>CM051351.1:18912811-19512811 GCA_028015215.1 Gynostemma pentaphyllum | reverse complement strand
TATTTTTTTCCAATCTAGAAATGATTTTGTTTGGCATCAAGAAAGCAGACATTGAGTAGCAAGGGATATTAGATAGCACCACATTAGACAAAATAAACCTACCTCCTTTAGAAAGGCAGCAATTCTTCCATTTAGCAAGGAGACTAAGAATTCTCTCTTCCATCAGTTTCCAGAAATCAGACGTATTGGGATTACCCCCAATTTTCATACCCTAGTACCATGTTGGAAGGGAAGTGATATTACAACCCCACAAAATAGCCATATCCTGAACTATGTCCTCTTCTATGTTAATTCCACACATTTCTGTTTTGTTCATGTTTAATTTAAGGCTTGAACAAAGTTCAAATTCTCTAATTATGACTATGAAATCTAGAAGAGCCATTTTATCATCATTGCAGAAAAGAATAGTATCATCTATGAATTAAAGGCGAGAGATGTGAAGTTTTCCTTTCCCAACTCTATAGCGTTCGATGTGCCCAGAAGATAAACCATTACTTATCATTATGCTAAGTAGGGGTGAAAGAAAAAACCGAAAAACCGAAAACTGAAAAAATAAACCGGGCCGAAACCGTAAAAAATTGAACCGTCCCGGTTTCCACTATTCAAAAACCGAACCGGCTTCTAAAAAACAAGTAAAAATCCCATACCCTTTCCCTATTTCCCCTTAATTTTTATTTATTTGTTTTATTTTATATATTTACTTATCACTTTATTTTAATTTATATTTTATATATTTATTAATCTAATTTTTTCAACTAAGTTATTGTTTATGTTTGATTTTTTTTTTGTTTCATCCTTCAATGTTGGAGGATTTTTTTTAAAAACTAAATGCAAATGGCCTATACTAGAAAAACCAGAAAAAACCGAAAACCGAACAGGTAAAAACCGGGTCGATTCCTATTATAAACCGAACCGGTCCGGTTTTTAAAATTAATTGAAAAACCGGACCGAACCGAACCGGTTTCACCCTTAATCCTAAGGGCATCAGCTATTAAGACAAAAAGGAATGGAGAGAATGGATCCCCTTTCCTAAGGCCTCTGGTAGCACTTTTCCTGCCTTCAATTTACCATTTATAAAAACGGAGAATTTATTTCCAACAATGCATCCTTTCATCCATCTAAACCTTAAACAAAAAATCATAATCCACCATGTCGTAGGCTTTCTTGAGGTCAATTTTAACAATCCAGTCTTTCTCTTTTCAGCCAAGCAAATCTTCAATTACTTCTGAGGTAATCAAAACTGCATCTGATATGTTTCCACCTGCTGTAAAAGTCATCTGGTTATCTGTGATCGTACTTTCAATCACCAGTTTTAATCTCTCAGTCAACACCTTAGCTATAATCTTATAGGCCATAGTTATAAGGCTAATCGGACGAAAATATTTCACCATCGAAGACTTCTCCTTTTTCGATATAAGGTAAATGAAATTCTCTTTAAGACAAGAGTTCATGTGGCCATTGTTAAAAAAAAATACTAGAACATCTCCAAGAAGTCATATTTGAAAATGTTCCAAAAAAAAATAATTGACTCACCTGTGAAACCATCTGGCCACAGAACTTTAGAGTTACCCAACAAATTCACCACTGTCGTAATCTCTTTCAAATCAAAAGGTTTTTCTAGCCAACTGTTTTGGACCTCATCCAAAGGCTACCAATCCAGAATATCAGGAATATATCTTGTCCAAGGCTTCTTGAAGTAAAGATTCTAAAAAAAACTGATGATCTCTCTATTGATTTCATTTTCCTCCACTAAGCTTTGTCCCTCTTCATTTATTATTTCAGAAATCCTTTGTTTTCGTTTCCTTGCCACCAAAATGCGATGATAAAAAGCCGAGTTTTCCCTTTCCTTGTGCCATTTCAACTTGCACCTCTAAAACAACTTCCTTTATTTCACACAAACCAAATCCAAAAAATTTCGTTTTAGAGACTTTCTTTCATTTATCTCTACTGTTAGCAATACTGAACACTTTATGGTTCCAACTCTTTAATTTAGCTTTAACATTTCTAAATTTCTCCATAAGTTTGAAACCAAGGCCATGTTCCCCCAGTCTCCTTCTTCCACTAATATGCAACTTTTTCATAAAGCTCGGGATGAATGAGCCAATTGTTCTCAAATCTAAAAGTAATTAGGCCCCAATTAAGCACCCTAATTTTAAGAAGAATTGGGTGATGGTCTGAAATGAGTCTTGCTTTCTTAGAAACTCTTGAATCTTTGAATTTTCCAATCAAAGTAAAAGACTAGAAATCTATCAAGTAAGCAGCGGGTTGGCCTGTCTATCAAATCTGACCAGGTGTACTTACCGTTAGACAAAGGAAGATTCACCAAATTTAGGGCTTCAATCATATTGCTAAATTTTCTCATGCTACTGATTCTTCTACCTCCACTATATTTTTCATGAGACCATCTAACCACGTTAAAATTGCCTCCCAAACACAAAAAATCACCGTAATAACCTGACAAGCTCATGATCTCATCTAAGAAATCCTTCCTCTCTCTATGTCTAACCGGACCATAGATATTGGAAATCCACAAATTATTACCATCCCCAAGAATGCAATTGATCAAAATGGAGAAGGCACTAGCCAGAGACTCCACCACACTAATCTTACTTTCATCCCACAAAGTGAGAATACCATCAGACTTCGCTAACGCATGAACATCGAACCAATCAATATTTATGGAGCTCCAAAGAGATTTAACAAGGTTTCTATTAATGGAGTACAATTTGGTTTCTTGAATGATAATTACCTCAGAACAAAGCTTCACAATCATCTCTTGATAGAGATCCTTTTCGAGCGATCCCTTAGACCCCTAGTATTCCAACATATAATTTTCATGCAGACCCCTTCTCCCTTGAAACAAAATTGGACCCCGAAGTGTTTCCAAAACTTCATTATTAGCTTCTTCTTTCTTCCCTGTAGAAACCCAACCTTTTCTTTTTTTTCTTCTTCTTGGTTCAAGCAAAGAAGTATAAATGTTCTCTGTCTTCCTGATGTATTCAACCAAACCTCCAAATTACCTCTGACGGGATATCAAAATTGCTTATCGTTCCATGTTCTCTTTTAGAGTATGAACGACATATAAAACCTTTCATTTGGCTGAAGAAATCTTCTTCAGTGTTTTTGCTACTCAAATCTTCCTCAAAGAGATTTTTGAGATCAACTCCCACAAACAAGGGTGATTCAAGAACCTTAGATTTCAATCATCTAACATTTGAAGAAACCGCCTTTGGTTTGCTGAGAGTTTCATATGAACATTGTGAGACATCTCCCTGAAATTATCATTTTTTGGAATTAGCTTTTTTTGTGTAATTTAAGGTTTTTCCAATAAATTTTTATTTCACAATACTATTGTTCTCCTCCGGTTGAATAAAATATTCCAAAGGGGTCAATAGGGGTGTTCATTTTCCCCTCGGGGATGGAGCCCCGTGAAGACCCGCCCTGAAAGTGACGGGGAATCCCCGAACCTAACGGGTATGAGGATGAAAAATTCCCCGTTCGAGTTTCGGGGACGGGGACGGGAAATGCGGTCCCCCACCCCGATCCCCGATAAATTCCCCGAAAATAAATATATAAAAAATATTTTTACTTAAGTGTTTAAAAAACTGTTTTTATTTTTAATTATTAAAACTGTTTTTAAAACAATATTTAAATAAAGTTTTTTAAAAGTTTTTCAAATATGTATTATACAACTTTTTTATATAAATTTTTTTTATAAAACTGTTTTAAAACTTTTTTTCAAAATTGTTTTTAAATACTTTTTTAAAATCTCTTTTGTATACTTTTTTTTCTACTGATTTGCTTTTTCTTTTTTTTAATTGTAATTTGTTGTATTAATATTTTGTCTTAGGTGAAAATTAGAAAATGTCGATTGCATCATAATTTTATCAATTGAATAGGTATTTTATTAAAAATTTAAACGGGGAAAATTCCCCGTTCCCCGTGATTTTTCCCGTAAGGAATCCCCATCCCCATCCCCGACCTCTTTGAACGGAGAACTTACCGGGGAAGAGGACAGGGAATGGGAGTGTATCAGACATTTGACTCCTAGGGGTCAGCTCCTTGGGCTTCACCTCGACCCAAATAGAATTTTGGCCCAAATGACCGACCAAATGCTATTGGCAATGGGCTTTTTTGGGTTAAATTTTGTTTTCCTTTGTTTCAAGTCAGAAGAAACCGAGGCCTTGAAAACGCATGATGGGAACCAGTACAAATCGAATCTTGACATGTTCAACATTCTTTTTACTCGAAAAGGACAAATCAAACGTACCACCCATCACAAGCGTTGTCCTATGAGGACTAGTCTCTTCCTCCCTATTATGAAAATCCAGCCCTTTGCTGTAGCAGTTTCCCCCTTGTCCTCAAAATCCATACAAGTAAGCCCATCGAAAACCGTCGTTGTCGGAAGTTTCTTTTTCCTTCAACGATAATGGTTACCATTGGAGCATATCAGACATTTGACTTCTTCTGGAAAAACAGCATTTACCGTCCAAGCTTTTCCGTTTGAATCATCAATTTCAATCTCTGCGAGGATAAAACTATAATCATTCTTCTTAACCAGAATAAGGGCTTCCATACATTCATACATATGAGACGTTTTCATAGCATAAAGAAGTATAAATGTTCCCTGTCTTTCTGATGTATTCAACCAAACCTCTAAATTACCTCCGACGAGATATCAAAATTGCTTATCGTACCATATTCTCTTTTAGAGCCTGAACGACATATAAAACTTTTCATATGGCTGAAGAAATCTTCTTCAATGTTTTTGCTACTCAGATCTTCCTCAAAGAGATTTTGGAGATCAACTCCCACAGATAAGGGTGATTTAAGAACTTTAGATTTCAATTCTTTAACATCTGAAGAAACTGCCTCTGGATTGCTGAGAGTTTCATATGAACATTGTGAGACATCGCCCTGAAATTATCATTTTTTGGAATTAGCTTTTTTGTGTAATTTAAGGCTTTTCCAATAATTTTTTATTTCACAATACTACTATTCTCCTCCGGTTAAACAAAAGATTCCAAAAAGGTCAGCTCCTTGGGCTTCATGAGATTTAAATAATCCCTACTTATATCATCTTCATTTCACATATAATATGCTCTTTTATAATGAATTTTTTAAACAAAACACTACAAGTGAATCTCGAATCCTAATCAATCAAATTTAAGTAATACTAATTGGCAAAGAGATGATTGATTAAAAAAATGAATCTCGAACCATAATAAAAAAAATATAAGTCATACTAAAAGAAAAGTCTTTGGTTATCAGAAGAGTGGAAGATGATCAATTTTTTATTATGTCGCGGGTGCCACGACCCCCATTTCTCCAACTGTGGCTTTGTCTCGAGCATTGGTGTCGCCGCCCCTTGGCCTCTTGCATCAATAAAGTACAAAATCTTACGAAAATTTCTCAAAGTTATCATATCTAAATTATTGCTATATGCATCTATGACCTTTATCTCCCAACCTGACCACTTGTTATACACACGAGATTTAAAATGTTCATAGCTGAGAAATTGGTATGGATTCATAGTATCACCTTCATAACAACTGTTTATTATAATCAGTGCATAATGATTTGCATGGTCAAGGAGGCCTGTATAAAATATTTTCATTTGAATCACCTCCCAACTCTCGTCTTCAATTAATTGTCCATCGTCTCCAAAACATTCGATCAAATGTAAAATCGTATATTTTTGTTGGTCTTGGTAATGCTCGACAATTTGAGTTGATATGTTGTCAATTACATTCCTAAAGGCCAAAAATCTTCCATGAGATTTAAATAATTCTGCCATCTTTATTCCACATATAATAATATATTTTTTTTTTGTCTATTTTAGTAGTTTTTACTAACTAACTAGTTTTTTAGCACGTGCGTTGCACGTGATTTAGTGTTTTTTTTGTCTTAAATTTTAAAATTGTACAGTTTTAAATTAGAACGATACTTTGAAACTCTTACATAATGTTTTTCCCCACATATGTATTATATATATGTTAAATTTACCTCACACGTTATTGATTAAATCTTCTTGATGGTTCACGAACAATCATATCTAATAATTGAATACCTGCAAGCATAAAACATTATTTTTTATTTTTTGTTAGGTTGTATCCTTAAATAAATATACTATAAAACCTGTAAAAACATTACCCAAAGTAACGAAAGGTTGATATTAATCAACATATGAAACAGTTTGAACTTGATATTGTTATTTCAATACATTTGTATAACTTACATAATTTCAATGTCAATTCCTCTGGATTTTAGTCGATGCCGAAAGTTCTTCATGCCTAATAAGTACGTTCACTGCATTTGATTGTCAATTGTTGTTTTCCATTTTTTTTTCTAGCTAACTTATTATATTCATACCTTTCCAATAGAAGCACCTCCTTGTAAACAATATTTTTTGTTGCAATCATATTTCTTCATTTTGAAGTATCCACTTTGAGAAAAAAATTTGTTGTTGACATTGAAACCCCTCTTGATAGTGCAACGTATAGTTAGCCATGGGAGAAGACATCTTTTGGTAAATATATTCCTACATTTAGTATGGTCTGACCTTGTGCTTTGTTTATTGTCATTGCAAAACAAAGTTGTATTGGAAATTGTTTCCTTTTGAATTTGAAAGGATACTCTTCATCATTTGCCGGAGTAAGGGGTATTCGAGGGATAAAAATTTGTTTTCCAGCATGTTCTCCCATTGTGATTTCTGCATATATTACATGATTGCCAAACTCTTTACAAACCATTTGCAGGGTCCAAATTTCTCAAAAGCATAATCGGACAATTTTTTTTAAGAACCAATTTGTGTGGAGGAATACCATTGGGCAATAATGTATTTAGAAATTCTTCTTGATAATAGTTGTGTGTGTCATCAACTGCTTCATCAAAACCCATAAACTCAATACTTTATCCTGAAAAATGTTTATGATTTTTTCATTAAGTCGGTCAACATATTCATTTTTTGTGGCTAGTATTGCCCTATTTGTTATGTATATAGAACTGTGAGCATTTACTATCATATCTGAAAAGATAGCTTTGATGAATTTTGTATCAGATTCCTCATTTTCCTCATTTTGGATGACCATTTCTTTTGGAAGGACAATTAGTTCATCTTCTATCGTTAATTCTTCACCGTTTCCAATCCTTAATAAAAAACTTGCAAATAGTGAATCAGATATAGCTCTCATATTTGTATTGAGTGTGAGCTTTTCCATTTCTTCCCAAAGATATGACTTCACCAGGCTGGCATTTACTGTTTGTTCCCTTGTACTCGTGGAACTACTGGAAGTACTTGTCTAAAATCACCCCAAAAACAAAAACTTTTCCACCAAACAATTGATTTGGCCTATCCATAATGTCTCTAAACGTTCTATCAACCGTTTCAATAACAAATCTTTTAGCCATTGGGGCTTCATCCCATATAATTAGTTTTTCCCTTCTTAGTAACTTAGCCCCTCCACCTTGTTTTGATATTGTACACATAGTTGACTCATTAGCTTCCAATTGTATGTTAAATCGTGAATATGTTGTTCTTCCTCCAGGCATTATTGCTGCAGCCACTCCTGAAGTTGCAGTTGCTAGTGCTATCATTCCTTTAGATCTTATATTTGCAAGTAGCACACAATACAAAAATGTTTTTCCAGTCCCCTCAGGTCCATCAACAAAGAACACACCACCTTTTTCGCTTTTTATTCTATCAATTATACAATTGTACGCCAACTTTTGTTCCATATTTAATTTAGTCACGACTTCAATATCTTCGTCTAGAGCATCTATACCTTCTTCATCTTCAATTTCCTTTATATTCTGGGATCTTGATTGATATTCATCCATTTTCATTTTTGGCAAGTCATAATTGGCAATGCTTTTTCCCATGGACTTTAAAAAAGATTGTAAATCTGTAAAGTAAGTTGCATTAGTCCTTCTGTGGTTGTCTGGTCTAATCTCTTATAATCTTCTGACATTGTTTCATAATATTGTTCCCATAACTCTCTTACTCATGTAGGCTCACAATGCACTAATAATGTTGCAAATAGTCTTCTTAATGTTTGTGGCATTTGAAATGTAGATGACTCATCCAAACATTCAACTATACTATTGTCAGATTCAAGCAAACCCCTATTTTGTCCTGCTGCTTTGAATTTTGAATATTGTATTCCTTCAACTGTCAACAAATCATCATAAGATGTTTGTCCTTTAACATGGTTCAACAACAACATTAGATAATATCTTTCACCCTCTGATGGATTAACTCTACTTATTCTAGATATCACCTCTCAAGTTTTCCTTGGTGACCATAATCTAGATTGTTTATCCCAAACATAATGCTCTGGAAATTCTCTGTACATTCATTTTCACGCGGTTTCATGTTTTTTGCACATATCAAAATACTCATTAAGCATTGTCTTAGACACGTGATCTTGATTTATAACCAGTTCCAAGTTTTGTTTTTCCCAATATGTTACAGATTGTTGGTTTGGAAGGTGTAATTGTAAGTTGATTACTGCTGGATTTATCTCGTTCAATTTGAACTCAAATATACGCCATATGGATTCTTGTGCTGAGACCCATCTTGCATCTTGAAACATCTCATTTACAATCCTACTTTCATCCTCATTTGATATTGAAACTGCAGCTTTGTCATGTCCTTTGTAAATATATTTGTACAAATATTTTACCGCCTTTAACCCGGAGCATATCTCAACATTCATATGACAATTATATCTTGACAATAAGTATGGATTGTAAGGAACTACCCACTGATTATCTAAAATTTCCCTTCGTACTTTCACTTGTGAAAAGTTAGACATAGTTATTTCAATTATGATTTAATTTTGTTTATTTACATACTAATTACATAAACTTTAAAAATGTTGTTTGATATTTTAATTCATTACTAACCTGTTTGCCGTCTTTTCTTCTCCTGTATATTGGATTTGCATCTTTTCCTTGCAAAGTCCTATAAAAAAAGGATCTGGGATAATGAAATTTGCATTTTCCATTAACCATGGATGAGGTTTTTTTGTTGATGTCCCCGCATGGTCCGTGCAACATATGTTTGATGACTGCTTCATATAGTGTCGGGTGTTTCCCATTTTCTGGTATTTCTGCACTGACGTATTTATCATAATCATCTGGATTTGTTATCTTATAAACCGATCTTAAAATAATCAACATGTGTGCATGTGGTAGTCCTCTCTTTTGGAATTCAATTACATATACATAAGCTGCAACTTTACCAAATATTTCCTTTTTAAATATTTGGTCTTTAAGATCTTATAGTTTTGCCCGAAACACTCTAGAAGTCAAATCTGGTCTATCTTGAGCACGTTGTCCCTCTTTCAATTCATCCTTGATCTCTTTCCAGTTTGAATTACATGTCATAGTTAAGAACAAATCTGGTTTTCCAAATCGTTGCACCAAAGCCATGGCATCTAAGTAACGACAACCATATCTCTAGGGCCACCAATAAATGATGCGGGTAGTACTATTCTTTTTCCTATTTTGTTGCCTCTTGTTTCTCCAACATTGATATTATCAACTATTCCCTTATACAATTCTGCTCTAATTTGAGATTGTTGATTACGATGGAAATCAAGTCTTGTTGTTTCAATTTTTATGTACATGTCTACCACATATTGTTGGAACAACATACCAGCAAAATGGAGTATTGATTCTTCAATAGGTCTTATCTGGATCTTGTAACAATAGTACTCTCTACATGATACATTTCCAATTTTCTGTCCTGAAATTCCTATATATTTAAAAAAAAATCATAACGTGATGTTCTTCATAATTTAAAAGCACAAGTAAAATTTAAAATATGTTATTTGTTAAAAATAGTACCTTGTCGTTCTGATTGAAGAATTTCTTCTATGGAACTATGCAATGGTAAATTTGTTTGGTGATGTCTATTATTTGTTGAACTTCCATTGTTATTTTGAAGTTGGTTCTTCTTTATGTCTTGATGCCATCCAGGTTCACCCATTGGAAAAAGTAAAGGATATTGTAAAGAATCATAACAACTAAAGTAATGTTTCACCCTCTGTCTATTTCCGGAATGTGCATGTACAACAATATCTCTTTGAAACGGTATATTTGTGTCATTTCCTTCAATCCAAATTGCGGCTACTTGATCAGTTGTTGGTCTATTATACACATGTTGATACAAATTAATCTTGCTGGCAATATGTATTTGAAGATTTTGAAAAGAGTGAAATTCCTCAAGCCTTCTCAATAACTTAGTATATGGATTTCCTTCCAATATTTCCATTAAATGTTTCATAATAGTTTCATCCAATTGTGCCCTTCAAAAATCTTCATCCTATTTTCAAGCTCATTTTCTGTATCATAAAAATATAATTGAAAGAATGACGGGCTATCTTTAGGCAACAAAGCCGGTAAGTCATGATATATTTGCCCTTGTGCACGAAATGTGTATACACCTTGTCTTGAAGATACAAGTTCCTTGTCCCATTTCAAACCAAAAGAGGTGAATGCAAACGCACTATTATATGCTCTAATATTCTTTCGAAACATTATTGCTTCTTCTGTTTGAGAGGTATACAACATTTTTAACTCCTCCGAAACATGATTATGGACCAATTGCACTTTTCCAATAGAGCAACAAAAAGAGGGTGGTTCATACTCAAATTTCATTGCTCCACAATAAACACATGATGGTACTTTTTTTAACACGTGCAATGTTGAATTGACTGGATCACATGTAACTTGGCCTATAAGATATGAAAATAATTATTTATCACATATAGGTTCATTTTTTCTTTCGTTTAAATTATATGTATTTTTCACATAATACTTCGTAAGAATATTGTTGGGCTTGTAGTAAATAATCATATTTTGTCCTTTTTTTTTGTACCACTACTCTCCCCGCTCAATCTTTTTTTCCTTGCATCTATGACATTTTGAATCTTTTTCCTTCTTTCATCATCATTTAGTTCAGAGTATGCTTTTTTCTTCTTTTCATTTTTTTAGTGTTAATATCTGCACATTGAGAACGTTTATTAATTTTATAAAAAAAAATGATTTTCTTTTTATAATATAAATTTTTACATTACAAAATTATGATATTTGTTTCGAGCACTATTTTATAAGAGCATTAATATATAATTAATCTACAAATGGTCACTTGAACCTTTTTTTATAACATAATTTCTGTTCTACTTAAAACTATAGAAGTTTTTTTTTTTAATGAAATAGTCTAAATTTTAGAAACTAACATGTTGATATATATGATTTGAAAGCTTTAAAAAATATTTTGTTGTTTAATAAACCAGCATGGTTAAATGTCCATAATTTTTTTGAACTCTTTATTTATATATTTTTTGTTAATTTTTTATATTGTTTTTTTATTCACGGTATTAGACTTGCCTATCTATCTATCTATCTATCTATCTATACATACAAATATTTGTTAGTATTTTTTATTTTAAAAACCGTTTTAATATAATTTAAGGGTATCTACATATTATTTTTCATTGGTATTTTTATTTACAATATAGTTTATAGATCACACAATAAATAAACCAATAGTATCTATATTTTAATATTTTGTCTTTTATATTGTATTAACAGGGAGATAACTCAAATAAGATGCATAAAATAGAAGTTAAAGTGAGAGAGATAGAATGAATTACCTGACATTATTTTCCTCGAAATTCTAACAAAGTTCCAAGTTTCTGAAACAGTGCAACTTTTACAATTGTTGATTATTTGACAATCCAAAAATATCGTCTTCAAAAGCTTCGTTCCAAACAATTTTAGATTTGATTATCTGTAGTTTGTATTGAGGAATTAAAAGTTTCATGAGAAAATAATATTAATAGACTCATAAAAAATATATTAAAACATTTAATAATCAACTTTGTGAATCTAATGGTACAAATCCGTTCCTTTTAAAAGGAAAAAAAACAACTGATTCCAAAACTTCATGAAAATAAGTTTAAATTACATCAACTAAGGTAATTAGATTCAAGAAACAATAAAAATATTAAAAAGTGAAAATAATTTAATAAAACAAATAACACCATTTATTAAATTAATATAATTTAAAATAAATATTAAAATATGAGTGAAAAGGTTATGTAATTATGATAAATCATATATTATATAGTGGGAAATTAATGATTTGATATATTTTAATATATCAATCATTATTATTGAGTTTTTTTTTTAATATATATATTATTGAGTTACTAATATACTTGCTGAAATAGGGTATTTATAAAAAGATTCATTATATAAACTATTTTGGGTTAACAAATGGCTTTATTTACTAATTAATATATAAATTATTTAATATAGAAGTAGAGGCCATAGTTTAACATTTATAAATTAACCTAATTTATTATTATATTTAGATATTTAATATTTTCTAACTAAAATGATGAGACATTTCAAAATCACGGTAAATTTTAAAAGTTGATTTTGGCATAAAATCCTTAAAGATATGATATGATATTAAGTTTAATTGTGGATTGAATAATTGAACTTTTTTTGGAATGAATATATGAATTGAAAATTTTGGATATTCATAGTTGCTGATTTTAAAATTTTCAAAAAAAAAAAAGTCTAAAGAAAAACAAATTTAATATATATATTCAAAAACTCAATTATATATAAAATCAAGAAAAGATTAAAAAAAACTATCATATTTGAAGTTGTTATTGAAGACTAAAATTATTTTAAAATTTAGGCCTCGTTTACCTATAAGGAATAAAAAAGATAAGGAATCAGAATAAAAATCAATCGGAATGAGATCAATCGGAATTGGAAAGACATCCTTTTGATGTTGTTTACTTAATTTTGTTGGGAATCAGAATCAGATTCCTTTAATAATGTTTACTTACATTAGCAAAAAGAATCAAACTTATTATAATTACTAGATTACCCATTTCATAATTAAATAATTGAAAATGTATTAACTAAAAAAATATATAAGTAAATAAATTTAATTAAATAGTAATTGATTTTATTTTAATAATTTATATGAAAATAAGAAAATAAGAATAATTATTATTAAATAAATGACCAGTAAATAAATTATCAATCAAATTAAAATTAATTATCATTAAATAAATAGTTATAGAGAAGATAAATAATGAGGGTGAAAATGTAAAGTCGAATACAGATAATGTGAAGATAATTAATAAATAGATGTAGGTCCCACGAAATAAGGAAAGAGAATGGGATTGATCAACTTTTTGAAGGTAATGGGATTACCCATATTTAGTAGATTGATTCATGATTTTGACGTGGGTCCCATATATTGATTCTCATGTCATTACTTGTTAAACAACATCAAAGGGAATGAAAATTTTCATTCCCATTCATTCATTCCCAAAAATTTTCAATCTAATTTTCATTACTTGCTAAACATTAATATGTTTCTCTCAAAAATATAAAACGTAATTAATTTTTAATTTAAATTATATCAACTGACTTAATTAGATTCAAGAAACAATATCTATAATCTATAATACCTCTAAAAGGGGCTTAAGGGGAGAAACTTTTGATTTCCCCTTTTGCCCCTATTTAATATACTATATATTTAATTTTATAAAACTTCAATTCTCTCCCTTTTTTTTCCTCTCGAGATTATCACTTTAAAATTTAATTTGATGAAAATAATTTTGGTTTGATACACTGGTTTGTTTATTAGGGACCACCTAGAAATCAGGTATATTTAATGTATATGTATCGTTGAAGTTGATAGTCCTATCTTTTATGCATAGGCTTTTGTACCATTCGGCCGCTCACTGAGACATTGGTGAGCTTTCAATTCCCCATGATAAATTGTGGATTCTGATGATTTAATAATATTAAGTAAATTCTTATAAAATAAAAATAAAAAATAATATTTAAGTAAATAAAAATTTGGAGAAGGGGAAATCAAAAGTTTCTCCCCTTAAGCCCCTTTTAGAGGTATTATAGATAGTTTCAAAGTTAACCTTTATCTATAATTTGGTCTTTCATTTTTTAAAACGACTATTTTGGGCTCTCAAATTTAAAAGGTCAAAATTTAAGTGTTACAACTAAATTATTAATATGATTATTTTAATTGTTGATTATATCAAAATCTACACTAAATCGGTGGAGAGGCATCCAATAAATGCTTTGAATCATGATGATTCTTTGTAAAAACAAAAAACAAGAAAAACTCTTGAGATCCCTTCCTCAATATGAATGTATGGTTTAGAGTCCTATCTTAAATGCAAGATCTTTGAGTTTCTAATACATGAACTTTCTTCTTCATTATTGTCTATAAATTATCTGAAAATGCAAAGTGAAACAAAACGGTTTTTTTAAATATCATTCCTTCTTGAGAAAAATATACAATTAAATAGTTTGACTCCAAACCGAATAAATCTTTATGACCTTCAGAAGCGTGTCGTGGTGGAGAGAAGGTGCGCCAATGTGCATATGAAGAGTTGAGTCACATTTCTAGGAACGAGTTGGTTGTCTTCAACATATAGCCATTGAAATGGGAACAATAATCTTATATAATAGGAAGAAGATTACAATTGAAAAGGGCACAACCACCCATCTTGCACGTGCTCTACCTGGCTTTGAAGAGTTTTTTAATAGATTGTTTATCTTAATTTTTTTTCACTGTAGTTGTGTAAATGTCCTTATTACTAAAAAAAAGTAATCAATGAACTTCCAATTTTCATGTGTGGAATCAACGCCATGATCTCAATCTACATCACTCTGTTGCGCTTGAACCATTTGATTTCATCATCTCATCTCTTTGATTTCTTATCAATATAGAATGTATTAGCAAATTCCAACTCTCCAATATGTAATATGATTAGTCCAACTTTTGGATCGATTCTCTTTTTGAAGGTTGCTATTTTTCTATTGGTCCTACTTGAACGGAGAGAATTTATTATTACCAATTTTATAGCTTATGTTATAAGAAAGAATTAAATGTTCAATATGTAGCATACCATAATATCATTAAATTAAAAATATAATAAATTTCAAAATTCGTTTACACGTCACGTGCAACGCACGTAGTGTTATACTAGTAAACATTAAATAGTGGAAATAAGTAACTAAATCAGTAGACACCAATAATTTTTTTTTTTAAATTCCCATTTATTAAATTAATAATGTTTTAAAAAATATTTAAATAAATTTTATTTTGAACTTTACAACACATATCTCACGTTTAAACATAATTTAATAAATTTTAAGATATAATTAATTAAATTTAAACTTTACAACATATATCTCACGTTCAATTTTCGTTTCCTCTAAAATATTAAATAGTTATAGGGTAAGAGTTCTAAGGTTAACAATTTTTACCTGAGTATATGTATGAATAGAGGAAGATCCTTTGTCAATTTTCAGTTTCCATGTCTTTATACATGACTCCTCAAATTTCTTCACAAAATAGACCTCCTTGTTTGATTGTTAGAGAAGTTTATCCAATGATAGGAGACAAACAATAATGATTTGGAACCCTTTTTTAAATACAATATTATCAGTAATAATAAATTGAGTCTGTGCAATAATAAATGGTTTCATTTGACAATTTAAAATTTCCATTCCATCTAATTGGTTTGTAAAATTTAAACATTTCGTCAATCATAAACGATTTTGATTTTGATAAAGCGCGCAGCAAAATTTCCACCCATTTCGTCAATTGTAAAATCTCAACATTTTTTTTTTTTTGTAAAATTATAAAAACACAACATATGCTTCAGATCAACGAAAATTACATGTATTGACATGATAAACAGAAAATTGTTACTTTTCAATCTTAATTTTCTTTAGCAACTTGCTTCCAGTAGCTTCATCTTCATCTTCATCAATTTCCACAATATTGTTCTCTTTTATTTCTTCGGCAATTATATCCTTCATATCTTCTTTCCCATTTTTCTTCTCATTCTTCACCAGGAAAATGTATTCCTTTCCTTCACTTAGCTCCATATTCTTATAAAATGGACACATTTCTTTATTTCCATACTAAAATAGAAAATTTAAGAATAAAAAATATTAGTGAGTAATAATCCATAATGTATGATCAAAATAATAAAAAAAACGTGCGTGCAATTGAAATTTTCTCACCTTTTTCAATTCTTGTATGTACTCTAAAATAGAACATTTCATAATGTATTCTGCAGCATCGAATAGAGTAACATTTGCTTCGACTCCCTCATTTGAGACAATAATTTTCAACATTGACTTTCTAGTGTATACAGATTCCAAATCATTACATTGAAAACATGAAGCCGTGTCATTGTTCCCTGATGGGTAAACCCTCCCGTTGCAAACTTTACAATTGTCATACCACGGTTGATTCTTGTTCACAATATTAATTATCGTTGCTTTGAAAGAACAATAGAAGTCATGCACGAATCCATCGATCAAACCTTTTAAATCAACCATTTTAATTAGCTTTCCTCAATCTCTTTGAAGAAGGGGACAAATGGTGAACATTTTTTCCTCCGAACGATATTTTGAACCTTTACAAAGAAATATTAAAAAAATTAAGTAAATCTACCTAATATTTAAAAATATAATGGAAACTAATATTAAATTATACCACTTTTGTAATTCAATAGTCTCATGAATTTCTGGATTTATGTGGATGTTGCTGATCATTGTAGTCGTAACACTGAATTGGTCTATACAATAACAAAATATAGGAACTATAATTTTTTGTAAAATATGATGCAAATTTATCTTATTCATAATACCTTGGTAAATGCTACCCTTCACATTGAAAAGAACAACAATTGGATTCGTATGATCACACAGTGAAGGGTAGCATTTACCAAGGTATTATTATTGATAGAAAGATTAGTAGTACTTAAGATATATATTATTATTTATAAAATAAAGCTCATGTAAAGTACATAAATAATTGTATATGATTATAAAAAAAATTAATTAATAAACATTATTATTATTAATAGAAGGATTAATAGTACTTAAAATATATATTATTATTTATAAAATAGAGCTCATGTAAAGTACATAAATAATTGTATATGATCATAAAATAAAGCTCATGTAAAGTAAATAAATAAATCGTATATGATAAAAGGATTAATGAAGCTTATTCAAAGTACATAAATAATTTAAATTAAATCAATGGTATTTGCTCAATGATCATTTATGCAAATTACATAAATAATTAACAAAGTTTATCAAAACTTTTATGATATGATAGAAGGATCAATGGCATTTAAGATATTAACTCAAGTTGATGGGGTAATCTTGTCCAAAAGTGTTTCTCCCCATTAGCACACTTTTTAAGTAGTATAGATATAGATATAGATAGATAAATAAATCGTATATGATAGAAGGATTAATGAAGCTTATTCAAAGTACATAAATAATTTAAATTAAATCAATGGTACTTGTTCAATGATCATTTATGCAAATTACATAAATAGTTTTAATTAACAAAGTTTATCAAAACTTTTATGATATGATAGAAGGATCAATGGCATTTAAGATATTAACTCAAACTGATGGGGTAATCTTGTCCAAAAATGTTTCTCCCCATTAGCACACTTTTTAAGTAGTATAGATAAATAAATCGTATATGATAGAAGGATTAATGAAGCTTATTCAAAGTACATAAATAATTTAAATTAAATCAATGGTACTTGTTCAATGATCATTTATGCAAATTACATAAATAGTTTTAATTAACAAAGTTTATCAAAACTTTTATGATATGATAGAAGGATCAATGGCATTTAAGATATTAACTCAAGTTGATGGGGTAATCTTGTCCAAAAATGTTTCTCACCATTAGCACACTTTTTAAGTAGTATAGATAGATTTAGATATAGATATAGATCAATGTGTCAGATTTATCATCATCATCATCAACTTCATTTTCTCCATATTCGTATCCTCCACATTCATCTCCATGCTAGAAAACCATGGTTGAAAGGAAAAAAAACATGTAGAGACAAAGATGATAACGAAAAAACAAAACAAAATAAACTTACTTGAAAAAACTTGCAAAGAGATCAAGATGATAACGAAAAGAAAGAATGTGCAAAGAGATAGCTCGAGGATACGAAGATAAAAACGCAAAAAGAATCCTATAAATGAAGAAGATGAATACAAAATTTGAAAAAAAAGAGAAAAGAATTTGTAAACGAAAATGGAGTGAATGATAAATGAAATGGAATAATATATCCCTACAATCATAGAGCATTCAAATGGGTGGCTACTACGTACAATACGTTTAAAAAAACTAACAAAGGACAAATCGGGATTAAATAAAAATTAAACTAAAAAGGACTAGAAGGCATTAAAAAAATTCAATGAGCTATAACGACATCCAATATAGCTAAAATAGGCTATACATTGGATTATCCCATTACCCGTCATGAGAATAGGAAATTTAGAGGGCCCATTTTACTGGGCTTCCCCCACTCTCTCATCAGAGGCCTATACAGGTTAGCCCATAACCCGACACCCGGCGATCCACACCCATTTTTATCTTCTTCCAAGAATCAAGCCCGTGTTCTTCCCTCCCAGTCCCCCCCCCCACCGGAATCCGCCATGGCTCCTCCAAGAATTCTTCTCTGCGGCGACGTTTTCGGCCGTCTCAATCAGCTTTACAAGCGCGTCGTTTCGGTATTGCTTCTCTTTTCGTCAAATTCTCTTCGTTTTCTCACTGAATTAAGCTCATTTCTGCTTCTACTCTAGGTCAACAAATCGGCCGGTCCGTTCGATGCGGTTCTATGCGTAGGCCAGTTTTTTCCTGACTCGACGGAGCAGTTGAACGAGTTCATGGACTATATTGAAGGTCGCTCCGTGATTCCGCTTTCGACGTATTTCGTTGGCGACTATGGTGTCGGTGCTGCTAAGGTTTTATTGGCTTCTTCTATGGATTCTGTGAACCAAGGATTCAAAATGGAGGGCTTGAAGGTTTGTGAGAATTTGCACTGGTTGAAAGGCAGTGGGAAGTTTACACTTCATGGTATGATTTGAATTTTCCTTTGAAGGAGGAATCAAATGTTTTTTCCTCTATTTCTAACGGCTCCTTGACGATTCGGTTTTTGAGGAATTAGAAATATTTGGAAGAAGAACAATTCATATACTATTGTACATTTTCAAGAATTGTTTCTGCTTGCTACCAGTTTATGTTATGTCATTGAGTATTTTAGCATCCTGCGCAATGGTTCTTAGTGTAGTTTGCGAGCTAAAAGAATTTCAGGAAGAGAGGGCACCGGAGCGAATTCAGTAATCAAGCCACATTGGTTACAATGACATGTTAATAGAACAAGGGCACTGGAGCGAAAGCTTGAGTACAACTTACAATTGGGATTTTTTTTATGGAAGGAAGGATATAAAAATACTAATTACTGTCTATAATTCACATATGATGGCTTTAAAATAGAATGTACATTGTAACTGATCTTGATATCTTAATGCAGCACATGTTGTTCACCTCTTCTATTGATGATCAATGACACATGCAGGTTTATCTGTGGCATACTTATCTGGTAGACGTTCTTCAGATGGTCTACAATTTGGAACATATACTCAGGATGATGTTGATGTTCTACGGGCAATAGCTGAGGAACCTGGAATTATTGACATGTTCCTCACATATCCTTTTTCTTGGTTCAAAGGATTCTAAATTAATATATTTTTTAGCTTTTAGCTTTTATCTCTTTGCCTTTCTTTTATTTTTCTTTACTTTTTTTGTCTTTGAGGATTCCTCATCCTCCAAATTGTATTATTTTACCTTTGATTAATGGAAGTTCATCTTTCTATTTAAAAAAAAGTAATATATTTTGATAGAGTTGAGGATTCCTCATTGAAAAAATTAAAATAGTATTAGAGCCTAACAAGCTCAAACGGGCATCCAACCCAAGTATAGTGAGCCAAAAAGAGCCACAATCTTGAGGTGACATGTTATAGATCCCACATTGAAAAAATGAAGGGACCTAACTAGGTTTATAAGATCATGGGCTACTCCTTTCATTGCCTGTTGGTTTTGAGATGAAACCCATGAATATTAAGAGATAGATACAATCATACAGATAGCATCTTCATTTCATTTATCTGTTGAATCCTTAATTGATTACACACAAATGAATGGCCAACTGGGGTTACAAATAGAGCAGCAACATCCGATCTTTCCCCTGGATTCTCAGACTCCTTGGGAAGTGATCCTACCATCTCTGAGCTAGTTGGGGAGATGAAACCTCGGTACGTGAGATTTTTAAGTGTCTAAATGTGAATATTCAACGTTCTTCCTCAGTAAATTATTGATGATATTTTATATGTCGATTGATCTTCGGTTTACCAGATTTTTATGTATTGATGCTATGGGAAATTATCTGTTAGTTGTTATGCAGTTGCTGCTTTTGATTTGAATATAAAAACTATGCATGCAATTTTTTTGGCTACTAGCATTTTTAAGGATAAAGTTTTGTCGCTTAGATATGCCCTAGCAGTATCTACTATTTAGTTATAGAAACTATTTGAAGGATTTTTTTTCATTACATGCTTAAATATTGAACATGAGATTGGCTCATACTGGACTCAGTAAAACTTCAGCATCTGTAATAAATACAAAATATAAGTTACTGATAAAATATATTTCTCTGCTAGCTATCACATTTCAGGTACAAAAGGTGTGTTTTATGCGCGGGAACCATACTCTAATGTTGATGCTGTGCATGTGACTCGTTTTTTAGGTCTTGCTCCAGTAGGAAATAAGGAGAAACAGGTATATTACAGTCTTCACGTTATTACTAAAAAAAAATATTCATGTGGTTTTCCCTGTGAAGTTTAGATTTTCATTTTTGACATTGTTCTGTCATCTGCTTTCAGAAATTTATCCATGCAATATCTCCTATCCCATCATCTACCATGTCTGCTGCTGATATTAGCACAAAGCCTCCAAATACTACCTTATCTCCTTACACACTCACTGAACAACAAACGCAAGCCTTGGAATCTGCAAAGAGGTCTAGCAGTAGTGTTTCTGATTCGCAATATTGGAGATATGATGTATCTCAGAAACGACAGAAATATGTAGCTGCAGATGGCAACAAGCTTTGTTTTAAGTTTACATCTTCTGGATCTTGTCCACATGGAGAAAAATGCAACTTTCATCATGACATAGATGCAAGGGAGCAATATCAGAGAGGTGTTTGTTTTGATTTTCTTAATAAAGGAAAATGTGAAAGAGGTCCAGATTGCAGCTTTAAGCACAGCTCTGTTGATGAAGTTGAGAACCTCTCTCAGAAGAGGAGACATGGAAACCAAGGAAACAACAGGTGCCCTCCAAGTTCTGAAGTCTTTCAACTGAAAATTTTATTATTAATTGATTTACTACTCTAACATACTGATTTGTTATGTATCGTAAGATCACCTTTTACATCTGTTCTACTATTAAGTTGCAGGTCAAAAGAATGCTGGTTCTGTCTATCAAGTCCCAACCTGGAGTCGCATCTTATAATCAGCATAGGAGAAAGTTACTATTGTGCACTGGCCAAAGGACCTCTTGTTCCAGACCACATATTAATAATACCGGTAGAGCACTTTCCAAATACCCTTTCTCTAGCTCCAGAATGTGAAATTGAGCTTGGGAGATTTCAGGACTGTCTAAAGAAGTATTTCAAGAGTATAGGGAAGGAAGTTGTTTTCTTTGAGTGGGCTTCAAAACGTAGCACTCATGCGAATCTTCAGGTAATTCTCTACTGCTATATGTCACGGCCATACTTGTTTGCCAATGTCCGCATGCTCAACACATCCTCCTCCATCATCTATTTAAGTCATGTAGTTAGTTTTGCAGTTTGTTTTTGTTTCTTTGTAACTATTAGAAGCAAGTGACTTCTCTACACTTTGTATGTTTACTCTTGCAAGAGTTAATATGTCTTAGAATGTATTGTAGGGGGGCAAGTAGTCATCAACCTCCCTACCCAACATTGTGTGAATGAACAAGCTTTCTTTCCATGTTTAGAACACCGAGAGAGGTGTGAGCCAGGCAAGGCGACCTCAATTAGAAGGGCGCCCCAACCCTCTTTTCATTTTTTCTTTCTTTCTTTTTTTTAAAATGTTTTATGGTATTTTAAAAGGGAAATATGGAAAGAATATAGTTTGATATGCCTTTATTTTTAAATAATATTTAAGAAAAAGTACTTTTTTTTAATTTTCATTATTTTATTATTGATATTACGATAATTTTAAGTTTTCACCGTTTTTTATGCTAAGGAGACTTCATCGCTTCATTGTTATTTTCACTTTTTTTTTTTTTTTGATAATAAACGAAGCTTTTCATTGATGTATGAAAGAGCCAAAAAAGGCCAAAAGAACTTACAAAAAAGCCAGCCAATTAGAAGCTATAGTGGAGGGGGAATAGTTAAAAAAAAGTTACAATCTTCACTCCAAAGAGAGGCATTGAGAACACTATAATCCCAAATTACGTCCCAAGATTTACAAGAATCCACAAAAATTCTCCTATTCCTCTCAAGCCATATATTCCATAAGATTGATCTCACCACGTTTTTCCATAACACTTTACTTTTATCTGGGAGGTTTCAGCCTCCCAAAAGGGCTAGGACATTAGTCCTAATGTCAATGTGACTGACCCAACACATATTGAAGGTGCTAAACAGGGAGGACCAAATGTGTTGAGAAAAGCTGCAGTCAAAGAGAAGATGATAAGTAGTTTCCGAATTCTTCATACATAAGCAACACCAATTAGGTTGTAGACTAATCCACGGCTTTCTAGCTTGAAGTTTAACACCAATTAGGTTGTAGACTAATCCACGGCTTTCCGAATTCTTCACACATATTGAAGGTGCTTAACACTGCTTTCTCTATACTCTTGTTCTTTGCACACATTGCATTCTCTCATGCTTGGATCAAAACTTTTCACAATGGTTTCTCCAACCACGCTTGTATAAAACAATTTTCAAACGAGCATGTGTGGAGGTTCGGATATAGGGCAAAATTGTTAGGGTATATATAGGGTTATATAGTAATTAAGGTGAGTTAGTTATGAGGAAGGAGGGTTATAAATAGTGTGGGTTTAGGAGAGTGAGGGTTATGCAATTTATTGTGTAGTGTATTCCAAGAGGTTTGGAATTGGGAGAGTATAGGGAGGGCTCTGAATTTCTTCACGGTTTTACTATCTTTTACTATTTCAATATGAACACTAGTCTGGATTCCTATCAAAAGTATACCCAGTAATTTGGCCGGCTTGCTTGTGGGCAAGAGCAAGCGCCACGTGGTCGTCACTTTGAAGCTTAGACAAACTACAATAGTTACACTAAGCATACCATACTTGAAAGTTGAAACAATGATTATATGCTTGGTTCTTTATTCTGTCAATAGTATTCCAACTTCAGTCGGGTAGGAAAGGAATTGATTGTTTTATTAAATAATTTTTACTTCCTACCAAAGCATTGTATGATTTTAAAATAGGCTAAATAATACAAAGTACCCCATTTCAGTTTTGCCCCCTAACATTTTAAAAGTACCCTCAATCTTTTAATTTGTTTCAAAAATACCCTTCGTGTGCAGTTTCTGTGAGGTTTTACTGAAATTATTAGATTAAGGGTTTTTTTTTTTTTAAATAAAAGGGTATTTCTCTAATAAAGAGTAATTTCCCGAACAAAGGATGTTTTTAAAGGGTAATTTCACCAACAAAGAGTATTTTTTAAATAAATTTAAAGATTGAGCGTATAATTGAAACTTTTAAAATGTTAGGGGTAAAATTGATACCAACTCCATAGGTTAGGGGTATCTTGTATAATTTAACCTTTAAAATATCTGGTCACATAAATGCAAACCATAAAAAACTAGCAAGTGTCTTGATTCTTGAATTTTTTAAAATAAAACATCTGTATGATTAAATCATATATATTGATGACGCCTCGTCATTTTCGACATTATTTTGATATACATGGTGGCTTTTTGGATGCAATGATATAAGGCACCACTCTATATTGTAAGTTCTTTTGGACTTTATTTTGGCATTTCACCTCAGCTACTTGTATTTTGATGTAGGTTGTTCCTATTCCAGCATCCAGAGCTCATGTAGTTCAAAACATATTTGATTTGGCTGCTCAAAAGCTGGGCTTTGAGTTTGTGATCTCTAAATGTAAGTAGATATATATATATATATATTCTTTCACTTAGATTCTCAATAACTCTTTCAGGATTCACTTTTGAAGATGATCTCCATCCTCTTTCAACAACTATTTTCTGGAGTGGGTCCCATACCTCCAACAACAATACAACATACAATGGATACTGGATAGAATAAAACTAAAAAAAATTCAAACCATTCCAAAGTTGATGTAGTTTTTTTAGTACTTCCTATATTCATGATAAGATCATTGAAATGCTCCGAATCTTGCGTGGTATATGTATGTCAATGTTTTATCTATACTCAACTGCTAGATTATTGTGCTTTAAAAATAATTTTTAACTTCATGTTGCCAACTTTATATTGCGACTTGTCTAGTACAACATAAAACAGCAGATACTTTTTCCCCCAGCTCTTCATTTCGTTGTTTCACTTTATTGCAGCACATGCTCCTGGTGAAGGAAGAAAAACATTGAAGGCACAGTTTGATAGTAATCACAGTTTCTTCTGTGCTGAACTTCCTGATGGTACAATTATCTCACATTTAATTGATGAGAATGAGAGATTTCCGGCCCAATTTGGACGTGAGGTTAGCTAGATAAATTCATATATTTTACACCATCTTTTCCCCTTCCCTATCAGCAAATAAATAAAAAACTAAGAAAAATTATCTTAGCAGTGACACCCTATGCCTGTTAAATATTGGATGGAACTTCGATTATAAAAATGGTCAAAGTTGTAAAACCTTTTGCAGGTTCTAGCAGGCTTGCTTAACATGGCTGATAAGGCTGATTGGAGGAATTGCACCCATTCTAAAGAAGAAGAGACGAAAATGGCTGAAGATTTTAAGACTAGATTCAAAGAATTTGATCCAAATGAGTGAATTTTTTTTTTTTTTAGTTGGGAATTGCCAGTCCTTGCGTTTAGAACTTCTGGTGATTTAACTGCACTTCCTAAATCCCTCAAAACGACAATTCATTTCCATTCCAGCTACCATCCCTTCTCGAGGACTTCACACAGAAGACATACTCTGAGTGAACAACTTTTGGAGCTTTGAAGTTTTTTCTCCTGTTGAGGTGCAGGCACACTACTTTTTTCTCAATTTGGGATTCGTGAAGTGCGCAGTTATCACGCTCCAGCTCATAAATGCCAATCCAGCTATACATAGGCATGTCAAAATGCATAGCCTGCTTCTTGGTACGAATACCGGTTCTATATCCTCTCATTCTTCTTTCACAACATTTCTTGTCCTTAGAAATGGCCTGTTATTATTTTAGTAACTAATTTCAGCCTAGCTAATTAGTTTTCTTCAGCCATTCATTAAGGCTTTGTATTAGATATTTAATGAATAGAGGATTCTAATATACCATTTATACAACATTATAGTTTTGTTATTTATCACATTTAAAGATGAATCTTTCTTTGTGGTTGATAAATATTTTGTGGTCAATTTCCTAGTGGATCCTACCAAATGATTCACTGCCCAATAATTGCATATGATGTCTTAAGAATTTATGAACAACTCGTGACTTGGGAGGTGCCTTGAGGTTTAGGCTAGGTAGGGAAAGCCAGCAAAGTTGATGGGGTAATTATTCATTTGCCTAACTTTTTTTTTCCTTCTCTGTCCTTTTCAGCCTTAAGCAAAGTGAGACAAAGCTGCAGATGTAGGACAAGGAAACAATAAAAATCAGATTCCATTCATAAAAACAAATAAAATATGACCAAATTGGAGATATGGGGCAGTGGACAAGCCTTGAAATCTACAGCATATTTGCACATGGCAATATCAGGAAGGAGAGAAAAGTGTTGGAAACAACCTTTTATACAAGTTGGCCCCAAATTTTATTTTATTTTTTTAAAACTTGGATTAAGTTCTACCATTATTTAAATTATAATTTAGAGTCAATTGTGTAATGAGCTGTCTATGGTTTAATCATATTAGGGTTAGTAAACATTGTGGGGATGGCATGTGGTAGGGCTAGATTTAATAAGCAAATTCATTCATGTTTTTAATTTTGTTGGTGGCTTTATTTTTCAATGTCAATTTGGATTGTTGTCTCAATCCTCTTACCAATGTTACCGTATTATGCTTTGACGTTTTTATTGTTTTGGTCCATATATAAGTTATTTATTTTTAATAATTTAGTTTCTTAACTTTCCGAAATATAATAATTAAAGCTTTGACCTTAAAAATCACATTTCGATCGAGTTATACGAGTGAGTGTATTCTTGAACCACTTTTCGATTTAGATTTTAGTAACCCTATCCGCTTCATTTACTTGGTACGAGTTTCATACATGAGTTGTTTATTGTCGTGTTTTTTAATATCAATGTTATATTTACTAATTTATTACAAAGATCAAGCATCATTAGAGTCAAAAGTATATGGAGAATGATATGATGCAAGATTTTCGTATTTAAAAGCTTATTTCTGTTACTTAAAAATCAGAAAAGGAGTCTATTCAAAAAAAAAAAAAAAAAAAAATCAGCAAAGGGGAAAATGTGGACCGCTCCAGCTCCTTACTAGTTACTACACTATAAGACCTTATTCATCAATCAAAATCAGCCGTATAAGATTTGTTGTATATTAAATTATAATTTGTTTTAGACATGTGGTCCTTTCCCTCTCTCCCACGTTAAAATCAAAAAGTGCCCAAAGGGGGGAGAGGGTATTTTGTAGGAAGGAAACTCCATTTTATTTTATTTTTTATTTTGGAGAAATGTCGTACAAGTTTTCAAAACCGGAGAAATGTCCCACAAGTTCTCAAAACCGGAGAAATGTCCCACAAGTTCTCAAAACCGGAAGAGTGACATGGTGATTGGTCTACATCCACTCTAAATACTCTTGAATTGAATTACCTGCTGTGGGTAGGAAATAGTGTTTATTTTTGGGATTTTTTTATTATAAATATTTATAGATTTATAATCTAGAAAAATAATTATTTTACTGATCGACTTTGATAAATGGCTAATTGACATAATAATCATTTTACATAATAACTATTGATTTACTGTGACACAAAATGATCGACTTGTTGAATAAAAATGATTTTATTTGCAAATATTTTTTTATAAATTACTACATATGTAATTATTTTTTAAAGACGTTAAATTTATAAATATTATATATATATTTTTTTTTTTTTTGACAGATTTGTGATCTCATGGATTCTGTCTACTTTTGCAAATTAGAAAAATAATACTTTTTAATGGACTATTGGGAATGAGTGATTAAGAGAACAATCCCTTTTTGACCAATTATTTTTCACTTATCCATTCATCACCTGGCAAGTTCTAAGCCACGTTTGCTAAAAGTTTGGCTAACATTCATTTTATTGGCCCCTGCCTTGACTCTCTTTCTTTTAACAATTCTAGGATAAAATACTCTATATACCTACCGGACTTTTACAGTTAAAGCTAGATCCCTTTAAACAAAGCATTCTAAAAATTTGTTAACTGTGGATTATAATTTTAATTAATTTTTTTTAATAAACTAATTAATAATAATTTATCAAAAGTGTATTTTATAATAAATTAAAAAAAAAAACTTATTTCTAATAAAAATAAATTAACAAATTTTTGCATAAATTATTTGTGATATTTTAAAAGTGTTTTTTAATGGTTTGAAAAACAATTTGTTCATTAAAAACACTTTTAAACGTCTCCAATATGTATCTCAAACGAGCATTCTTTACATTTATTTAGATTTTGTAGTGACATTAAAAAAAATGGTACATTAATTATAGTTGTGATAAATTGTAACCCAATGAAGAATAGCTTGAAAATAATTAAAAAAAAAAAACATTCACTGGAGTTTGGTTTTGTGAGAGGGAATCAATCAGTTATTACATTTACATTTACAGTGCAATGAGGGACAGAGCTTGAATTGCTGAAGATCCTTTTTGTCCTTTTTTTTTTTTAATTTCTTTCTCAATCAGACAAATGAGACATTATCTGTTATCTGTTTCCCAATCACACATTCATCAGATATTGGTTTATGGGTTCGTGTCCTCATGCCCAAAAAAGAAAATCATTCACTCTGTTTGGATTTGATGTTTATTGTATAGTGGAATTTGCTTGTTGGGAATCAACCCCACAAAACCAATATAATTGGACAATGTCATATCATTTGAACCCAAATAAACAACACAAAGGAAATAAATAAAATTGGTGAGATGGCCCGAGAAGTCGGGAATTGCTTCATTTAATTGGATGATTCAAATATTGTAGTCTCGTGAAGTTAGTTTAGATGTACGTGAATTGGTCTGAACACTTATAAATATTAAAAAAAAAAAGTTAGTTGAATCATATTGATGAAGAGTGGAGTAGACGAATGCTTGATGATGTTATTAGGGTTTTATTTTAATGTGAAAAGGGTTATATTGTTGTTTGAAATATAAAAAAAAAACTTATGAATAAATGAATCATCTGAAAATGTTAATGAGTGACCTCACTATATATTTTGTGTACTGGTTTGAGATTGTATATTTTAAAAAAAATTATGATTTTTTTATTATATTTCTATTTTTTAAAATAATATTTTCAAGAGAGTTTTTTAGTATTTTTATTTACCTTTTGATTATGTTAACTAGTATTATAATGCATTTCAATCAAAAGAAATAACATAAATAAATATAAAATATAAAATCAAATAATTTTGTATTTTATAAAACAAATAACGGTTTTTAGTGCAACTTCTTCAATAGTGTTTCAATAGTATTCAATATAATTTATAACATTCATTTTTTTAGTACTATAATTTATAACATTCTTATGGGAAAATAAGAATAACCGAAAATATTAAACAAGCCTTAATGTTATCAACTACTTTATTAGGCGGTTTGAACTTTCCTATAAATAGCATTTTTTTTCCGACCATTCCTATAAATAGCATTTAACTATTAAAAAACTGTTCATTTCCCCTTTAATCGAGTCGTGTTTTGATTTGACACACCCCTTTACATAAAAGTCTCAATTTATCATCATGATGTTGATTTATATGTCTTATATGCAAAGTGCAATTTCTTATTTTCTTAAACAAAAAGTGAAATCAAATAATTTGATTTAAATCATATTTAATCCTTAATTTTTAAAATGTATTAAATTTGTATAGGTTGTATTTTGATCCTTAAATGTTATCCTAATCCCTCTATCTATTTTTCATGAGAAAGGTCGTGTTTTAATATAATATACATACATACATACATATATATATATATATTGTGTTGCGCACATCGATCATATTTTGTGTTGGACGATATAATGTGGCTCATATTTATATAAAAGGTGAATAGAGACGGAATAATAATGATAATTGTATAATAGTCATCTATCTATAATCTATATAAAAGTGGGGAAATGAGGAGAAACATTGAGTTCATATTTTACCCATTTTATTTATATTTTTTAATTTAAAATTAAATTAGTTTAATTATAAAGACAATGGACATCATGTATGATTATATATTTTTCATTAAAAGATAACCATTAAGTTTATTTAATTATAAAAATACAATGAACATAATGTATGGTTGTGTCATTTCCATCAAAAGACATAACAATATAAAGAGTCGTCATTTTTCATTTTGAGTCAATAAACACATTTTTACTATGTGTCCCTCCTCAATAACTAACTAGATTTAATTAGTAAATTATTAATGCCCCAGTAATATATCAATCAGGTCACGATAATTTTTTTATATTATTTCACTTGACCCGTATGAATTTTATATCTTACCTTTACTTTTTTTTTATTATATTTAATGTTTTTAATTTCATCCTACATTTTTTAACATTAAATTGACTTAATTATATATTAAATTAATTTGTAAGAACTATGATCGTTTGTCGGTGTGAGAAGTGACTCAATTGATAATTATTAACAGTTTAATAATTAATTAAACTTTTTGTTATTGGTGGAGGATCACATGGTAAATATGTGTCTATTAACTACGACTTTTTAAACGATTATGTCTTTTGATGGAAATGACATAACCATACATTATAACTATTGTATTTTTATGAACAAATAGTTCTTTTGTCCAACATATTTTTTAACATAAATCTTATAGTGGAAATTATGAATTCTAAGATTAATGAAAATTATCGTTTCATGTTTAAATTCTTTTATTTTTTTTATTTCATCCTACATATTTTTTAATATTACTTTGACTTAATTATATACTAAAATAATTTATAAAAATGATGAGTTTTTGTCAAATTCAAAGAATAATCCTATTTTTATACATCAGACAATCAAGAAATTATTTTAAAACTTCATTCTTAATATTTTTAATTTCTATGGTAATTTTTTTAGGGTAAAATGCAAATGAGACCCCTATGGTTTGTTTCAAATGCATGAACACCCTGTGGTTTGAAAATGGAAAATCACACGCCTGTGGTTCCAAAAATTTTCAATCAGACCCATACTCTTCAATGCCAATAATTTTATTTTAGCCATAACTTTTTCGTTTGAACTCCGATTTGGATGATTCAAGATGTTTTGGAATCCTGATTTAAGGCTCTACATAATAGTCAATTTAAAACTTTGAAATGATTAATAAATAAAAGAGTTTATTAACATCAAAATACTAGGTATGATTGACACCGTTAACTCTTTTGGTTATATATGATTGACACCGTTAACTCTTTTGGTTATTGATGATTTACAAGTTTTTAAGTGACCGTAGCGTAGATCCTGAAATGAGGATTCCAAAACATCTTGAATCATCCAAATCGGAGTTTAAACGAAAAAGTTATGACTAAAATAAAATTATTGGTATTGAAGAGGATGAGTCTGATTGAAAAAATTTAGAACCACAGGGGTGTAATTTGCCATTTTCAAACTACAGGGGGTGTTCATGCATTTGAAACAAATCACAAGGGTCTCATTTGCATTTTACCTTTTTTTTATGTTATAATATGAATTTTGAATTCACAATACATATACTTGCTTTACAATTATATTTATTAGAGAAAATGTTTTAATTTCAAATTATATTATTCAATTAATTTTTAATTGAGTCATATGACTAGTTCAACTAAAAAGATGCTTTAAAAAGACTAAAAGGAGAAGAAAAAAATTACTAAATGTTGAAAGTGAAGAGTGATAAGATTATCATTCGGTGGTTCACATATTAAACAAAAACATCATCATGTGAACGAGATTATCTAAAGTTTAGTGTAATGGTAAGATTTATATTTTCTCTATTCAATTAAAAATTTAAATTCTCGCCCCGTACAGTATGAGCATAGCTCAATTGGTTTGATATATACTCTTTTTCCCTTGAGGTCGAAGGTTCGAGTCCCCCCTCCCCCACTTTAATGTAGTCTTAAAAAAAAAAGTATAAAAATAATAATGTCACATGAATTTTAAGTGATCAAAATGAAAAATATCAACATAAACATAATTTAATTGATAGTAATACCGGTCTCATAAGGTCGGAGATTCGAAACTCAGAAAAAAAGTATAAATTTGGGATCATAAGAAATTTAAAACGTATAAATTATACAAGTAATACATAAGAGGATCTGAAATAGAAGAGAGGGTGACGAGTCAAATAAGTCTTGAACGAGTCGCCATCTGTGAAGGACCAACAACAATTACTGAAAACCAGGAAATCACCAATCTCGATTATGAAACAGAGAACCCAAATATAAAATAAAATTTGATTCCCAGAAAACAAACAAAATTGAAAGGAAAGAAAAAATAGAGCTGGTTCCATTAATTCCTATTTATTAAATCCAAAAAGAACCATTAAAATATTAAAACTCTGTTTCTTTCTTTCTCTCTTTCATTCACTCACTCATATAAAAAAAAAAAAACCCACTGTTACTTCAAATTTCTGATTTGGGTCAGTTTTTAAGAAACGTTTCTTTGAGAATATGGGAGCTTCTTCAAATCCCTGCAAAGCAAAGAGCTTTTGTTCATTGAAAACGAATGCTTCCTTTTTTTGTATTCTTTTCACCAAACAGAGTTCTGGGTTTTTCTATAAACTTCTCTGTCATTGCTTTCTTCTTACTGTTTGTGGGTCTTCTTTAATCTAACCTCCTGATTGTTCTTGCTTCAAGTAATAAATACCCAATTAATAAATTTGTTCCTTTTCATATCTTTCTTTGTTTCCATTGATGTTTTGATATCTTTGTCATCATTGAGGAAGTGGGTCGTTTGAGATTTGAGTTTTCATGGGATGGAGGTTGTGATTCCATTGATTATTCAGCTGGTGGTTCTAAGCTTTACTGCTTCAGAAGTTCAAGGAATTGCAGGTAAATTTACTTTCCTTCTTTCACATTTGTAATTAAAATTTTAGACCCCATTTGATAACCAATTCGTTTTTTGCTTTTGGTTTTTGAAAAACAGAATTGTTTGATAACCAGTTGGTTTTTAAACATCTATCTTTTTTTAAAATTGAAAACCAGAAACCAGAAACAGAAAATGAAATGGTACCTTAATAATCAAGATTTACATCAGATTCTTTTTCCTTGCTCAGGAAATTTCAGGTCTGTTTGAAAAGGATTTAATCATCTCATTTTATAATATATGGGATTTTAGTTTTTTTTTTTAAAAAAAATCAAAATGACACTTAGAGAATATAGAGCCTAAGTTCAATATGAGATCTAATGGTAAATGGTGATTTTGCAATCTGGGGTGTTTTGAATGATTGCCAGTGCCTTATTTTCTGTTGAAATCTCTCTCTTGGTGATAAATTGAATCACTGATATTCTAGCTATTTGTTTTTTCTTTAGTCATTGATTTTTCCAATTGGGTATTCTGATGTTGTGCTGGCTTGGCCACTTGTCATGTTTCAGGGTCTAGAATATCTCCATTCCCTGCAACTTCTTCAGCATTTCCTCCAGTTGAAGGAACACCCGGTTTAGTCCATCATGGTAAGGCATTGATAAGCAGTGGACCGATCTCAGAACCTCAGCGAAATGGTAATAGTTCATCGACTTCAATTTTTTTTGGTGGTTGTATCTTTAGATTATCTTATATATGTTCTGGTTTTGACAATTTAGAATCGATTTCACAACCTCCTCTCGTGTCACCGCCAATCACACCATTTCCATTGCCCCATACAATTGAAGGGTTTGTACCATCCTCATCACCTAGTTCTCCAACAGAATTGCCACCTCTACCAATTGTACCATCGATTCCACCAGATGCACCTGAAACAGAAGGTGAAGCACCAGTTAGTGAAACTCCTCTCTCAATGGTTTCTCCAGGTAGATGATTATACTGGTCTATTTTTATTTTTACTGGATTTTCTTGTGAAATTGTTTTAACACCTGCCAAATAAACCACAGTTCCAGCTGTAACAACTCGGAATTCTCCACAATATTCGCCAGCAAGTCCCCCACATTCGCAGAGGAACTTTTCACCAAGTTCACATCAGAGAACTTCTTCACCAGATGTAGCTCCCATCCCTGAGCCAATATCTCCAGGTTTAATACCTATATATAACACTACTCTCTCCATTTATTCCTCTGAAAGCTAGCTCATCATTGCTAGTTCTCTATCCCTTATAGTTTGAATATCTGAAAATTATTATTTTTCTATCCTCTTCATTTAACCGTTTGTGAAACTATTGCAGTTCCAGAAAGCAAGTTGCCAAAGAACTCACCGGCCATTCACCCAGTTATGCCTGAAACATCTCCATCCTCATTACCAGGTGAAACTCTGCTTGTGATCTTATCTCAATTTTTATATTTTGGAATCAGGGCATGTATTTTATACAACAATCTGGCATCTTGACATTCATGCTTTCAGTTGCTCTTTTGGAGCTTTTATGTTTGGTTTAACTATAGTGTTCTTAACTATTATTCATTTTCTATTTTGATCCTTAAAACTCTTGAAACGTTGATCTGGGTCCCTGAATTTTTTTCCAGTTTTCATTTCAATTTCGGTCTTCCAACTTTTGACCCTTAGTTCTTATCGTAAAAGTGATAATATCGATATGACATATGGATGATGAATATGTTATATCGTGTTTTCAATAACTTAGAAACAAAGTCTTTAAGCTAAGTGTTAAGCATCGAGTTGGAAAAAAAAAACGGAGGACTAGAATTGAGGTTTTCAAAGTTTAGTGCCAAAATTGAAGTTTCAAAAGTTTGCGGATTAAAACAAAATCAATAGTAGTTCGTGAACCAAAACTATATTTAGACCTTTATTTTTTCTATAATACAAAACAAAACAAAATGTTTAGTCTAAAAAGATTAAAAAAAAACGAATGGAATAATTTCACGCTAGGGCTTAATAGGTCACCATATATTTTTATCAACCTATATATCAATTAAAGATGATTAACAACCGCAGTCTGGAACTAGGAGTTTGAGTTCCTGATAAAAAATTTCAATTCATATGAAACCATCCTTATCCATATTTCTCCACCATTGAATATTTGTAGTCATTTGATCTTATATACCCTAATTTCTTATATTTGATTGATTCAATTTGAGGTTCCAGAGCCTGATATCTCTCCTACAATAGCTCCTTCCCCTGAAGTTGGTAGCAGAAAGAGATTTGAAGCACCAGTAGCTGCACCTTATAATGTAATGCCCAAGTACATACCACCTGTGAATGATTCCCCCAAAGAAGGTATTGAGGAAATACATATTTCAGTAAATTGCACCTGAAGAAAGAAACTCTCTCATTGTTGTTTATTTTCTTATTCTTCTTATGAAGCTCCTCCCACTCACAATGCCATGAGACACTCTCCCGATGCCGACCAGCCAATTCTTTCACCACAAAAAGCTCCATTTAATAGAGTAAACCTTTCTCCAACATCTCCTCCAGTGCCATTGTATAACTATAAGCATCACGGAAGGAAGAATCATATCATTAGTCATGCACCACAACCTTCATATCCAGTTCCCTCTCACCAAGGTTTTCGGTTTAACCGGGATATGCTGAACTTCAGGACTATTTTTAGTTTTGGTGTCCCTGACATGGAAGACCATTTAATTGTTTTCTATGTTTAATATTATAGGTCCAGTTGTTTCTCCAACACTGCATAGAAGCAGTAGAGGACAAGATACTCCACCTAAGGAATCAGGTACTTACCTTAATAAATATCATGCTATCCTGTGTGAATTGTTTTGACCAAATCAGAGAATGGCAAAAATTGATATTTTAACTGTTTACTCTCTTCCCGTGCAGAACCCTCTTCAATATCTCCTTCCCATTATGGCTTTCCTCCAAAAGTAAGTCATATTTCACCATCTCCGAAATCCATGTCTGAGCATACTAGAAGTAAGGAACATCTTGTTCATTGTTTTAATCTGTGAATTTTCTTGTTCCTTCATTACATATAAAACTTAATCTTATTGGTTTTTCCATTTTCAGGACATTTTCACCCCCCTAAAGCTTCTCCATTGGAACCTTTAACTAAAAGGCCTAAGAGAGCACCCCAGCCTCAAGTCCATGCCCTGCCTCCTCCACCTCCCAATGAAGGTATACATGTACTTAAATTCTTTTTCATCCTGTTCTACAAACCATGTTGTGCTTGTATAATATTTGAAAATTAGTATGAGTATGTTCTTTTTTGCTTGTGTAGATTGTTCAACAACCCTTTGCATTGAGCCATACACAAATACGCCCCCAGGATCTCCCTGCGGTTGTGTTTGGCCCATGCAAATTGAGCTTCGCCTCAGTGTTTCTCTGTATACCTTCTTCCCTTTGGTTTCAGAGCTGGCAGAGGAAATTGCAGCTGGAGTATTTGTAAAACAAAGTCAAGTTCGCATTATGGGAGCCAATGCAGCTAACCAGCAACCAGATAAGACTGTTGTCCTTATTGACTTGGTACCTCTTGGCGAAAAATTTGACAACACTACAGCCTTTTTAACTTACCAAAGGTTTTGGCACAAAAAAGTTTTTATCAGAGCTTCATACTTTGGAGACTATGAAGTACTTTATGTTCGCTACCCAGGTATATTTTCATATCCGATGCAAAACTTCTATTCCTGCTGACAATGTACCTTACATCCACCACTTCAATTATAGGTTTACCTGCATCCCCTCCTTCTGGAGATTCTCTTATTGATAGTGAGCCTTATTCTAGTAACAATAACAATGCAAGGACCATAAAGCCTATCGGAGTTGATATACACAATAGACAGCATAAAGATAGGATCAGTGGTGGTAAAATTGCTATCATTGCCCTGTCAGCTATTGTTGCAATGGTCTTATGCATAACTACTGCTTGGATTCTGCTCTTCAGACGAAATGATGGTGTCTGCCAGTCAAAATCAACTCCACATGTTTCCATGCGTTCTCTCACTAAACCATCAGGTAATATGAATTGCCTACTTCTGCAGCAAGCCATTGCCCCCTGCAAAGTTGTAGTTTTTTGCAATTTTATTCCCTTGTTTTGAAAAGCTCCATCTGATCTTTAGAAGTTTGGAATTTTTATCATTTGAAAGTTTATACAATGTCTCAGGTGTTGGTGGTTCAACTATGGCAAGTATGCCTAGTTTTGCTTCTCTATCTTTTGGGTCTAGTCTTGTTCCATATTCAGGATCAGCCAAGACGTTTAATGCCACTGACTTAGAGAAGGCCACTAATAATTTTGATCCTTCAAGCGTGTTGGGGGAAGGTGGCTTTGGACGTGTTTACAGTGGTGTTCTTGAAGATGGTACCAAAATAGCAGTCAAAGTTCTCACAAGAGACGATCATCAAGGTGATCGAGAATTTTTGGCTGAAGTTGAAATGCTTAGCCGCCTCCACCACAGAAATTTAGTCAAGTTGATTGGAATATGTACCGAGGAGCATAACCGAAGCCTTGTTTATGAACTAATTCCAAATGGCAGTGTGGAATCTCACTTGCATGGTATGAAAGTGGTCTTCGTGGGTTTTGTTTGTCAATTCTACTTTACCTGGCTTTGGTTAACCTTATTCTCTACTGTCAGGTGTTGATAAGGAAATTGCCCCACTCGACTGGGGTGCGCGGATGAAGATAGCACTTGGTGCTGCTCGGGGCCTATCCTATCTGCACGAGGATTCAAGTCCCAGAGTCATACATCGAGACTTCAAATCTAGCAACATTTTGCTCGAACATGATTTTACACCAAAAGTTTCTGACTTTGGTTTGGCTCGAACTGCAATGGACGAGCAAAGCAGACACATATCAACACGTGTCATGGGAACTTTTGGGTATAACATTCCTTCCATTTGATATGTTTAGTTTTTTTTTCATTTGCACTATACCAAATATAGTAAACAGTCAGATGAGGTTTGTTTGTAGTTGAACTATTTGTCATATATTATTATCTTCACTCATCAGCATGTTTATTGTTATGATTGTAGTTTGAGTCAGCTAACAGTCTCTAGAATATGTTCACGTTGGAGCTTCGTGTTAAAGATAATATTTTGTAAAAGTTTTATAAAGCAATATAGGCTTGCATATGGTTGTGCATCCCGGAGAATTTTGAATAAATGCTGAATATTGACCTGAACTATAGTGAAGTTTTTTGTATTGAAATCTTTGAGGCAGTATTCGTTCTGATGTCGACTCACCTCAATATATCCCCATGAATGCTGTGTAATTTTTTTTTTGGGTTTTGAAAACTTGATAATTTGATCATTATGCATACCTTTTGTCATCTTTTTGTGTCTTTCATAGTTTCTCTAATTTGCCTTATTGTCTCTCCATAATAAACTAAGGTATGTGGCTCCGGAGTATGCAATGACTGGTCATCTTCTTGTAAAGAGTGATGTTTATAGCTACGGGGTCGTTCTTCTTGAGCTTTTATCAGGCAGAAAACCGGTAGATATGTCACAACCACCCGGTGAGGAAAATCTTGTTGCCTGGGCTCGTCCACTCCTCACAAGCAAAGAAGGCCTAGAAGCTATAATTGACCAATCACTAGCATCTGATGTTCCTTTTGATAGCGTTGCCAAAGTGGCAGCCATTGCTTCAATGTGTGTGCAGCCGGAGGTGTCACATCGGCCTTTTATGGGTGAAGTTGTTCAAGCCTTGAAACTTGTCTGTAATCAATGTGATGAGGCTAACGAAACAAGTTCAAGGGGTTTGAGCCAAGAGGACGTGTCCGTGGATTTGAATGATGAGGCATCAAGTTCAAGACACATGCTGGATTCTTTTCATAGCCAATATGTAGAACCCAACTACGATTCAGGTCCTGATGTTATTGATACACGTCTCTCACTTTCGGAATTGTTACATACATCTATTGGAATCGGTACGCGAGAATCTGGATTACTCGAAAGACAATTTAGTTCCGGTCCCCTGAGAATGGGGAGAGGAAGACAGTTTTGGCAGAGAATGAGAAGCTACTCTGAAAGTAGTGTAAGTGAACATGGATTACCCAGATTATGGTCAGTATTACCCAACAGATCAGGAAATTCTTCCACATAGATCAGTTTCCACTTTGACTCTTTTATCTCATACTCAAATAGGCATGAAAGACGTACTAATTTCTACCAACTGGCTTCCAGGAAGGCTTGCAGTATACTGTATGCAACATCACTTCGCGGTGCTTGTCGATCGAATTGGGTTAATCTTCTCGATGTTAAGTTCGGTAATCTCCCGTGTTATTTATTTTCATTTGATTTTTTTCTTCCAAATTTGGTGTTGCATAATAAGGCATTAAGGTCAAGATAATGCTGGTAATTTTTTTGGATGTATTTAGATTGGTGTGTGATTGATATCATAGGGAAGGAGGAGACTGTTTTGTGAGTGAATGTATAGAAACTCTTTGTATCATAAAAGAAGCATCTGATGTAATACTAATAATACTGTCTCAGCCTCATTCATGTTGAGTGCATTTGGATTGATTTATGGGGAAAAAACAATTTTCTCATTAAATAGAGATCAATAGAGTTGAATTAGAACCAATATGAGTTGGTCTAGTGGTCAAAAGGATGTTTTCCAATCTTGAGGTCATGGGTTCAATTCATGTTGGTCACCTACCTAGGATATTATCCTACGAGTTTACCGATGCCAAGTGTTGTAAGGTCGTGTGGTTGTCTCATGAGATTAGTCAAGGTGTGCGTAAGCTAGCCCGGACACTCAAGGTATTAGATTTTTTTTTTTTTGAGAAATTTAACTGGCTGGCCTTTGTATTATTATTTGAAATTGTTGGTGATATATAAATAACAAGATTTTTCAAGCCAGGTTAATTGTTAAGTGATATTACTTATTCCAATTAACAAGAACGCTGGAACACGAGAGTACCTAATAAAGAAAAGTGCGAAAAAGAGAGGGAAGTAAAAGGTGCCTGAAAATGACACTTGCATCCTTAAACTTTCAATTTGAACAATTGTCCCTCTGAACTATGTAAAGTGTTAAAATTGAATTTAAGAAAATTTAATTTATCATGGAGTACCTGAAGCGGCCCACAAGATAACCATGTATCGTACCATGCAAAACAAGAGGAACCATTCCCCACTATACAACGAATGTTAGGATGAAACTGATCACGAACCTTCAACAATCGCCTCCAACACCAAGAATACGCATATGAGGGCCCAACCGCCCACAATCGGGTTTTAATAGAGTCACTAATGTATGCAGGGATCAAATTGAGAGATTAGATGTGATATTTAAAACATAAATGAATTCAAATAACATATTTTTTATATGCATTTTTATTCATACTATTAGCTTTTTTTTTAACCTCAAATAGCAGATTGATCAGTCAATAAGTTATTGAAATTAAACCAATAAATTATTAAAAATAAAAATGTATTATTAAAATTAAATTGATCATTAACGTACTTTATTATAAAGGAAACAATATATTATTTTTAACAATTTTTTTAAAAAACCATGCTAAATAAAAAATTACATATTTTTTTGGGCAATTACTAAAATACCATATTTTTACACATTAATTATTGAAATGTCATAACTTTTCAAAAATTACTCAAATAGCATAATTATAGTTCAATAATTTATTGAACTAAATGTTAGACCTTATTGCTCTGATTTATTCGATTAAATTCAATTCATTTCGTTTAATAAAAGCAAAGTGATAAGACAGACACAAATCTAATTTTATCTCAATGATCTTAAACTTGAAGCTACAAACTGTTTAGAGTTATAATGAAGGCTGACTGTTATAACAATCTATGCTCGGCAGAATAGAAACGACAGAAAGCAAAAAGAGCAGATTCTCAATTATGCAGAAACTTAATCTCGGAAATCAGTGTTGTAACAGTTTGAGCATGAAGCAGAAGCAAAAGACAGAATTGTAAATAAACAATGAGTAAGGAAGAGATCGACACAGAAAATGATTAACGTGAGAAACCTCCAACCGGTAAAAACTCACGGGGCCTCGCCCAGAAAAAGTCCACTAGAATCGTTAGTTGTTCAATACAAATATAAATCAAAAGCACAAATAAAAAGAACTCCCCTCTTTGTTTTTGTCTTTGATTTCTCCTTGCAATGACGACGTCTACAATGGATTCAATCACAAGCTCCCCTTGTGACGATTTGATTCAAGAACCTCCCGTTCTTGTTTTGATCATAGCGCAAGCTCCTTTTACGGATTTGGATCAAGGAACTCCCTTCCTTGATGTACGAGCAAGATGACTTCTTCCTCCCGAAGAATCAAAGCGCTCTCCAAGCAATTACAATATAGAATTTTTGAAATACAATTCTCACAAAATAAACTCTCACAATAATAATCAAATGAGCACAATAGGTTAATAAAAGTGAGAGCAAATATCAAAAGCTTGGGTAGCTAAACCAAAGAACAACACTAACATATATAGATTTTCTTGTCAAACATGTTGTTCAAAAAACAAGCCACCACACGTCTGTTAGGGAAAGAAAAATTAGCCTAGAAAAATGCAATCACAACTTAAAGAATCCAAAAAGATATTCAATCAAATAAACACTCTATGTTAAGGGATTTTTAGGCAATGATGAGTATTCCCTTTCTTTACCAAATTGATTGTCAGGGATTAAAGACTTCCCATATATAAATCATCAAATACAAAATTTGAAATTTGAATACAAAATTCACCTTAAACGTGGAGAACAAATTTAGTGTCCAAATAACTCAATGCAATCACAAAATATTTTCCTTAAATTAATTTAAATCAATTAAGCTAAAATTTAGATAATAAAACCAATCAATTAAAACTTAAATTAGGAAAATGTTAATGGACAAATGCAAAAGGAATATTTATGCATAGACAAGATCTCCAAAAAAAATCAATTCAAAATTGTCAAGCTTTCAAATAAGTTTTTATCAAATTAAATGTCAAAATAAATATTTAATAATGAATAAAATATTTCAACACTAAAAAAAAAATCATTGAAAATAATAATAATAAATAATCAAATAGTTCAATAATTATTGAACTTGAACTTAAAAAACCAAAAAACATACAAATTCATTAAAAATAACTATGAAAAATAGTTTAATAATTTATTGAATTATAGTTCAATAATTTATTGAACTATAATCATGCTATTTGAGTAATTTGTAAAAAGTTCTGACATTTTAGTAATTAGTATACAGATTTATACTAATTGAGATAAATTCTTTATTTTTTTTCGAACTATTTTGGTAATTGACCCTATTTGAAACAAGTACATAGTACAAGGAGTTAATTGCAATTAACCAACTAAAGGGCAAAACTACAATTTCATAGTCAAATTGGCCTTTCCGGCGAATTAGCCCTAAAATATACTCATTCCCCAATTTCTGCTAGCGGGACTTCAGTCTTTCAATCAGAGAAGTTTCGATCTCTTCATCTCCTCCAAATTCGATGGTAAGTGGAAATTCAATCGATGCAACGCTCATCGGATTGATCTGTGAAAATCACTTTCTTTCGATTTCAATTTCAATTTCAATTTCTTCATCTTTTCGCATTTTGTGATTTCGTAAATCATGATTCTTCAGGCTCCCAAACCAGTTACGAGTCCCGTTCCAGAAGCATGGTACCCTACTCTCGCGGTTTCAATGATCTCCATCGGCCTTATCATCACTGCCTCGTTTTTCATGTAAGTTTCTATCAGATCCCTCGCAAAATGGAACCTGGTTGATGTTAATTGTTTTTATCTGAAATTGAAGGTTTTCCCTTTTGTTCTTTCCATATTAGTAGATCGGAGTTTGTATAATCTCGCGATGTGCTTTTTGGCATTTGTTGTTTTTCGAATTTTTGTTTGTTTATAATGAATTTGTTGGAAGATAGTTAGTGATCACGTCTAGAAGCTTCTGATTTCGTGTGTGAAGGGAGTTAGTGTGGGATTTTCTTAATCTAATATCAAATGCCGTCTCTATGTGCGTTTTTCTCGTCACTTTACGTGTAACTGTTACTGTTACCCCAAAGCAATTTAACATCGAAGGCATCTAGATTTACATATTTGGCTGTAAGATGTTTTAGGGAGGTTTTAGGATTTTAACTATTTCAAGGCATGGTAGAATATGCTCATCTAGATTCACCCATTTGGTTGGAAGATGTTTAGGGAGGTTTCAGGCTTTTAACGTAACTCGGGGTGTGATCAAATATGCTCATCCAATTCTACATTTTACCTTCCAGCATAGACAGTCCCTATGATTATGGATGAGATTATTTCCTCACCCACATTGGAGAAAATGGACCATTTGTCTGACATGGTGGAAAATTACCCTTTGTGTCTATTAGTTGGAAGTTTTCCCTCTGCCTCATTTTTTTTTTCTTCCCTTTGTATTGATTTTTTAAAAAGAAAAATGAGGTTGAACTACGCTATTTCATTGATGTATGAAAGAGCCAAAAAAAGGAGAATTACAAAAAAACTTTCCAATTGGAAGCAATAAGAGAGGGGCGATAATTACAAAAAGAGTTACAAGTTGCACTCCACATGGAGGCATTAAGAACACAAGTCTCCCAAACCACAACCCAACGCCTAGCCTTACCCTAAAAAATTATTCTATTTCGTTCAAGCCATATATTCCAAATAGTAGCTCTCACCCCATTATCCCAAAGAGTCCTCTTCTGTTTATTGTGAAAAAGGTTCGAGCCTTCTAAAAGGGCTAAGGTGTTAGCCTCATGGCCTTTGTGGAAGATCCACGCCATGTTGAACGTCTTCTTCTTTTTACTATACTAGTCTTTTACCATTCTTTCTATTATTTGAAAGTTTAACGTATTTTATTGTTTTATTTTTCAATGCTTTATAATCTTTTTTAGAATTATTTATGTTTGAACAATTTCATGCCTAATTTTGAGGGGTTTTTTTTTAATATTTAGAATGATATTTATTATAATTTTGTTCATTTATTATTTAGCATAAATTAATATTTAATATTTAAATTGATAAATAATTGTAGTTTAGATATTTACTAATGGTGGGAGGGTATTAGTGTCCAAAAAAAATGTTTTTCCAATTAGCACACTTTTTAAGTAGTAATAGATAATAGATAATAGATAATAGATAGATATGCTCCGGATAATACCAATTGTTATAACTCATTAATTTTTTATAGATTTTATTTTTATCTCCTATAAAAAATCTTTTAGATCTCTTAATTGAATTGAGGTATCTTGTTAGACATTTAGTTGAGTTTTCATAGTTTATTTTTTTCTTTGGTTTTTTAAAGGAAACATTGATGTGAGTCAATACACGTACAAAAGTGTTATTCTCCCTTAAGGAGTTCACTAAAGCACCCTAATAGAGAATGGTTACAAAAATTGAGAGTGGATCGAGTAGAACAGTGTAACTTAGTTAAATTAAACACCTCTCTGATTTTCTTTCCTATTCTATCCGTTTGTTAGCCTATTGGATAGGATAGGATGTAAATATGGAAACTTCATCGTGGTTGAGAAAATCATTGAAAATGATGATGACTGATTTTTTCAGCCTGCTTTCCATTGAAGATGAAGCCTTTTGACCTTGTAATGCTTAGGCTTCCATTGTTTTAGTTGGTGTACCTCCTGCCACTAGAAGGATTAAATTTGCTGTTAATTTCTGATGGTTAAGATTGACGTGCGATTGGAGCAATGAATTTACATTCATCTCTTTTGTGCAAATGGAAACTGATATGGTTATTTATATTTTTGCTCTTAGTACTTGGCAGTAGGTATGAAAGGTAGTTTGATATTAAAGTTTCTTGTAGTTGTCATTCTTTGGGTTGAGATTGTGACTGTATAGCAAACACAGATGTTATCGCTTTATGTAGTTTAAGTGAAGACTCTTGTCAACACAATGTTTGATCTCATAAAAAATGAACTCGATCAATTCAGCTTTTTGTAATGTGATTTAATTGGTTTTAAATGTCTAGATGTATATAAGTATCTGTATAGCACATTGAATTTATTATTTGCCAATTATATTGGAGCCGGATAACATGTTAGTATGTAGTATCATTCCAATGGATCAAGTATAACTGTCATCTCCATATGGACCATGGAGTCTATATTCGGGCACTCTAACCACGTTGAATATCATTTGCAGCTATGAAGCGACATCTTCTAGGAAAAACCGTTGTGTTGCTAAGGAACTTACTAGAGGAGCAGTTGCCTCTGTCTTCTTGGTATCGATCTTTCTGTATTTCTCATTTGTCAATTACATGCAGGTTTTCTCCTTTGCCCATACCAGTGGGAGCTGGGGGAAGCCCGTCCTTATTTCCCCCTGAACTTTTGAACAGATTTGTCAGTGGAGCCTTGTGTAATTTCTGACTCTTTGTTGCTGTCTGTTGCAGGGTTTCGGCTCTTTGTTCTTGCTGCTTGCTTCTGGTGTTTATGTCTAACCTATTAAGCACATGTTCCGAGTTATTTTTATTTAGCGGAATCAGTTTTCACATGTATGAAGCCAGACGAGGACTAGTTTTGGTATAACAATGGTCTTTTTTATAATGAGGAATGAAGTATTATCGAATTCTTTATAGGGAATTTTTTTTAGATATTGTATTTCCAGAAATTTATTAGCAGAACGGGATAAGTTTTGGCAGAGTGCATTGAGCTAGTAATATGGAGCTTTTCATTATTAGATAATTTTCGATATTACTACATTACTTTACTACTAAAAAGTTACCATGATACTTGTTTAAGATTTTTTTTCATCGATGTTCCAAAAAAATTTCATACTACAGGGGTATTTGTCACTGATAATAAAAAATAATATTGGGATTCACAATCCTTTTGCACATGATAAATAATTATAAATAGAAATATTATTTTACCCTAATAATTATTTATTATGTAGAGCATAAAATGAGGGGTTTCATTTGCATTTTACCCTAATTATGAATAAAAATATTTACAATGAGAGTTTTAAATTTTTTTCCTGATGAAATATATCATGTATGATTTTTATCAAGGTTACATTCGGTTTCTAATGTAAACACTATTATTAAAGTTTTTTTTCAGATAAATTATTTTACAAGTTGTTTCTTAGTTTTGTTTTGTTTATTTTAATAAATTTTGTTTCTAATATATTAGTATTTTTCCGATCTTTGTTAAATATATAAATATTTTCATCTATATATTTATTAAGAAATATAACATATTTGTATAAAATATGGTGTAATGACAAATCCACTATTGACAAGAGATGACATTTAATTTTAATTTATATAATTTGTGACCGTAAAGCCTTATATGAATGTAGAGATTTAAAAATATGGTTTTATGTAAAGTGCAACAGGTGTAAGTAAGTGAGTTTTAACTTGTGTTTTATGTTATTAAACTCTCTAACAATCCTGTAAACACGAGTATAGTGCATATAGTTAGACATCTATTCTCTTCTTATAAGGTCAATAGTTTAATCGGATGTAATAACTGAAAAAATAAAATATCTCCAACAACACCATATTATTATGTTTTTTAAACTCATTTAAAGTTTAAAAAACATGACAAACCCAACCAACCTATAAAAACAAAACAAGTAGAGAAAGCCGATGGGTCCCTTTCCTTTTCCTCACTAAACCAGATTTTGCCGCGTGTCTCGAGCATCTACCGTCGATGGCGGTAGAGCAGAGCATTCATTATCCATATCCTTAGCCCGCGAAAAAATTTGTGTCTTAATTTCACTGTAGCAACAAAAGGCAGTGTGTGAGATATCGAAATCAGCAAGTGGGGTCGCGTTCAAAGGGTCAGACACAGTCGAGAGGGAAAAAAAAAAAAAGAAAAAGAAAGGTTTTACTGAAAAATCTGGAAAGCCATGGACTCTCAATCACCGCCGCATCAACAACAACAAGAAGCTGCTTCAGTAGCAGCAGTGAAGAAGAAGGAAACTCGCGGCCGAAAACCTAAACCTAAAGACGATAAAAAAGACGAGCAACCCCCGAAGAAGATGAAAGCTCATCAACAACCTTCCATTGATGAAAGATATTCTCAATGGAAATCTCTCGTTCCTGTTCTTTATGATTGGTTCGCTAATCATAATCTCGTTTGGCCTTCTCTCTCTTGCCGGTACTCTCTCTCTCTCTCTCTCTCTCGGGTTCTTTCTTTTTTTCTAGGGTTACTGGATTTCGAGCTTCTTTTTAACTTTTTAGGGTTTTTTTTTTGTTATAGTTGGGGTCCTCAGCTTGAACAAGCGACTTATAAGAATCGTCAGCGTCTTTATCTTTCTGAACAGGTTAGGTTTTGTTTGTTTGTTTGTTTGTGAAATTTAGCTGCTTGTTTGGTTAGGGTTTTGTTGAAGGTGTTTGATAATTTGTGTTTTCTTTGTTTTTTAGACTGATGGTAGCGTTCCGAATACTTTGGTTATTGCGAACTGTGAAGTTGTTAAGCCTAGGGTTGCTGCTGCTGAGCACATTTCTCAGGTTTTGATTATATTTCGACATTTCGACTGATTTCGTTAGTGTAATGGTTTATGTACTTCTTCTTGCTACTGATTATTGTCCTTTCAGTTCAATGAAGAAGCGCGTTCTCCGTTTGTTAAGAAGTATAAGACTATCATACACCCTGGTGAGGTATGGATTGATGGATTTTCGCGTTACGAATATTTGAGTTACGATGAAATTCTTATTAGCTGACTTGTTCATTTGGGCATTCTTTCCTTGTTTTCATATGGTTATTATTTACATTATTTTCTTCTTCTTGAGTTTGAGGTGTTTCTCTTATTTGACCATTTAGATTGTTTTCTTTTGACCACTTTGTTGATATTTAGTTGAAAGTTGAAAATGATTAGTTACTTTCAAGTTTCTTTCTTTCTTATTTATGATCATTGCTAAATATTTTTTTTCCAGGTTAACAGAATTAGGGAACTTCCCCAGAATGCTAGAATAGTAGCCACACATACTGATAGTCCAGATGTACGTATTGATTTTTTTTCGTCCTTATGATGTTTTGGATTGAGAATGAGAATCTCATGTATTATATACATTTATTTAAAAACTATTGCTTTTCTTCTCTTTGGGTATTCAAAATGCAGGTCCTTATTTGGGATGTTGAAGCTCAACCTAACCGTCATGCAGTCCTTGGTGCCACAAATTCTCGCCCAGACTTGGTAATTCTTCTTAAAAACTTACTGCCTACTGATTCTTTCTTGTCTTTCTTATGCCTGTTGGAACACTTACAAGTTTTTTAGGGAAGTAATGTGTTCAAACGAACTTTAGGTTGCTCATGTTATACATCTTTCTTAACAACATTTATTTGGAAGCCCCTTTAGATAAACACCTGGTGTTTTTTTAATCAGAAGAGTCTCCAGGTGTTTGCAACATGAATTTTAATTTTTTTTTTTGCCCGTTTAAAGCCTTCATCATGCAGATCTCACTGCTTACTTATGATGCATTTGCAGATTTTGACTGGTCATCAGGAAAATGCAGAATTTGCTCTGGCAATGTGCCCCACTGAACCTTATGTTCTATCAGGAGGTAGAAATCATTTTCATCTTTTATCGAAAGTTCCACTCTACTCTACTGTTGTTTCAGATTTAGATATCACGATTTTTTTTTACTTTCAAAATCTGTCAATTTCTTTGTTGTAATGGGGTTTTGACTCTTAGGCGTGGGGTGTGGTTCCATCTATCTCAGATGCTATTTAATACTATGGCAGGAAAGGACAAGTTGGTTGTTTTATGGAGTATCCAGGACCATATAACGGCTTCAGCTTCAGACCCTGCTGCTTCAAGATCTCCAGGATCCATCATAAAAAAGGCAGGGGATGCCAATGATAAAGTTTCTGATGGACCTTCTATTGGGCCACGGGGAGTTTACCACGGCCATGAGGATACTGTTGAAGATGTGACTTTTTGTCCTTCCAAGTAATATTACAGTTTTGAACCTTTGGTCATTCATTATTTTGTTATTCAAGGAGTTTTTTAAACTTATCCCCTAATGTATCTTTAGAAAATTTTATTAATACATTGTTCTCTGAAAAATGTTTTCATTAAACTGGAAAAAAGATGTACACTTTCGTTGTTTCAAACTATTTTTTTGATGTCTTGTTATTCATATGTAAGAATTGTCGCCACATGTTGGAGGAAGTTCTCCATCCTCTCTACCATGGTGGAGGTCGCTTTCTTTGGCAAGCTAGATTCTTTGCAGTGTCATGGTCTATCAGCTCGGGAGGAATGAGGAGATTTTTTAGGGCATTGAAGGTTTTTGAGAGAATATAGTGCATTGTGGGTTTTTGATAGTGGTGTAAATCGGTCGGGGTCGGTTTTAGTCGGTTTTGCACATAAAAACATTCACCACCGCCGTCGACCGAAGTATTGGAAAAATGGCTTGGCACCGGCTGACCGATCTGTCGGTCGGTTTTGGTCGGTCGGTCGGAATAGGCAATTATACTTTTTTATAACCGACCTAATTTGGTCGGTTTTGGGTTATCCAAAACCCACTCCGACCGAATTGGTCGGTTTCTCCGACCAACTTTATCGGTTTCGTCGGTTTTAACTTACATCCCTAGTTTTGGAGAGGATATCTTGATTTTTCAAGTTACTCTCTTTGGGCTAATGTAACTATAATTTGTGGTGTTTTTCCCCTTTTGATCACTAGTGTTTGGAGCCTTTTTTTTTTTTTTTTATTTCTTTGATTACTATGATATTTTTTTATTAATAAACTCAGAAATAATTGAAAGCATAAAAAGTAAAAGATCTTTTGAAATAGTCTTTAAATTGATAACAATAGAAAAAATCAAAATATTTTGAAAAACTGTTTTTTCAAGACACAGAAGACATCTGAGAAGACCTTATAACATTATTATTGTATTGAATATGATCTATTTGTTGATTTATAATCCTTCCTTTGACTTGCAATAATTTATTAATTTCTTGGTAATGTTCATTTTGCATGGAAGGAATGAAGTTAGTTCTTAATATTTTTCTATTCTAAATTTAGTAACCTTTGTTCCTATCAGGAAAGTAACATAAAATTTAGTAACCTTTGTTTTTTTATTTCCTTCTTAAGTGCACAGGAGTTTTGCAGTGTGGGAGATGATTCTTGCCTTATACTATGGGATGCCCGTGTTGGTTCTAGCCCAGCTGTTAAGGTCAGATATCTCTTGTTTGATTTTATTTTGTTCTGTATTGTGTTGAAATTGAAATGTGGGTTACAGACCTTCACATTAACATGGCCTCTAGAAATTAGAAGACGACAAAATTGTCATTCTATGACTCGGTAATATTTTGCGTTTGATTTACTGTTGAGTGTTGATAGTATCAAATTCCATGATACTCTTTTTTAATCGGAATAACCTCATTCAGTTTAAAGTTTTTTTATTGGCTTCTCTCAGAATTTTTTGTATCATAATTTTCTTTTGATCAACACCAAATCCAATTGGAGATTTTTTTTGTAATCCTTTGGCTTGGGTTGATTCTCATCCCCCACCTTTTGTGATTCTACTTTTTGAAATGAATTTGCAGTTTCAAATAAAAAAAGGTCGATCATGTGACAGATGAGATGGAAAGGATAACCTGCAATCTAATTCTGTCATGTCTTGATTGTTAGATAATGTATGGAGTGCCTCTATTGATGTTCTTACTTGTCTGATCTTTCTGGTTGGCAGGTCGAAAAAGCACATAATGCTGATCTTCATTGTGTTGATTGGAATCCCCACGACGATAATCTTATCATAACAGGGTAAATCTTATTATCTTGCGTGGTGGTAAAGGAGATCTCAGATCATAATATAAATTATAGAAAAAAAAAATAATGGCGACAGAGAGTGAGGAGATAAAAAGAGAAGAAGAAATAGCATATGCATATGGTCATCTAATTAGAGGGTTTTTGTCACACCTTGGTACATGTTGGCTGTTGGTTTGTCCACTTCTTTTCTGTTGTATTTATTTTCTTGTAAAAAATACAAAAGAAAACACAAATTAATATTGTGCTCTATACCATTTGCCTTTACATTTGATGTTTTTGCGATCTAGAATAATGGAATTTTTTTATGTCATTTACCCTGCTACAAATCTCTCTTCAGGTCAGCAGATAATTCAATTCGCCTGTTTGATCGCCGGAATCTTACTTCCAATGGAGTTGGCTCACCTATCTATAAATTTGAGGGCCACAAAGCTGCAGTTCTTTGCGTTCAGGTATTTTTTTTATTTTAAATTTATGTATCCTTTTTTGTTTTGTGACTTGTAGTTTCAATTGAGAGCACCTTTTGCTATTAGCCGTTGATAGTATTTGTCTTTCATACTGTGCTATATGTTTTTATTCAGTGGTCACCAGATAAATCATCTGTATTTGGAAGTTCTGCTGAGGATGGGCTGTTAAATATTTGGGACTATGATAAGGTATACACGATTCAAGTCACAATTCATTTTTTGATATGTTGCTTCCTAGGACTTATGGTGGGTTCAATCATCAATGCCTTAATTTGAGATTTACACATAAATATATCTCTAGCAAGGAGCTTTTAGCCCCTTCGCTTGACTTTTAAAAAGATTTGCTTAGCGTTCTGACTACTCAAACTGCCCAGTTGACATCTGGCCAATTTTATTTAGTAAATTTCACAAATTCTCCGAGTCCTTATTTTCTAGAAGAAACATAAGATCCTTGTAAGAGTTATAAACAATAGAGGATAGATGAGCTATTTACATAAAGAGCCAAAGGCATGATTTTTCTCTGGATTTCTATTGTAGCTTGGATTAATGATGTTTTGTTATCTTAACAAATTCCAGGTTGGTAAAAAGGTAGAGCGAGTGACAAGGACACCTGCTGCTCCTCCGGGCTTATTTTTCCAGCATGCTGGGCACAGGTTTGGAACTGCCTTTCCTGTTTTAAATACCTGAACAAGAAAAAAAAGTGCATTAAACTTCTGAGGTTCTTTTTCCTCTTTGTAACTGCAACCTTCTTACAAATTTAAATAATTTTTATTGTTTCCGGTGAATTTTTTTGTTTGCATTCCGTTTGGGCTTTCGTGTACCTTGTCAGCAGCAAATTGTTTTTAAATTTAATTGGCTTTCTCCTTCACCATATACTAATTATTGGGAATGCTTCGTCTTTGTAATATTGTTTCTTCTTCTAGATTTTGAACTGACCTTTTTGGCAAATCCAGGGACAAAGTAGTTGACTTTCATTGGAATGCATCTGATCCATGGACCGTTGTCAGCGTGTCTGATGATTGTGATACGACTGGCGGAGGAGGGACATTGCAGGTTCGGTTTTACTGCCATCTCTCTCTCTCTCTCTCTCCCTCTCCCTCCTTTTTTTATCAGTGTGATTGTTTTTTCTAAACCATAAAGTTCCATTTAATTATTTTGAAATGGTCATGACTTGCAGATATGGCGCATGAGTGATTTGATTTACCGGCCAGAAGAGGAGGTGTTAGCTGAGCTTGAAAAATTTAAATCTCACGTAATAGAATGTGCTGCAAAGCCTTGAGTGAGGAAGTGTTGGCCGAGCTCGAAAAGTTCGTATTCACGTAATTGAATGCGCTATGCCTTAGGTCTTTTAGCTAGAGTTTTTTCTGAACTATGCCATAGGGTGTAGTTCTTTTTTAAACATCGGCACTCGTGTTATCTACCATCCATGTTTTATTCTTTTTATTCCCCTTTCGGATTTGAAATCTTTTGTCCATGTATTTGATTTATATGTCGACGGCTCCCCATCATGTAGAGTTTCTTAGTACTTGAATTATTTATCGTGATTCGTGACACCATTAGTCAATTGAACATTAATATTTCCCTTGTATGCTTAAATGGTAGTGCTTGAAAGTGGGGGTTTTAATTTATTTATTTTTGGAAAATAGGAAAATAATCTTATTACTGGAACAACTAATTTAGGAGGTTTCATTAAATATTTTAATTTCGATTCGAGTAATTTGTACTTTCTCTATTCGGTATTATTTCAGTTTTCAATAGGGACAAGCTAGAACAATATAATTGCAATAGTATATAGATTTGAATGATATGTTTGCCAAAAAAAAAAGATATAATGCATGTATCTTGTTTTTTTTTTTTTTTTGGTGATAATTGACTAATCATAGTTGGCCTCATTTTAATAGTAGATGTATTTCATAGATTCAACTCTTTATTTATATAAGTATGATATATTTGATATTTGTACTAATTTGATAAAAAGATCATGCATCTCAAACTTGTGTTTGATCTTGATGAACCTTTCATTATTCTAATAATAAAAACTATAAATTGAGATTAGACTCCTCGTACCTGGAGACTGATTAATGGTGGTGTGTAAAATAAATAACAAAAAAAAACCTATCGACGTTGAATTCATGAAGAGTTATGGAATATGGATTTGGTTGAAAAAAAAGTTAAATTCCATTTTAAAAAGAAAAAGAGAGAAAGAAGAGAATTTAGGTTTTAAAAAGAATTACAGTCCCAAGCAAGAATTATGATATTTTATTAATTAATCAGTTGACAGTATCGAATTATTCTCTCTCTTTAATGGGCCAGTCTTACGGCCCATGAAGTAGACATCATATTTTTTTGGCGCCAAACCGAATCACCAAATATTACTGTTGCTTGCTAAGGAAGGAATGGCTTCAATTAAAGGAATCAATGGGTTTAAGCTGATTCGATTTGTCAAATCTGTGAAAAACGAGGTTGGATTGCCTTGGATTGATAGCATTTGATCAATAGCAAGAAGAAGACATCAGATAATCCATTTCTAAATTGCTATGCTGTGGAGCGATCAAGGTCGAATACGATGATCCGATCAAGAAACTAATGGTAAGAGTTTGCCTTCTTTTCATGTCGGTTTCTTATTCATAAGCATTTTAAAATTGACCTGAAAAAGTAGTTCGGTAGAATAGGCTCAATAGCTGAAATCTTATTTATGTTGCAATTTGATTGTGGCTTAAGAAATTCTACTACATTTGATATGCTGTTGAGGAGAATCCCAAGTTATTGCTTTAATATTCTGATTACATCAGTTAATAAGATGATGGATGTGTGTTACTGTTATCTTGGTTTAATATCAAATTCTACTTATTTCAAGAAAAACCTCCAGAATTGGAGTAACTTCCATAATTATTCTTTTTATGAAGAAATTTTAGGGATTTTTCGATTGCTTAGAAATTGTTAAATATTAGAGTTTTGTAAAATTTTTAGAAGTTGTTTGGACTAAGATAAGTAAAACTATTTTTTCTAAGGAAATAAAAATAACTAAAGAATGAAATTTCAAAAAATAATGAAAGTTGCAGCCCTTCTCATTCAGCTGTTATGCATTTCAGAGCTTTTTTTTTTTATTGTAAATTATATTACTTCAAAATGAAGTTTGAGAGGTACGGTATAATTTTTTTTTTTTACTTAAGATATTACATTAAATTAGGGGAGGGGAGACTCAAACGTGGAGCAGGTGTCTAACCATTTGAGCTATGCTCGTGTTGGCATATAAGAAAATGTCATGTACCAAATCTAATATAATTTGGTCAAGGGTGACAAATGGTGCCGTGCTGGACTTGGGTGTGGATAAATTGGACATTGGGGAAAGGCATTTAACACATTTCCTTTCATATTTTTTTAATATAAATATTATGTAATTTATTTATATTTTAAAAATAAAGTACTTTCAATAATATGTTAAAAAACATGGAAGTTTTTATTGATGTGGAAGGTTAGCTGGTGGGTTTGGCTTAGAAATTGCGTCCAAGAAACACTTTCCTTCAAAAAGTATCCATATTGTCGTCTATCAGCAAGTGTGAATAAAAAGAAAGAGATGTATTGAAATTGTTTGTTCAATAGATATTTGTGTCATTTCTCTGACATGTTTAATTTAAAAATTTATGGATAGTCATTTAAGTGTAGAATAATCCTAATCATTTTCAAACCACTCAAATTTTGTTTTCAAATTAAAATTTAAAGCTACTTTCTAAAGCCCTTTCCAAATAAGGTCTTTTAATTAGATTTTTTTTTTGTTTCTGTTTCAAAACAACTCTTGGCTCATTCAAAACCCTGATTTATAAATGCAAGGACAGTGTGACAGGCAAATGCCTGTCCTGTTTTCAGCTTAAGTGCTAGACAGACACTGTTAGTGGGGCTGTCTTCATCGTTTCAGTATACTGTGGAACTAATACAGCTAAAAAGTTTCACGGGTTGACTTAAATATTAGAGGGTTGGCATTCCCCACGCTCACGAGATTGACAATTCTAGTTTCCTTAAAAACTGATGATTGAAAAATCTTGGCCTAGTAAGAACATTATTGTAACTTAGAATTTATTATTGTAGAAAATCATACATCGTGTTTATGTGTATTTTTTGCTTGAAGTTGAATGTTTCTATTCAAACATTACAACCTCAACCAGGTGATTGAATGCTTACATACACAAGCCCCAAATAACTAAATCTGGGTGTAAATCTGGGATCAATTTTGAACCCAAGAATAGCTTCTGTCTTTGTACACGGCAAACCTTTTCACTATCTACAATTGGTATATAATGGTGTATGGGGTATTCTTCTCCACTTATTCTCGTATAAATTTTATCAATCATTATGTCGATGCTGAACCGAGATGCAATGCTACCCACCTGATTTATATCAAGTGTTTTATGATCTCAGGATGAACTATATAACTGTGGAATCTTTGTATATTTGCTAAAAGTTGAGCTGTAAGGCATGGTTGAGCTTAGTTGCAGACTGCCTCAACAGCTAGCTTCTTGAGGTCATTAGGACATGGATCTCCACCAAACACTTCAGATGCTACTGTAACTGAACAAGATTGTTCCCCAATACAGTTCTGTTTCAGATGCCTTTAGTTAGTATCAAATGATTTACAAAAAAAAATAGGAGTTAAAGTAAACTAAGAAGTTTATGCAGCTTACCTTTTTGAAAGCATCATATGACTGGTGAGCATGGCAGCTTCCTTCTCTGAAGCTTCCACAAGTTCCTTGTGGTTGTCCATAGCTAGCAAACTTAATTTCAGAGATTTTCTGCCCAGTTGGACACCATAAATGGGCTTTCAGATTAGTCGTCTTGCCGGAAGACAGCATGCTGGAGTTTGTAATTGTTGGTTGTCCTTCAAATACATGAGAACAAACACTTCCTACTGATCTTTTAACCAAAGAAATCCCACCAGGATTGCCACCCAATTCTTCCAAAACAACTAATAGATTGCCACCAGAGTTCAACCACGAACGGGGAACGTGGTACCTGAGGTTTTAACAGCTTTATCGTGAGATAGGCAAAAACGATAAGTAGAAGAAACCTATAAATCCAATGTGTTGTTTACCATCTCTGAGAGGGTCCTCCACAGTTAGAATTGCATTTCTTCTCAGTAAAGTATCCAGTATAACTACATTTGCCACAATTGCCGCTTGCGGTATATGCAGGCCAGTAGCGCCCAATGTTCTGACCGTTAATCCATATTTGACCTTTCCCCATGCTACTCATATCTAAAGCTAATGGTTCATTGCCTCCTGGGGCATTGAAAGTGGTCTGCATATTTGATATATCATAGAAGTTCTCATTATATTAAGTCTGAGAAAACTCTTGACCACAAGAAAGCTATAGAAGTTTTAAAATGCTCTTATGAACTTCTCACCTTGTACCATGTGAGGGGTTGTTTTTGAGTCAATAATGAGCCTTTCGCCCATTCAACAGAATTACTCCCACTAACAGTATGAAGATTTAGGGCTTCACCTTTCAAGCCAACCTGCTCAGAAACATTGCAATTGAGATTTTCTAGCTTCTAAGACATTATTACTATACCATCTCCCAAACACACACTTAAAAAAAAGAAAAAAAGAAAATAAAAGAAGTAAAAATAGTAAATGAATAAATAAATAACCCAAAGGGGAAGAAAGGGCTGCAAGTATTTGTAACTGTTGAATTTTGAGTGAGAAATAAGAGTATATTGGTTATATACCTTGTAAGACCATTTATAACCAGACATGTCCCTTGTGCCCTCATTTAGACCTTGCAAAGTCACAGGGCCTAAAATTCCAGCATTCCAAGTCTCAAAATGCACGCCAACATTCTGATGTTGACAAAATGAAAACAAAACATTAAATTCAAAACTGATAATGATTTTAAAGAAACATATGGAAATCAGAAACTGAAGAAACTAACTGGAAGGCCAACAGCAACACTCAGCAAGGAAAGCTTGTTAACGCCTGCCCTCAGATTAACAGATTTGCTGAATCTTATTTTAGGATTGTCCAACGATCCATATACAGTTCCTACATTTAGAATATAAGAAAATTGTGATATTGGAATCATTTAGCTGACAAATGAAGATCTACCAGGGAAAAAATGTTTAGTTTCAAGTACCAGATAGTTGACCATTGATGAAAACGTGCAAAGTGTGACCCGCTGAATTGATGGTGAGAAGAGGCCATTGTCCACTCTTTAGAAAGCCTTCATTAGGATCTATCCTAATACTGAGAGAGATAAAGTTGGGATGGGGTAAGACAATCACATTTTATTCACATTTTTTCCCTATAAAATGTCTGAAAGTTGGTGAACTACAAAAAGTCATAGATTTCTTACTCTGTCATGTACCACAGATAGTCTGTTGAATCCCAGGTGAGACTTACTTGATCTACTAACCCAGCCTTGGTAAATGTATCACCGGCATAAGCAGAGGCAGCTTCTTCAATGTGTGATACCCATGGAAATGCACTGCCGACTGTCGTCATCTGCATCTGTGAACTTTGAGCTCCAAGCTGTAAAGATTCATCCCATCAATTTTCTTTTTTTCAACATGGAAAAATATCCAAACAACAAAACTTTGGCTTTCAAAATAAGTGTTTTACTATCCATTGATGTAGATAAAATCTTTTTGTTTCTTATCTTTTTGCATGGAAAAATGTACTTTTCATTTATCAATGCAAGCATGAGAAGGTTCAGTCTAAGTGATTGTCAATCTTGTCTTACTCTTGCAGTGTTGAAAACGGCCGATTTGCAGTCGGGAAGGATGCTGATAGACCAAGGTGGTAGGTCATATTGAACTCTTCCAAAGCTGACTCTTGCAGAAGCTGATGTGTCATAATTTGCAAGGAAAGCAGCACATGCCCCAGATGTTGCTCTGAAAACGTGAGCCTAAAATAATGACATTAAAATTTAGTTTAGTACATCTTATGAAGAAATACGAAATCATTGTTAGTTTTTTTGTTCCCGTCAGCTAGACGGTACTACCTCTTGATTGTTTCCTAATGATGTCACTGTAGGATCCACTGATACTAAAGCAGGTTCACACATCTTGATGGCTTTATGCAAATCTCTCAGATGTCCCCATTTCGGTTCCCTTAGTAGTCCTGCCGTATTGAAGAAACGATATGTGACTGTTGGAAACGTCGAAATCTATTTCAATTAGCTCTTATGTCCTCATGCTTACCATATTCATCAAGGGGAGCATCATAGTCATAGCTAGTAGCAATGAAAGGCCCACCAGCGGTTCGACCAAAGTTAGTTCCTCCATGGTACTGGCATGTAAGAAAATTTAAGATTTATGAGTACTGTTTTAATTGATCATACATGTGCATCATTTATAATGAAACACCAGCTGCAAGCTCATTACCATATAATAATTAATGAAGGAACCACCATTTTGTATAAATCTTGCAACTGCAAAGGCCATGTCTTCAGCTGGTCTATAAGGAACTGGACCACCAAATGCCGTGTACCTTGAATATTTCATATTTCATAAATAAGAAAAAAGTCAATTCTCAAGGAATTTTGAGGACATAATACAAATAAGTTAGCTTCTAATCCCTCAAAAACCTGAAACTGCAAGCAGGACATGTTGCTTACCAACCAGTCCAGGCTTCTGTCCACATTTTCGGTTTATAATTCTTGTTTGGTTTGAAGCCTTCACAGTAAAAGGCGTTGCAGGTGTCAATCTGTAGCGGAATCAATTAGATACAAGTTTGAGAGAGGAGAATTCAGAAGATGACATAAAAGCTTTTATCTTTCAGAATCTACTAATTTAGATCATAAACCAAAAAATCATACCTAAAGAAAACAACACAAAAACTGCCAATCTCATCTCATCTACCCAAAGAATAGCCTTTTAACTGACTTAGAAACAAACAAAACATGACTTTGAAGTACAAAGATACAAAATAGAGATAGAGAGAAATTCATGTTCACCTTAAGAGGGCTTAAGACATTATGAATGAAGGGAATGACAAAGAAACAAAATAATAATGGTAAGATCTAAAGCGAGCGAAATATAGAGAGGCAAACACGGTTTCGAGTTTATGAAACCAAAATCCACCAAATGAGGCAAACAAACTAGACCCAGTAGAGTTAAATGCTGAAATTCCACCAAGAAAAGAGGTTCCAAACTTTACAATAAATGAATCTTACTCATACACAGTTCATAAGAGAGTGACATGAGAAAGGGAAAAAGAAGTTTGTGAAAGATATGGGAGCAAAAATTTCTTACAAGTGGATCAGGGGCATCTTCTTGCTTGCACATAATCCATGGGACTCCTGTATTAAGACCAACAGCCATTTTAGCAGCCCATTGAGTGTAAGCTTTGCCTGGGGCTCCTATTTCCCATTCCACGGGTCCATATTCATTCTCAATCTGACACCCAAAATCATTAAAAAAAAAAATTAAGATCATTTTTGTCCTTTTTTTTTTTACTGAATGGTATTTTTGGCAAAAAATTTAGATAATACCAAAACAAGTAAATTACTGAAGACCCTGTTTTAGATTGAAGCAAAAACTTCTGGTTTACCTGAGAGAGAATAATGGGACCTCCCTGGCTTTGAAATAACCTCTCTGCCTTCATCATACTTACAATCTTCTCAGTGAATTTTTGCATAGCCGCCTTTATTAAAGTAAAAAAAAAAAAAAAGATTACTCAAAGATTTTAGATGGAAAAAAAATAAAATAAAAATTTGATTGCTCCAAGAGAAAGAGAGAGATGAACATTTCAGAATTTCCAAACCTTGAAGGGTCCATTGTCTGTTCTAAAAGCAATGCCTGGAACATACTTTAGCCAAATAGGAAATCCTCTGAATTATTAAAAACAATATATTTATATTAGAACATTAAAATGAAAGGGAAGAACAAGGACAAGAACAGAGCCACACTACAATAAGTCAAATTATTGATAAAAAAAAATATATATTAAATTTACCCAAAATTCCATTCTCCACAAATATATGGACCAATTCGGAGATGTAGATATAAGCCTGCTTGTTGTACCAGCTTTATAAACTTGACCAAATCATATCTATCTTCAAAATGATACTGTAAATTTTAATAAAAAAAATAATAATCGAACAATCAGAATAATCTCAACCCAGAAAAACAAAAATGATTATAAGAAAAAGAAAAAAAAATAAAAATTATTTGTATAATTATACTTGGCCAGGAGAAGGTTCATGCCCATTCCAAAATACATAAGTTTGTATAACATCCAATCCTCCATCTTTAGCTTTCTGTATAAGGTCTGGCCACATCTAAAACCACCCAGAAAAAAAAAATTAGAGAGAGACAAAAAAAAAAGAGAGAGAGATAAAAAATAAGCCAAAAAAAAAAAAAGAGAAATAGAAAGAACCCGTGATTCACATTGGACATATTCTAACCTGAGGAGTGCTTCTTGGGTAATGAATGGAACCAGAAATCAAAATCTTTCTTTGCCCATTAATTATGATTGCTTTATGGTCATAACTCACAGAACCCATCACCACAGAACAACTGACCCATAAAACCAAACCCAAAAACATCATAAATTTCGACATTTTTATATGTTTTTATGTTTTTTCCTTTTCCACTGTCAATGCTCTGTGTTTTTGTTTCCCTCTCCTGAAAACAAAACATATAGATTTTTTTTTAGAGAGAGAGAGAGAGTGGTATTGCTCTGTTTTGTTTCTCTTGTTTTGAGAATGAAAACAGAGAGAAAGAGAGATAATGGAATTTGGAAGTGGCAAATGTAAAGAATTTGATGGGTTAGTTTTGGTTGTGGAATTGAATTGGCAAAGCTCTTATAAGACTTTGCTGGCTGCTGCTTTGCTTTATTAATATTTCAAGCAAGAACAGAGTGGGGCCCTCTCTTATGAATCTATATCCAAACGAAGAACTTTAAATATAATAATAGATTCTTTTAAAACTCCATTTTGTTGAGTTTTCTTAAAAAATCATTTTTTCTTTTTTTTGACTGTATGAGTAAATTTCAGTCAATTTTAATGACTTTTTTTTCGTATTGATTTTGATGGTTTAAATATAATTTTTGAAAACGAACTACGGTTAAATTATCTAAAATTACTGACGTTATTATCTTATAAAATCCGTGCTTATAGGAATCTATTTCGTAACTATTTGACTATGTCTTAATGAAGATTAAGAAAGGAAGAAAAGGGTAAGTACATTATCTAAATACTTAAGAATTCAAATACTGTCACTGACTTTTTAGGAGCTGTCTAAATTCTGTTACACACTCTGATTATTGACATTTTTTGAGGAATTTTATTGGATTTAAATAGGTAAAATTATTGAAATTAATTCGATTGATTCTCATTTCACATGAATACATATACATGCCTCCTTAAAATTAAATGCGTATAGCCACTCTATACGGTAGTTAATGACAAAAAAAAAACTATTAATTAATTTTTTTTTAAAGAGCTTGATGAGTTTGAATGTTTTCAATCTCAATCCTTAAATACTTAAAAATAATTAAAATATTTTAAGATAATGAATGAGTGTCTTAGGCCGATTATTTGGACACAAACAAGTTTCCTTCCTCCTTTACCATCCCCTCTAATTTGAGAGTTTGGTTGATCAAATCTATTGAAATAATATTATTATTAAATTTTAAATACTCTGAAAGACAACTTAATTTAATTAATTCAATGTCGAAGGGGAATTTATTTTTCAATTAAAAAACTAAAGGGGTTGTAAAATTCTCAAAAGGATATTACGTTTCAATTAAGCTAATAATAGCCAATGAACCAAATAAAGGAAAAGGATTGAAAAAATCACTACTTTCGTAAATAACAAGTAATTGAAATAGCATTTATTTAAATAATTTTGTAAATTCATGAGAGCAAGAGTATAAGAACAAATCTCTTAATATGGACTCTTAAGTACTATGAAAAGAAGTGTTCTTTTATTAAAGTGATCAAAATTATTGATTTGGCTGAAATCAAATTTGGGAAAATGACATAAGTTAAAAACAATATAATAAAAATAAAGGATATTTGAGCAAATATCTAAAACTTAGAGGAGCTGGCTGTAAGATGCTTGAAATTAGAGACCAGATGATAAATTAAATAAAGTCAAGTTGCCGCATTCTTATGACGTGGTTGCTTTGACTCCAAGGTTATCAAGTTACTGTACTACACGTGGCGATTATCAATTGGAGAATCATCAAATTAGTCACATAACCACAAAAAGAGTATTTTGATATTTAAAAAAAAAATTGCATCACACGAGATCAACATGAAGATTTGATGATTAATATTTTGCTTCGAACATAAATTTTGAATTATGAGAACAATAATTAAAATAATTATAATTTATGAAAAAATTCTATAATTGACACATTTTATGAATCATTTCAAAAATAATAAATGTTTTAAAATATTTTTAAAATTACATTTTTCAGACAGAGATTTCCCAAGACAAAGAGATTGGTAGATCTCATTATGATTTTTTTTTTTTATATATATAAAACTTCAAAACTTTTACTATTTTAAAACAAAAATCAATTATTAAAATATAATTTTGCTTATATTTATTGTTATCAGTGGGAAATTGGGAAATGTTTAGAACAGCAATGGATGGATGTACGAGGGGAGGCTATTTTTTTTGTCCTTTTTCCAATGGATTTGGTAAGGATTTTATGGGTATTATTTATGACAAGGTTTTATGATTGTGTTCAACATTGAAAAGTTCGAGGGGCAAGTGGGTATTTTCCATTATTGCGGTTGTTAGAGCTACGGAATTTTGAACCTTTATTTGGCTGTCTTTGGGCCTCCTCCATTTTACTGCATCTCTTTTTTTTTTTTATAATTATTTGGTCTAAATATATAGTTAAAAAATTTGTAAAAATCACCTATAAACTATATCGATTGATATAATTATACTTTTAATTTGTTTTTTTTTTAATTTGTGTGATTACATCCTCAAATTTAGTAAGAGATGAAATTAAATCATTTGAATATTATGAATTTTGATATAGCATCTATGTATGAATAAATATATGTGACTTTAAGATGTGAAACCGTTAAATATATGAAAATTGATCGGGTATTTATTACCGTCTCTTTTATTATTCCTCACTGATAACAAAATTTGATTCTTCAACTGATTGGGATGACTTCTTGTTTGTTGTTTCACATGTGTAGTGATTAATTTCAAGGAATAAAAACAAATCTAAACTATTAATATTTCTCAAATTACTGTGATGTTCACGTGTATGAAACCAAACGGCAAAAATACAAACATTTTTCAAAGATGTAAGAAATAATTAAATGACGTCATCACTGCCATTATTAAAAATACATGTTGTAATATAAATTTTCAAGATCAATAAATTTAACATTTTGTGAATCTTAAAATGAATAAACTAATTTAATTTTCATCATGTGTAGTTTAAATGGTTGACACCTGCTTTTTTTTAAGAGGTCGAAAATTCTAGTCACTCATTCAATTTAACATAATATTTTAAAAAAATAAACTAATTTAATTGGAAAATTATTTTATTATATCAAAATAAATTAAAAACCACGTGGACTTAGGAATGATTTAAAAGCATATTGTAATTCTTTCTTGGAGTTGGAGCTAATGGGAAATAATTCAATTTTCAAAATGAATATACAATTAGTCAAATATCTTACTTCCCCCACCCACACGGCCACACCCTCAAATTAATTGGTAGATTAAAAAAAAACACCTAATTTATTACAATAAATTTATTATTATAATTTTTTTAAGGGTAAAATATATCTATAGTCTCTGAGTTTTGAAGGTCGTGTCTATTTGATCATGTGTTTTCAATATGTGTTTAAGTGGTTCATGAGTTTTGAATGTTGTGTCTATTTGATCTCTGCGTTTTCAGTTTATGTCTAAGTGGTCCATGAGTTTTAAATATTGTGTCTATTTAGTTTTTAGAGTTTCAAGAACTATTAGAAATAAGTTTAATTGGTTCTTAATCTAATGTATTCGTTAACTTTTTACCAGATTATTGACTTAACAATGACATAACATGTTTAATTGGTCAAAATATGAAAATATAATTAAATATTATTTCAAATATTTCATCATTCTAGCCTAAAATTTGACATAATAATTAATCTCATGTCAGTATTTTGGTCAATTAAACATTGTATGTCATCGTTATGTCGATATTATGTTAATGAGTTAATAATCTAAGAAATAATTAAACTTATTTCCAATAATCCATAGATTATTTAGATACAAATTGAAAATTCATGAACCAAATAGACATAATATTTAAAACTCATGAACCAAATAGACACAATATCAAAAACTTAGGGAACCCTTAAACACAAATTATAAACGTAAATACCACCAAATAAACACGACTTTCAAAACTCATAGACCAGATAAGTATTTTACTCTTTTTTTTTAATATGCGTCCGTCATGTGAGAAGGACGCGCCATGACCCGAAAAGAAAAGGTATTACAATCATTTATTTAAAAAAAAAAAAGAGTTTTGCAGCCTCCTCACCCCCCACTCGGTTTTTCTTTTTTATATTATATATTTATTTAGAGGTGGAAATTGAATAGAGAAAATATTTAAATTAGAGCCGGCGAGCGAAGGAAAGGCCCTTAATTCATATATTATTTTTCTTTCTGAGTGGGTTGGGTTGTAGTATAATTAAGATTATTTTTTTGAAAACAATTTTTTTTAATAGTAATTAAAAAATATTTATATTATTTAGTTGATAAAACAATTTTAAATATAGAGAAAATATAACACATATCAATAAATAAACATTATAATTATTATTTATGAAAATCTAAATTAATTATCAATTATATGAATTAATAAGAGTAAAAGAAGTTTAACCTCAAGACAATTGTACTCTCACAATTAAGTTAGAGATTCGAATCTTCTCTATCACCTATATTATATAGGGTAAAATGTAAATGAGACCTCTGTGGTTTGTTTCAAATGCATCAACACCCCTTGTGGTTTAAAAATGACAAATCACATCCCTGTGGTTTCAAATTTTTTTCAATCAAATATCTCCTGAATGCCAATAATTTTCTTTTAGCCATAACTTCTTCGTTTGAACTTCGATTTGGATGATTCAAGATGTTTTAGAATCCTCATTTAAGGCTCTACATAATAGTCACTTTAAAACTTTGAAATGATTAATAAATAAAAGAGTTTATTAACATCAAAGTACTAGGTATGAGTGACACAGTTAACTCTTTCGGTTATTGATGATTTAGAAGTTTTTAAGTAACCGTAGCGTAGAGACTGAAATGAGAATTCCAAAACATCTTGAATCATTCAAATCGGAGTTCAAACAAAAAAATTATGATTAAAAGAAAATTAATGGCCTTGAAAGGGAGAGGTCTGATTGAAAAAATTTAGAACCACTGGGGTGTGATTTGTCATTTTCAAACCATATAAGGGTGTTGATGCATTTGAAACAAACCACAAGAGTCTCATTTATATTTTACCCTTATTATATAAAAAAAATTGGTTATCATATCATCAGCAAAATTAATAATAAATAGTTAGTTTTTTTTTAACTATTATATTTACAATTTATTTTTTAAAAATGGACCTACACTCAGTTTTATTATGAACTAGACGTAATTTCATGTTGCCTAACTCATGTCCATATCTCCCATAATATAAAATGAAATAAAAAAATTGGAAGCATCGAAATTTCCTTTTCAACAAAGCGATTAAAGCAAACTTCAAATAGATTACTCCAAAAATACTTGGCTTGTGACCTTAATTTTTATTAAGGGAAAAAGGGATAATGATTATGATGTCACATCCATCAATTATTTAACTAATCTTAAAAAATTGAAATTCATGAATCAATAATCATGACTTTAGTCTTTTGCGTACACACTTTTCTGTTTGATAGTTCAAAATTGCATATGTATTTTCAACTTTGGACATCGACATCTTTCAATTGAAGTTAATTTTTAGTTTATGGAACAGATAAATAATGGTTAAATTATATGTTTAGTTACTTTATCATTTATGTCAATTTGGTACATGTATTTCAAAAAAGGGTAGTCGTAAATTTAGTAATTTTTTTAGTAATATTTATAAAAATAGTAATTCTTAAAAATATTTATAAACAAAATAAGTTTATCACTGATACACATATTAATCATTGTTTATCACTGATTAACATAATAAAAATTATTATATTTACAAATATTTTTAAGTGATGATATATTTGAAAATATTACATCAAAATCTGCTGTCAAGAGAAATTCATCTAAAAAAAGCATTTCTTTAGGAGGGAGGACAAAATATAATTCTTAATATTTTCAAAACGTTTACTTTTTAAAACATCCATTCAGAAAATATCATTTTTAAAAATCCCCAATGAGAACTATATAACATTTAAAACTATTTTCAAAATATCCTTAAACTTTTCTGATAGTTTAACAAGTTGTAAAATACAAAATATGAGATAAGGAAAAAATTATTTGATTCCATATATATGAAGATTCTAGTAGGGTGGGAAGTGATAATTAAAAGAAGACTCTCTCTTTATTTTTTGTTAGATATTACATTAAATTGGAGGAGGAGAGACCTTCGACCTCAAGGAAAGAGAACAGATGTCTAACCACTTGAGTTATACTCGTGTTATCCTTTATCCTACAGTGATACTCTTTGTTTTGATATATTATGATTTCCAAAGAGTTGTGTAAGGCAAGGAAATGTCTATTTCATTGCATCTCATTCTCACAAACTCGCTATGGATTCTACGTTATCTACAATTTTTTGTTTTTTGTATTTTTTTCCCCTTCTTAAAAACGAATTTGAATCTTATCTTTATTCATTGGATAATTGATTTAAGAATCATATAATCCACGTTGACCTATTTACAGTCCCTACGTACATTAAATAATTCAATTTTACATATATTTTTTCTTAAGTAATCCGGTTGAGAATAATATTTAAATACAATTTTATATTTTAAAAAATTAAGAATATTTTTTTATGTTGAAAACTAATTTAGCATGATAGTATTTAAAACAGAAATAAGGACAGAATAAAAACGATATTTTATTATTTTCATGTGTTTCTTAAATAATTAATTAAATATAATCGTAAATTATATTTTAATAGAATAAAGAAATAAAAATATAAACATAAAATTTATCTGTCCGTAAAATTTTTAAATTAAAAACAATAGAAAACAATTTTAAAATATAGTTTTTAAACATACTTTTTAAAAAATTCATCTAAAAACTTCGTATACTTAATTTCAAGCTTTTTTTTTCAGCGCCAAAACTAAAACAATAATTTCTTTTCTGTTTTTATAATATATTTGATACAACACGCAACTTGTTACCACCATAAATCATTCAATTCCTTCTTCCAAGATGTCATCATTGAGTTGAGTTCTCTTCTTACTATATGATTTTTTTTAGCAAACTATATGATTTTTTTATACCATCTAAAAAATTAATAAATATTATAAAAAATTATAAATTATAATTATGTCGACTAGTTGACCGTCTCATAATTGTATTTAATAATTAATTTGGTAATCCTAACCTATGGTTATGATAGTGGTGGATATACGAGGGAGAGGTTTCTATCAATTAAATTAATATTGTAATCAGGATTAGGTTGAGAAATTGAAGTTTTAACCAACCTTTTTCTGTTTACTATGTGATTCCAGTAAAGTGTCCAAAAACATCATGCTCACAAGTGTAAGCCTCTTTTGTTATTTAAAAAAATTGGCTTTCAAAATTGAAAAAAATTGGTCAAATTCATAGATTGGCTTGAATGATTAGTATAGATTAATTTGATTTTGTTTTATTTTATTTAAAAATTAAAAAATTAAGATCAATTTAGTTAGTTTTTAACATTTTTAAAGATAGTTGCAAATTACAAATTTATACTTTGTCTCATATATAAATCATAAGTTTGTTATGCACTAGTTAGCTTTATTGAATTTGAGATACACGTTTAATCTTATATCAGTCATATGTTTCAATTCCATTACAAATAATTTATAAATTTTAACAGATTGGTGCGAATTTTAGATTTTACTTATTAATAATAACTTATTTTAAAAATTGAACTTATTTGTTAAAAATTTCTAATTTTTTTTAATGAAATTATAATTTATGACAGACGTAGAGTAAACATGTGTCAGATATTCGTTAAAATGAACCCGTGTCTTTCGACTGATGAATTTTGTAAGGTTGGTTTGGAATTTGAAAAAAAAAAAAAAAAATCAAATTTTGAGTCAATTTTCAAATTTTCTTGTATTCATTTTAGTGAAAAGTGAAAAAGAAAGAAAAAAATAAGAATGAGAGAGGAACAGAGGATCTGAAAATGGGACAGATTTGTCCGGTTAGTAGTTTAACAAGAAAAACGTGTTTGGTTAGCGGTTTAGGGCATCTCTCCCGTCCTCTTAAATTGTTATTGTCTTCCAAAATTATGATAATTTAATTTCTTTTAAGAAAAAACCTTCATTTCCTATTTTTTGATTTTTTTTATACAAATGTGTAGTTTTTTTTTTTTTTTTTTGAGCAATACAAATATGTAGTTTTTAATTTCGTAATAATAATTTATTTCATATTATTTTTTTTCAATAATTTTTTGCTAAAAAAATATTTAAATTATAACATTAATTTATATTGTTACCAAAATCATTAGTTTTTTGCAAAATTTAAAACTAGAAATCAAGTTTTTTTTTTAATAAAATATTTTTAAATGGAACATTCATTTTCATGAAACTCCATTTTCTCCATAATCTAGAATATGTAATTCTTGAACCATTTTTTAAAAAATAATTTCATTATTATTTTGAAAAAAAAGAAATAATATCCAATATATTTATATTGGAAAATCATAACAGGGAAAAAAAATATATATAATAAACAATAAAACTTCTTCTTTTTTTTTTTTTTTTTTTTATAATTATAATATTTGTATATATTAAAAAACGAGGCACATTCTTTAAAAAAAACACCCATTTTTTAAAAATTGAACCAAAAAAAAACATTATCATCAAAATAAAAAAGTCAAATCGATATACATTGAATCATAAGAGAAACAAGAAACAAAAATCAAGAGATGGCTGATTTTTTGTGTTTTTTTTTCAATGGCATGAAGTAAAGATGGTGTCACTCTTTGCCTACTTCTCACCAAACCCTTATTATATCCCTTAAAGAAGAAGGGTTGGTATTGGTAATGGCCTAAATAAATTCATTAGTCCGTTAAAAATACCCTAAAAACGTCGTCGTTAGTTGGGTTTGGTCAAATGAATTGATAATTTGGGTTCAATTTGAAAAACCTCATTTGAAGTGCCGTTTCTATTGACCAAAACCCAAAAGAAAGTTGAAAAAAGCTCTTAGTTTTAATTATGTTAGGCATTTGGTAGAAGGTGGATTTTTTTCTCTCCAAGTCCACTACATCAAATAAACAACTCATATTAAGAGTATAGCTCAATTGGTAAGACATTAATACTCAGTTTCACAAAATCGAAAATACAAGTCTCCCCTCCTTAGTTTGATGTTAAATAAAAAAAAAAAACTTTTTAGTTATAAGCCTTGGGCTTAAATTAAAACCAATCCGTAAGCTTCCTTTCACTTGTCAATATCAAAGATGCGTAATAGATGGATGATGGAATCATGGATGTACCAACTAACCCAACTTAATCTCATTAATAATATCATTTTTCTTTAAATGCAAAAAACAATAATTTTTAAGTTGGTTTTTCATTGCTTTTAAAGGTTGTTTTACTATTTTTGTTTTAAAATAATGTTTTTGCTTTCAAATGATTGCTAAGAATAATTATTGAATAGTTAGATATTAACAACAATTTATCTAATAATCAAGTCATTTGTGAATTTTTGTACTGTGACTAACGAAAATATATATAACTTACGAAAACCTCATGACAAGAATTATTTTGAACGATTTCTTGAATTAAACTCGAGTGAAGCCTAGCTAATCCAAACTCAATCTAAAAATATAGTGTTTTCATGATTTTTTATTTTTTTTTTGAAATGGACCTAAGTGAGGGTGTTTTTTTTTTGTTGGTGGAGCCATATGTCGATTGCCACTTGAGTAATTAATAACGAAATTGGATATGGATATATAGTTTTTGATTAGTTTTGTAGGATAAGGGGAAAACACATCTGCGTCAATTCCAACTCATGCAATTGCAATTCAATCCAAATATTTGCAATGAAATGAAATGTGTTTATTAATTAATAAGAAAACCACACCACAACCTTGTTTGTGATAATGTCAAATGTGAGTGATGATGTGGATAATGCTAATCTCCTTTTCTATCTTTGCTTTTTATAAGGTGGTCGTGTTCTTGCCAAATACCTTTGTCAATCGATATGGTAACCATCGATGTCATGTTATGATGTTGGTTGGAAAAATTGACATCCACTTTACTAAGAAAAAAGGTTGACCTTTTTGCTCATATTGTTGTTAGTTTAACTAACAATATTTCGACTTTCGAGAGACGTCATGTGTTCATATCGACGTATGAAATTGCTGACGTTTGTTTTTCAATTTTTATCTATTTAATGTTGTAATTAATGTGCTAGGTTTAGAATAACTCGATGATAGATACTATAATAACACTAAACTATCAATACAAAAACTATAGACTAGTTTAAAACTTAAATATTCTAATCATCCTATTGAATACATAAATTTTAATTAGTGTTTGTTTTTTAAATGGAAATACAGATTTGTTTATAGTTAAATAAATAGGAATTATGATTCTTTTAATTATTATGAATATATTAAAAAGTTTTTTTTTTATATATATATAAATAAGAGGATTTTTTTTATAATAAAATAAGAAGATTTGAGTTCAAGTTATTTCCTCTTTGATTAGTATTAATATCAGGGCCTTCATATGAGGTGGAGAAAGTATTAAAAAATAATAATAAAATTTTAACCTCACAATTTAAATTTTTAGGTCCAATAGAGATTTAATATCCATTGATTAATATCTATCGAACATGACGAAGAGATATGATAGGGAAAAAAATTTAGATGTCTAGGTAAATCAATGATGAATACAAGAAAAAATTTGTTCTTACATAAATAAAGTTCTTTTAGAGGACCATCACTACAAATGAGATAAAGGCCTAAGAGATTCTCTCTCTATTTTTTTTAATCAAATAATATAGTTCTCATATTAATTGCATTAATTTGACAAAATAAATAAAATAAAATAGTATAGACTTTAATTTCAGTCTTTGACTAATATAAAGTTTGTTTGATAAACATCATATCAATTACAACATCCGAAATGTTTCTATAGGGACCCACCTTAGACTATTTGTTAAAACCCCAAAAATTTTCTTAAGAAAAAGAGCTTTGCAATTTTCAATGTAAAGACTCAAAGCCCATTGGATCTAATCTTATAACCCAATTTATAATGTTAAGACTCAAAGCCCATTGCAGGCCCATCATCAATTCTAAGCCCCAAATCCACTGTTTGGATTGAAATGGAGAATTTTATAGTTTTTTGTTTTTTGTTTTTTTTAACTGATGACTCTGTTTGGGAACTGTTTCACAAAAAAAAAAAAAACTTCATTTATTTTAAAATTATTTTTAAGAATAATTTTTTGAGTGGTTTGTAAATATTAAAATTATTGTGGATTTGAAGTAATTTTTCACAAAAGAATTATGGTTTTTGAAGGAAAAATATTAAATTATTCTAGAAAATAGACAATCGTGAAAATAAGAAAAAAAATCTTAGAAAAACAACTACTGAAATATTTTTTCACTAAAAGGTAAAAAGTTGTTTTAAAAGGACAGTCCCAAATGGAGCCATAATATATTTAAATATTCATATAGTGTAATGTTTGACTCATCAATAGCCACATGTACTTCTAAAAAACTATGGTTAAAAATCTTTAAAAAATATTGGAATTAAAACAAATAACTATTTTAAAATTGACTCACTCCATTACAAATTGGAATTGAACCATAAACATGAATAAATATTAAAATAATACATTTTTAAAATAGTTATCAAAATAGTTGAAATGAACTTGCTTTTTAAAATAAAACGATAAATTTTTAACCATTTTAATCTTGAAAAATAGTTTATGTGTGACTTGCAAAAGTTAGGGTAAAATATAAATACAACGTTATAGTTAAAAGGTGCTTGCAACACACCTATTATTTAAAAATTAATTTTTATATCCTTGTGGTTTTTGACTTTTAAATTTATACCCTTCTTTACTAAAATTTTTACATTATAAATTTATTCCATTAGATTTAGAGTTATTGTGGTGTTGTAAAATAATGGAATCGAAGGTTCAACTGCCATTGTGAAAACAAATGGAGTGGCTTGATGAGTTTTGTGAGCTTATTATAAAGTTATAAAGGTAAAAGGTATACATTTATAATTTTAAAATTATGAGGGTATAAAAATGAAATTTTAAATTATCGGGAGGGTGTGTTTACAAGATAATACTAGATGGGTGAATACAATTGCTTAAAATTTTAACAAACTTTAATGATATCAAATCAGCAAAATAAAATACTTAACAAATATCCGATCTAAATTAATTAGAAGTTTAAAATTTTAATATTCCTAAACTTAATCAATTTAAAAATTTTAATACTAGCAAATTAAAAAGTAGGCTAACATCAAATGAATCAAGTGCACATAAAAAATAATTAAAAAAAATACTCACAAATTAAACCTATCAACGTGGAATAAACATGTAAATTAAAGAAAAGATGACACCGTAATTTTAATAGTGATTCGACAAGTCGTACATCTACTCCCCAAGACACTTCCTTGAAAATTTTATTATCGAAATCTATTAGACTATTTCAACACTCCAACTACATCAAATCTCCAAGATTTGATTTTAGTTTTGACTACGTCTTTTTCTTTGTAACTGTAGATATTATCTTAACAAATATCAGTTTTAGTTTTAGATTCCGATTACTTTGTAAACAACCTATTTAAAGGCAACACAATTAATACAAAAACAAGAAAGAAAGTTTTAAATATCTTTGTCAAATTCTCACATAGTATCAGAGCAATATTTGTTCCTCTGATTTTCTTTTCTTTCTGTTTTTTCTTTTCTTTTGTCTTTCAACAATGTCTACATTGAACAGACTGTCAATGAGAACACCAATACCAATACATCCTTTCCATTTGTCAAAACAGATAACTACAACATTCATCACTCTGACAACCCCTCTATCGTGCTTGTCACTCCCCTCTTAATTGAAGACAATTAAAGTTCATGGAGCCGCGCCATCACAATGGCTCTCCGAGGAAAAAATAAACTTGGTTTTGTTGATGGTACCTTCACATGTCCCACTAAAGATGAATCCATTCTCACTTGGCAATGCTGTAACGATCTCGTTGGAAGTTGGATCCTTAATTTTGTCTTTCCTGAAATTCGTCCAAGCATTCTCTATGCTGATACAACAACGCAAGTATGGACAGATCTCAAGGATCTTTTTTCTCAATCTAATGCTCTGAAAATCTATCAATTAAAACAATCGATAACAGCTCTCAAACAAGAGGGTATATCAGTTTCATTATATTTCACCCAACTCAAATCTCTATGAGATGAACTTTCTTCGATCGTTTTAATTTCCGTCTGCATCTGCAGAAATTCAAAAAGTATCATCGATCAAGTAAATCAAGATCATGCAATGGAATTCCTTCAAGGACTCCATGATAGTTTTTCAACCATTCGTAGTCAAATTTTCCTCATTGAGCCATTTCCTTCTTATCAACGCATCTATAATCTTGTTCGTCAGGAAGAAATACAACAAGAAATAATTATTCGCACAGTTCCTACGATCGACTTTGCTGCCCTTAATGCTTCAAGACAAACATCTCGAAATTATGGAAAACGGCCACGCCCATTTTGCGAACACTGCCACAAACATGGTCATACTTGTTAGGAATGGTGTCCTAGAACTTGTAATTATTTAATAATAATAATTTATTAAGAATAAATTAAATAAATAAATATAAGTTCTTTATATTATCTAGATTGATTCAATTAATGATATTAGGAATATATGGAAATATATAAATATCAAACATTCAAATAGTAAACCCTAAGTTACTCTTATGAAATCACGACTTAGTATGTGAGTCATACGAGAGGATTAAAGTCGAGATGAGTAACTTAAACGTGTCTACAGTAAACGAATAACGTTTGGGAACCTTATCCTGGTAACACTGTTGATAGCTTCGCATTTTGTTTATAGACAAATGATCGAATCCTGATCATTCATGTGGGAGACATGAAATGGAAGTATCATATACAATGTTGATTGTATAAGACAGGACCACGATGTTCGATCAAATTTCTCCTTAGTACCATTTACGAGAAATGATCGAATATCAAACTAAGTTTATCAACCGTGATAGATCTCAATCCTGAGTGAAATGCGGACTCCTATTTGTGGAGTTATGTTCTTTGATTCACATGGTTGAGAGCGATCTGTAAGAACGTTCAATACACTCCTGTTTTGGGAACATGACTAGATAAGTAGCTGGGAACTCATTTTCACGAGATGGAATTCATAACTTTCCTATAAATTAACCAGTATCGGTCGCGATACCTAAACATTTTAGGAACTTTAGGAAACTCCCTGATGTCTCGATTCGAGACATGAACAAGTGGCGCCACGACTTCTATTGATCACGAAGTACCTTATCTCTAGTTCGACTAAAGATAAAGTTCATTGGAGAATCAGCGGGAACACAAGGATAAAGCGGTAATTACAGGGGCAAAACGGTAAATTTATCCGCTTGTAATTATGAGGGTTCCACGTGAAGGATTATATCACGAGATATAAATAATGATAAACTAAATGGACAATAACTCATCTATAGTGAGGGGAGTTCAAGTTATGAATCTATAGTGGAATTATTCATAGTTAGATAATAAGTAATTAACTGATTATGTGTTAATCACTTAATTGACTAATTATTAAGCCCATGATCTATAGGTTCATCGGGTCCCTATGCTAGCCCAAATATCGTAGTCACGAAATCAAGTAGAAGAAATGGAAATTTTAAGTAAAGTGAATTACTTAAAATAGGCAATATTAATTGTTTAAATATTGAGTATATTTAAACGGTAATTAATATAAACATTATTAATTGTTTAAATAATGAGTTTATTTAAACATGAAATTAATAATGAAATATTATTAATTATACATTATTAATTATTTAAATATTGAGTATATTTAAATGGTAATTAATAATTTGAAATTAATTAACAATTATTAATTGTTTAAATAATTAATTATATTTAAACGGAAATTAATAAATGAAATTAATTAAATTAATAATAAAATATTGTCAATAAAATTATTAATTTATGGAAATTAATAATTATAATATTTATTATTAATTATTTAAATAATGAAAATTATTTAAATGGAAATTAATAATTAAATATAAATTGGATAATATTTAGTCAGGAGAAAATATTAATATTATTAATTGTTTAAATAAAATATTTTATTTAAATGGTAATTAATAAATAAATTAATTAAGTTGGACTTATTAATTTAAGAGAGAGTTTCAAGCCCAATTGGATTAATGAACCCAATTGAAATTGGCCCAAAATAATTAATTAAATAAATTTGATTTATTAATTATTTATTATTAATTTTGGCCTTCATAGATAGTTTGTAGGAGATAATTATTTGAATTATATCCTATAATAATTATATAGATTTATTTACCCAAGATAAATAAAATAAAGAAAAGAAAATAATCTCCTATTTATCTATGGCATTTTCGAAATTGCAAGATAAAGGAAAGAGATAATCTTTATTCTTTTTGTATTTATCTCTATAGATTAATCCTAATGTGATTAGGATTCCTATTTTTCTATAAATAGGAGGGTTGGGTCATTTATAAATCACACAATTAAATTCCTTAGAAATTCGGAATTCTCTCTTCCTTCTCCCTCCCTCCTTAGCCGATTTTCTCTAGTCCATTGGGAAGAAGATATTTTTCTTCTTCCCAATTTCTTCTAAAGTTCGATCCCACAATCGGGTTTCGTTTGATCGATCGGGATATAGCGTAGAAGATCCGGTGTTGCTGAGGATTTGATGCTGTAAAGAAACCTCCAACCGATTCTCCATTTATTACTCAATGTAAGTTTTGATTTTAATTTTCGAAATTTAAAGCATGAATCTACATGTTTTTCCACAAATTGCATGATATTAATATATCCATAATTAAATGTTAATTAGTTTACTAAATCAAATTCCGCTAGTTTAGTAAATCATCCATTCAATACTCTCAGTACTTGTTATCAAATCCATGGGTTCCCATAGAAACATGATAAGGGCTCAAAATCAACATCTAACAATTCACTTTCTACTGGACAATTAACAAATGAGCAAGTTAATAGACTCATTGCTCTACTTGCTAAGGCAGAATCCAGTACACATTCGGTTAATCTTGCAGGTAATAATTCTTTATCTATTTGTTGGATTATTGACTCTGGTAGGGGTGAAACCGGTTCCGTTCGGTTTTTCAATTAATTTTAAAAACCGGACCGGTTTGGTTTATAATAGGAACTGGCCCGGTTTTGAACTGTTTTTGCCTGTTCGGTTTTCAGTTTTTTCCGGTTTTTCTAGTATAAGCCATTTGCATTTAGTTTTAAAAAAAATCCTCCAACATTGAAGGATGAAACAAAACAAAAATCAAACATAAACAAAAACTTAGTTGAAAAAATTAGATTAATAGATATATAAAATATACATTAAAATAAATATATAAAATAAAACAAATAAATAAAAATTAGGGGGAAATAGAGAAGGGGTATGGGATTTTTACTTGTTTTTTAGAAGTCAGTTCGGTTCCGGTTTTAGCCGGTTTGGTTCGGTTCGATTTTTGAATAATAGAAACTGGGACGGTTCGGTTTTTTACGGTTTCGGTCCGGTTTATTTTTCCAGTTTTCGGTTTTTTCTTTCACCCCTAGACTCTGGTGCATCGAATCACATATGCCCATTATTATCTTATTTTTCTACATACTTACTTGTTCATACAAAAATATTAGTTCAATTTCCCGATGGATCAAGTGCGCCTGTGACAAACATAAGCACAATCATTTATTCTCCATCACTGACTCTCACAAATGTATTTCACATTTCATCATTCAAGTTCAACTTAATATCAATCTCACAGTTAACAAAATAAACAAATTATGAAGTAATTTTCTCTTCTTTTGACTGTGTTATTCAGGACCGAACAATGAAGACGACGATTGGCCGGGGTAAAGTTTTACGCTCTTTCTTTTCAACGTTGTAATATGTAATGACCCAGACTTTTCAAGTGAATTTGAGGTTTTAAAAGATATTTTAGTATTGGTTCCAATTGAAAGTTTGATTTCAAAAGTTAGTGATAATTTAATTATGATTTTTGGAAGGTAGAAATACTTTTTTTTTTATTTAAATAAAAATGTAGCCTTATTGGATACAATAAAATTTGGAAAAAAAAAATTCTTTGGACTTTTATTAATTTAAGTAATTGATGAATTAAGTGCTGATGGTAGACCTTTCTTTCAATTTAAATTTGTTGGGCCAATGGGTGATGGCCCATTCACTCTCCTAAATTCTATGGCATGTCTTTTACCATCAGACAAGGGAGTGGTTGTCGTTTAAAAAAAAAAAGGAAAAGAAAAGGGGAATAGCATAACACTGTTCATCTTCTTCTCCTAGAAGCTCTACCGCCGACCCTAACACCACCACCTCTCCTTATTATTTATTTTCTTCCATTTTCTGTCTCCATCACTCGTTTAAAGAAGGAGCGAGAAATAGAAAGCCAAATCACCACCTCCCCCTCTCACCGTGGCTGCTGCTTCACGACCCCACACCCGCCGCTACTCCAAGGGGAAAGGGGAAATCAATCTTCCCTTTTTAGATAGAACTAACCCAGCTTTGATTGTTAAGTTTTAACAAAAGAAAAAGGGAGCATTTCTTCTCCTCTCTTAGCAGCCACGCCGCCAACCACCGCCGTGCAAGGAGAGCGAGTTCCATTTCTCTTCACTCCATCCCTTGTACTAGATTGTGTGGAGATCCATGATGTTGTCTTGGTTGATAATCCATTTTTAGAAATCTCTCCCTCTCTCATTTCACTACAAAAAAACTGTCAATTTGCGACCAGGAAATTGCGACCAAATGGTCGTTTTTTACCTAAATTGCGACCAAAAATGCGACCAACTGAGTGGTTGCTAAAAAGCTGGTCGGATTTCAATTGTGCGACTGCATGGTCACAAAAATTCGACCATCTGGTTGCAAAAAATTTTGGTAGCAAAAAAGTCAAACTTTTGAAAATGCGACCAAATAGTCGCATTAAAAGGGACCATATGGTCGCATTTTATCTTCAATAGAAGTGACCAATTGGTCACATAAAAAAGTGACCAAATGGTCGCATTTTTTGCGACCAAATGGTCACTTTTAGGCTCAGTTAAAATGCGACCAGATGGTCACCTAAAAAGTGACCATCTGGTCACATTTTATGTGAAAGATAAGTGACCAATTGGTCACATAAAAAAGTGACCAAATGGTCGCATTTTTTGCGACCAAATGGTCACTTTTAGGCTCAGTTAAAATGCGACCAAATGGTCACCTAAAAAAGTGACCATCCTGGTCGCATTTTATGTGAAAGATAAGTGACCAATTGGTCACATAAAAAAGTGACCAAATGGTCGCATTTTTTGCGACCAAATGGTCACTTTTAGGCTCGATAAAATGCGACCAGGATGGTCGCCTAAAAAGTGACCATCCTGGTCGCATTTAAGAATTTTTTTTAAAATTTAAATTTCAATAATTAGTTAATTAATTATTTATTTAATTATATTAATTGAACTAAAATTAATTGAATTAAACTCAAATTAATTTTAGTTTCAATTAATCTAATTTTAATTTACTTTAATTCAAATTAATTGATTAGTTTATTTTAGTTTTAATTAATTAATCTTAAGTTTAATTGAATTAATTTTAGTTCAATTAATCTAATTTTAATTTACTTTAATTCAAATTAATTGATTAGTTTATTTTAGTTGTAATTAATTAATCTTAAGTTTAATTGAATTAATTTTAGTTTCAATTAAACTAATTTTAATTTACTTTAATTCAAATTAAATGATTAGTTTATGTTAGTTTTAATTAATTAATCTTAAGTTTAATTGAATTAATTTTAGTTTCAATTAATCTAATTTTAATTTACTTTATTTCAAATTAATTGATTAGAATACTTAAACAAAATTATTCTAATTAATTAATCTAATTGTACTTTACTTTAATCAAATTTTAACTAAAATTAAGTAATTAAACAATTTTTATTTATTCATTAAATTAAAATTAATTAATTAAATTAGTGTAATTAATTAATTTAAACTACTTAAGTATAATTGAAGTTAAACTATTTGAATTAATTACCCTACTTTAAATTAATTGATTTAATTAAAGTAATCTAAATTACATTAATTAAAACTAAAATTAAAATTTAAACTAGTGTAATTATAAATTAATTTAGTTTAATTTTATTAAATTAAAGTAAACTATCTTAAATAAACTAAATAAGTAATTAAACTAAATTAGATTAAGTAATTAAATTAATTACTACTTAAATTGAATTAAAGTAAACTAAGTTAGATTAATTAAACTAAAATTACTTAAAGTAACAAAATTAAACTAAACTAATTAATTAGTTAATGTAAACTAAAATGCTATGAATTAAACAAAAGTAAACTAAGTAATTGATTACACAAATTTAGATTCATTAAACTAAAACTAATTAAATTAACAAAACTAAACTAAACTACTTAATTGAAAACTAAAAACTAAAACTAAGTAAAATAAATTCTTAAACTAAACTTCAATTTTATACGAAAACTAACCTCGTAATAGAAACCGGGATTGGGGTTTGAGGGTTTTAGATTTAGAGTAAGATCGGGAACGGAACGGGAAGAAATAATGAGGAACAGGAGAGGGAAAGAGAGAAAAGAACAAAAAGAGAGGAAGAAAAAGAGAAAGGAAGAAAAGCGAAAAGGGGGGAAAGGAAAACCGATGGGAATTTAAATCGATTTTTGCGACCAAATGGTCGCAAATATGTAATTATGACAAGAAACGAAAGGTCGCGCGTCTTTGGGGAAAATGGCGACCAACTGGTCGCATTTCTTGAGATATTTGCGACCATATGGTAGCATTTCATGAAAAGCGACCATATGGTCACCACTTTACCATGATCCATAACAATTGTCATATCACGAGTCCCATCAATAATTGCGACCATCCTGGTCGCAATAATGAAATTCACCGCCAAAAATTGCGACCAGGATGGTCGTAATCTTTAAATTCACCGCCATAAATTTCATGGAAATTTAAATTTACCGCTCATTTTTGCGACCATATGGTAGCCCCGCCAAATATTGCGACCCGGATGGTCGTAATCTTTAAATTCACCGCCATAAATTTCATGGAAATTTAAATTTACCGCTCATTTTTGCGACCATATGGTAGCCCATCGCCAAATATTGCGACCAGGATGGTCGTAATATTTAAATTCACCGCCATAAATTTCATGGAAATTTAAATTTACCGCTTCATTTTTGCGCGACCAGGATGGTAGCCATTTTACTTATATTTTTAAAAAATATAATTATAAAATGCGACCAACTGGTCGCATTTCACTTCTAAATTACTACCATGTGGTCACCTTTTTGTGTGAAATTGCGACCACTTGGTCGCAAATATAATTTTTTTTTTTTTTTAATTTTTAATTTTTAATTTTTTTTTTTTTTTAAATCTTTCCTTAAAAGAAATAGTTTTAATTAATTAAACACATACACACACATTTGAATAATCAAGTTAACGAAATATCTCATTCATCATCGTCTCCAAGAAGTCCGTCACATACGCTCTTCTTCTTCTTCTTCTGCTTTCTTCATCGATTCATCGTCTCGAATAAATTCAAGATCAATGTCACGTGCGTGAGAAGTGGAAGCATGTATATCATCATCATCATGCAATGTTATCGTTCCATCGTTCAAAGGACGAACGATTTGCATCCCGACCATCGTCGATTGCACGAGATCGTATCTCATCTTCTTGAAAAGCAACGACTTCCTCTGCGTGGTCGTCTTTCTCGGACAAGTTTTCTTCTACCTGGCGTGGTTTAACTTTACAAACAACTAACCAATGGCCAGGATCTCGCCTATTAATCGGATAGTTCAGGTAATAAACTTGAATCGCTTGTGAAGCCAGGACGAACCTATCAGGGTGCGCATATGCTTAGACTTCTTTACCTCAACGATTTGTAAATGATCAATCTTACGGACTCGCCTCGCCTGGTTGTCTCGAACCAAGTGCGATTGAACAGAACAATGCGTTTTAGCGTCGGACTTGTGTATTGAATCTCAAGAATCTCATCGATTACTCCAAGTAATCGTCTTCGCCTGGCTTAACACGTGACCTTTTATGCAAACACCACTTGTTGTTTGTTGCCCTGTTCATCGAATGCGCCTTCGTTTGAAATCAGAATCGTTTCCGACGTATCCACCATACGACCTTGCTATCCGTCCAGGTCCCTTTGCTAAAGAAATGATGCGAGGATCATCCACCGGTAATGTAGGGGAGTCAACCTGTGTCATTGTCCACATACGGTAATGTTAGGAAGATAGTAATTGTTTCAACATAATGCAACAGTTGTTTGACAATTTAAAATAACTCACGTATGCACTGAACCAAGAACGAAACTCTTTGTCAATTATTGACCCCTCCTCAGCGTCTGTAAGACCAACTCGTGTCATTCGAACGTATACGTTTAGAAATAATCTGTATGTTACAAAAATAGTTAGCAAATAGTTTGTAATTGTTTATGCGATGGAATAATGTTAAGTTACAAACTCACTCTATGTAAGGCTCGATCTCTCTGCGACTTGCATAACACGTATATCCGCATTACGTGATACTCGGGAATCGGTCAACGGCCTGCGACCGATCTTCCAACTGTCATGCCAGGTTGGTAAAAATCGGCAAGTCGTTCATGTCAACACCTTCAAGTAAATTATCGACAACGTTTCGTTTTTGCCGGTCAAACGCTCTTGCAATGTGTTGATCAAAGTAGTATGAACAAAATGTGGTAGTCTCTTGCGTCGGTGCACGCACTACGATAGATCCTTCTACTCGTGATCTATTTCCAACCATCTTTTTCAACCGACGTAAGTACTGTGGGTACAAAACATTATTAACATTCGATGATCACTGATCTTGATTCATACGCGTACATTACAAAATAAGCGTGCTTACCTTTCAAATGGGTACATCAAGCGGTAATGTACGGGACCCCCTAAGAATGCCTCGTATGGAAGATGCACTGGAAGATGCTCCATGGAGTCAAAAAAGCCAGGTGGGAACATTCGCTCCAACTTACAAATAATAACCTGGCGATCTCCTGAACTCATTGAAGCGACAGTAGCTTCCGTCGACTCTGACATGTCAAGTCCCCTGAAGAAAACACTCAACCGGGCAAGCGGCTCCCAATGTCTATTCTCTAGGAACGGTCTGAACGCGACGGGCATCAATCGTTGCATGAATATATGACGATCGTGGCTTTTCATCCCAAACATGATATGTTTTTATTGTCTATACACCGACTCAAATTTAAACGTATCCGTCCGGGAATTTGATGGATTTGATCCACTCAAATAATGTTTTCTTTTCATCATCGTCAACATGTACTTTGCTTTTGCGTAATTATCATTGTCGTCAGGCTCCAACTCAGGACGGTCACATATCTCCCGTATATCATAACGTGCCTTCAGATTGTCCTTCGTTTTTCCCGGAACGTTCAAAATCGTATTGAAAATGTTGTCAAAGAAATTCTTCTCGATATGCATTACATCAAGATTGTGTCTAATCAGTAGATCTTCCCAATACGGTAGATCCCAAAAAATACTTCGTTTTTTCCAACCCGTGTTTTTTCCATCCGCATTGTTTGCACTCTCTGCACCTTCCACGGTAATCTTCTGCATCCCTATAGTATCTATACCGTGCAGAATCTGTCTTCCACTATACATGGTCGGGGGGTTTGTTTTCTTACTCGTCGACCCTTCTTCCAGTCCACGCCGTTTGAACGGAACGTGTGATTCAAAGGCAAGAATCGACGGTGACAGCCAAACCAACAAGTTTTCCGACCGTTTCGAGATAAAATGCATCCGTGTCTAGCATGCAATGCGGACATGCGTATGTCCCCGCCGTACTCCATCCTTTAAGAGGAGGAGATTGAGGTTCACACAATTAACTATAATGACTAAGGAAAGCAATAACAAAAGCTAAACACCGGCTCAAAAATGTATATGAAAGCAATTAAATATCAACATACCTGGACAAGATTGAATACGCAGGGAAGTCACCGATCGTCCGATTAACGCGCGCGCATCAAGAAATTTTGTTTCTTGAAATGTCGTACGTCATAACACCGCTCACTCCACAACCTTTTCAACTCGCAATAAGTGGTTGCAAATACACATCCAGGTTTGTTTTGGACTTTTCGGCAGGTACGATCACCGTTAGAAAAATCACCTGGTCTCGCATGCACATCGAGGGAGGCAAGTTATACGGGGTTACCATGGTGGCCAAATGAATATTGTGCCCCGGATGCCCCGAACGGGTTGAAGCCATCCGTGCATAAGCCCAATCGGCGTTTCTGGATCTTGTGCAAAATCCCGGATGACAATTATTTAAATGCTTCCATGCCGCAAAGATCGAGGGATGTCTCATAACACCTTCATCCTGTGAATGCTCGTGATGCCATCTCATGTGCGAGGCTGTCACATCCGATGCATACAACCGTTGCAGACGTGGGGTCAGCGGTAAATAGAACATGCGGGCATTCGGAATCAGGCTGCATTTCCCTTGTTTGTATCTTGGAAGAAAACAGGATTTGCAATAATGCAGGTCCTCATCCACATCCCAGTAAATCATGCATCCGTTTTGACACGAATCTATTTTCTCCACGGGTAATCCAAGTCCCTCCACTAGTTTTTTCGTGTCGTACAAACTGTGGGGCATATTATTTTCTTCTGGAGCGCATCGACGAAACCACGATGCAATCGCATCAAATCCTCTACCCGGTATGTTGTACTGCGCCTTTATATTTAAAAGTTCTGTAGCAGCAGCAAGTTGACTTACCTCACACCCATCGTACAATGGTGGCCGGTTGTGTCTTTTAGCATCTCGTGCATCTTCGGTGCTTCGGGATTCATTTCCTCTTCTACAACCCGTTCATCTTCGTCTACGTTTAAACTTTCACGGAAATTTTCATTGCCCCCATACCCCACACCATCAATTATCATTTTGTCGATCGACAATCTCGTTGTTCATCATTCCGTTCTTCGTCAACAACCTCTACATTCGAGCCGCTACCTTCGTGATCGTCTCGATTCCGTAATGCGCGTCGAACATTTCCTGTGTTTCCCCCGAAACACCCAGGTGATAATAATTCCGCACAAACCCCCAGGTATAAAGATGCACCTTCAACTCAGACTTAGGTATGATTCTCCTATTGTCGCATTTCCTCGCCTGGGCGGCGTAGCTTTCCACCATACTTTTCATAATAGACAGTTGTCATGCAAAACTCAACAAACTGTTCAACCCCGACCACGAACTCATCGTTCAAATACCCGTCTATCAAACAAACATACATCCACTCTCTCATTTTCTTTTTACTTAATGCTAAGAAACAATGGGTGGAGGGGTTTTTATAATGGACTCCTCTGCTCATTTGCGACCAGGATGGTAGTATTTTTGCTACCACGTGGTCGCAGTTCCCGCCAAATTTTCCCGCTATTTTCCTCACCGCCCGGGTCACATCAAGTCGAATTTACGACCACATGGTCACTTTTTGGGTGACCACTTGGTAGCTTTTATCCCACCAAATTCTTTATCAATTATTGGTCCCATAAAAATCACATAATTTGCGACCATCCTGGTCACTTATAATTGCGACCACTTGGTAGCTTTCTTCCCTCCAATTATAAGCTACCACCGCTCACTTTTGGTCACCAAAATTGCGACCATCCTGGTCACTTTTTATTGCGACCACTTGGTAGCTTTCTTCCCTCCAATTATAAGCTACCACTTGCTCACTTTTGGTCACCAAAATTGCGACCATCCTGGTCACTTTTTATTGCGACCACTTGGTAGCTTTCTTCCCTCCAATTATAAGCTACCACTTGCCACTTTTGGTCACCAAAATTGCGACCATCCTGGTCACTTTTTATTGCGACCATTTGGTAGCTTTCTTCCCTCCAATTATAAGCTACCACCGCTCACTTTTGGTCACCAAAATTGCGACCATCCTGGTCACTTTTTATTGCGACCATTTGGTAGCTTTCTTCCTCCAATTATAAGCTACCATCGCTCACTTTTGGTCACCAAAATTGCGACCATTTGGTCACTTTTTATTGCGACCATTTGGTAGCTTTCTTCCCTCCAAAATTACGCGCCATTTTTTGCTACCAAGGAACATTTTAGTCACAAAAATGCGACCATATGGTCGCAAAAAAACACTTTTTATTGTGACCATTTGGTAGCTTTCTTCCCTCCAAAATTACGCCATTTTTTGCTACCAAGGAACATTTTAGTCACAAAAATGCGACCATATGGTAGCAAAAAAAGTGACCAAATGGTCACTTAGAGTCAACCTTCAAAGAAAGTGACCAGGTGGTCACCAGAAAGCTACCATATTTTTTTGGTCGCAAATTTCTGGTCGCATTTTGACAGTTTTTTTGTAGTGTTTGTAGCTTCAAGGTATGAAAAGACTCCATTAATGGCTAGCTTAAAGCATTGATAGTTATACCATGTTTTTATTTGGGTTTTAAAGGCTTCAAAATCTGGATTCATGGATGAAAAGCCATGGATGAATGTTTTTCTTGTCTATGCCATAACCGAAAATTTATTTTTTCCCATCTCCTTGCAAAACCGTAGACATCCCTGGTTTCATTTGTTCATTTTTTCTTTTTGAATGATTAGTTATATATGTATTAAAAAGAAGATTAATGTTTACTTAAAGTTTTGTTAATATATATATATGAACATTTAAAGTTTGGTTTTAATAAATTGGCCACTGCCCCTGCCTTACCTTGTCCACTGCCCTGCATTTCCTTTTTGTCTTATGGCCTTGGGTTAGCATTTGGCAATATATATATGAAAGGTAAATTGTTACTTGAATTTTGATAATATATATTATTTATTTGCTTAAAGGCTTTTGACTAGAATTTATTTTTAATATTATATATAATAGCTTTTAACTTTACTTTTGTTTTGTTTTAATTTTTTTGTACAGACTTGATTTTAATGTTAATATGTAAATGTTGTCAATTTGTCATGCTTTCAAAGTTGTCACGCCTGTACTGTTTTAGTTACTTATATATATATCCATAACATTAGTTTTTGACTTCATTTTCTCCTAACCCCAAATTGACAATTCTTTTCAAGACCTGGGTTCGCACCATGTTTTTGTTAAGTATTCTAATTTTGATTTTAGATTTTAAAGTGTGAATGAATTGACTTTATGTAGGTGGTGTGTGAACGATAACCCGGAAACTCGTTATTTGGTTGTTTGAAAGTAGTTGAGAAAGGTGAGTTAAGAGATGGAAAATGGATGGGTATTTGAGAATGGACCTTCAAGGTCAATTGATTGCTTAAATATAAAATATGTTCTAATCATGGAATTGCATCATAATTTATTTAGCAATGTTATTTAATTGTAAGTTTTATTTTATATTTTAAGTATGGATTTGCATTATAGATCTTTTAGCATATTGCCATCTTACATATTGTTCATGAATGCCATCTAGGTAGAGAGCTCCCAACTAGTTGGATGAGCATTTCATTCAAATATATGTCATCATTCATGATTTAACTGTCATTATGGGAATTTTCTGGATTTATATACGTTTATTGTTCTATGAATTTTCTGGTTTTATGCTCAAATATTGTTATGTGGAAATTCTCTGTTTATGTTTAAGAGTGGGTAATGAGAGGGAAATGAACCATACGGATTGAGAGACATTATGGTAGTATGGAGAAATTAGGCATGTGTTGCCAAGAATGAACAAGAATTGCATGTGATTGTGGAAATGAAATCTTTTTCCTTTTGCTTGTCTCTATGAGAAGGTGAGGCTATACTTGCGTACTATAGCTTAAGGTTTCGATTCGCGATCACCTATTGGACCATATTCTAACTTGCGTACTTAGTCTATTGACTCCAAACAAGTAAGGAGATTAGGATTTCATTTCATGTTTGTGAGAATGTAGCGTTAGTGCCTTTATCTTGTCGCTACGATCGAAGGGCGTAGCTATGGTCCCTGGATAAAGATGAGGCTATACTTGTGTACTATAGCTTAGGGTTGTGTACCCGCGATCACCTAGTAAGCACTTAGGCTATGTAAGTCAAGTCTTACTTCTTACTTGAGAATTGGACCATATTCTAACTTGCGTACTTAGTCTATTGGATCCAAGCAAGAAAAGGGCACATAAGGCTACATTCTAAAAAATTGTTTGATGTTAGCTACCTCAACGGTGAGGTAGTTTTGTTTTGTTACAAGAGGTTTTATAAATGATACACATGATTTCAAAAATGAGAAAAGAATGTTTTAAAACTCTCAAATGAGTTGTTGAGTCCGTTTTTGAATAACTATTCATTTTCTATTTCTTTTCTCACTAGCTAGTGTAGCTAATGGTTTTTACACCAAAAACATTTCAGGTATTGGACGGGAAACCGAAGCTCGATAATTCATGGCAAGGCAGATGGATGGACTATTGCTCATGTCATGTTAGGGTGTTTAGTTATTGTTAGGCTTTATGTCATTCCTAATTTCATGGAATTTATTTCATTCTTTAACTGTTTGGGATTTCCTGATTTGTTTTATGGATGTTTCATTAAAACTTTACGAATTTATTTCATTCTTTTGAAATGAATTTTAATGATGAACTATTTGAAATTGAGACTTCCGCTGCTTTATTATGCTTTAGCATGTTTAATACTATATTTAGGGTCGGGTCGTCACATAATAATTTTAACCTATGACATTCACGCCTAGGTCACCCATTTAAGAATCTTTTTGATTTTCTTGTCAAACATTATTTTGATATTTTTTATAATAAAAATTTTGTTTGTGACGTTTGCCCACGTGCTAAACAGTCACGTCTTTCCTTTCTAAAGAGTATCAATAACTCATCTCATTGTTTTGATTTAATACATGTCGATATATGGGGACCTTTCTCTTCACCATCTAAAAGTGGCTCAAGATTTTTTTTTCCTATTGTTGATGATCATTCTCGATGCCCTTGGACTTATTTAATGAAACGTAAATCTGAAACGTTTTATATGTTAACTCATTTTTTAACGAAGTTAATCGACAATTCCATAAGAAAATCTCTCATATAAATTCAGGAAATGGTGGAATTTTCTTACCACAACTTCAAACAATTCGTTCTGATAATAGAAGTGAATTTCTCTCTAAATAAATTCAAACATGGTTTCAAGCAAATTTATCGCTCACATTGGGCGAATTCATTCTCACTGCCACATGTCTCATTAATAAACTTCCCACTCCGCTGCTACAATTTAAATCATCGTACCAAGTTTTGCTTAGACATAATCCTTCATATATTTCTTTGCGTGTTTTTGGATGTTTGGGCTTTACCAAAAATATGCATATCAAACACAAATTTTATGAACGCGTAAAAGTGAGTATTTTTGCTGGTTACCCTCAGATATCGAATTTATGATCCTTCTACTCATCAAATCTATGTTTCTCCAGACGTTATTTTTCACGAATCTATTTTTCCTTATCATAATTTATCATCTTCACAATTTTCACAACCAATCAGCATCACACCCCTTAATGATGATGACATTCCCGAAAACCATTATCAATCCACACCTTCGCAGATTAACGATCAATTCATCACGCCTATTTCATCTACTTCTCCTTTGGAAGTCATTGAATCTACTCTTTTGGAATTCAGTGAACCTTCTTCTCCGTTGGAAATCATTGAATCTTCCCCTCTTTTGGAAGTCACTGAACGTCCTTCTCTTTTGGAAGTAACTGAAATTCTTCCTCAGGTCAACCAAATTCACCATCAACGTTCACGTTGCCACCAACTCATCTTAAAGACTACATTTGTAATCAAATCTCAAGCTCCACCAATTTTCCTCTTTCAAAACACTTCTCTTTATCACATTTCTCTCTTAGTCATCGTAATTTTTTTACTAATATCATTGATCACGTTGAACCACACACATTTTCTAAGGCCATGAAATATCAATATTGGCGTGATGCTATAACAAGTGAAATTCATGCATTTGAATCTAATAATACATGATCTCTATGCCATCTACCTCCAAATAAAAATTTAATTGGATGTAAGTGGGTTTATAAAATCAAATTTCAGTCCAATGGCTCCATCGAACGATATAAGGTTCGTTTAGTCGCCAAAGGTTACACACAAATTGAAGATGTCGATTATCATGACACTTTTGCCCCGATGGCCAAACTCGTCATTGTTCGTCTTCTCCTTTCAATCGCGACCATTAAAATTTGGTCTCTTCATCAGCTTGATGTTAATAACGCATTCCTTCAAGAAGATCTCGATGAAGAGATCTCTATGAAACTCCCTCCTGGTTTCTCCACTAAGGGAGATAATCGTGTATGTAAATTAAATAAATCTCTTTAAGGCCTAAAGCAAGCCTCTCACCAATGGTTTTCAAAATTTTCCTCTACTCTCATTCGTCTTGGTTTTCATCAGTCTGTATCTGATTATAGCCTTTTTACCTATCACCATGATGATATCTCTCTTTTTGTTCTAGTCTATGTTGATGATATCATCATCACTGGAAACAACAACAAGGTTATCTCAGACATTAAACTTTTCCTAACTAGTTCTTTTTCTATCAAAGATCTTGGTCCTCTTCGATATTTTCTTGGCATTGAGGTTTCTCTTTCTAAAAATGGCCTTTTTTATGCCAACGTAAATACACTATTGACATCTTATCTGACTTAGGTATGCTTGGTTCACACCCATCTTCCTTCCCTATGGAACAACATTTACATTTGAAGCCTAATGATGAGGATCCTCTATCCGACCCAACCATTTATCGTTGTTTAATAGGACGTCTTCTCTATCTCACTGTTACATGACTTGACATTCAATATGCTGTTAATACTCTCAGTCAATTCATGCAATATCCACACTCTATTCACCTTGATGTTGCACACCGTGTTCTTCGTTATCTCAAAAGTTCTATTGGTACATGCCCTTTTCTTCCCGCTACCAGTTCACTCTTTCTAATTGATTATCTGATTCAGATTGGGCCGGTTGTCCCACGACTTGTCGTTCAACCACTGTTTATTTCACCATGTTAGGTTCTAGTCCTATTTCTTGGAAAACCAAGAAACATCCAACAGTTTCTCGTTCTTATGCCGAGCCAAAATATCGCTCTCTCGTTGCACTCACTTCTGAGTTGGTTTGGCTTCGCTTTCTTCTTAATGATTTTGGCATTCCATTTGATCACCCTATTCCTGTTCATTGTGATAGCCAAGCAACTATTCAGATAGCTCAAAGTCCAGTCTTCTATGAACGAACAAAACACATCGAAATCGATTATCATTTCGTTCGTGAAAAGATTCAAACCGAGCTTATAACTCCTTCTTTTTTACTCTCTAATGACCAATTAGCAGATATATTCACCAAGCCGTTGGGAGCAGATACGTACCTTTAAGAGAATGTTTTGCAAGTTGGGCGTTCTTGACCTCTCAAAACCTGCTCCAACTTGACGGGGGTATTAGACTATTTCAACACTCCAACTACATCAAATCTCCAAGATTTGATTTTAGTTTTGACTACGTCTTTTTCTTTGTAACTACTAACTGTAGATATTATCTTAGCAAATATCAGTTTTAGTTTTAGATTCTGATTACTTTGTAAATAGCCTATTTAAAGGCAACACACTTAATACAAAAACAAAAAAGAAAGTTTTCAATATCTCTGTCAAATTTTCACAAAATGCTCTTATGAATGAGAACCAAACCTAATAACATTTTTTCTTGGGCTCAACATATTTTTTTTTGGATTTAAGATTAAACCACTTTTTTTCACCCAAAAATATTCCCATATATGAATACAAAAATCTCAATCTCAATTGAAAAACCAAAATCCTCACACACAACCTTCTACATGTGGATTTACAAATTTTGACTCACAAAATTTGATTATCACACCCTAAAATAAAAAAAGCTCTCATAAAATAATTGGAAGAATGAGAATGAATAGTGATTTCAAGGTTTCAAGTCTCGGAAGAAAAATGATCACAAGTTTTATGGCTTCTTGGTGGGATAAGGATGATTTTTGATCTATAACTATGAGTTAAAAATAAATTCATTCTGGCCAATCAGGGCATAGCCCATGTCCATTGGTTAAGACATGTAGTTCTACACTAAAAAATGTGGTTCAATCCCCACACCCAACATTTTGTATATAAAAAAAGAAAGAAAGATTGGTTCATTCTATGCTTATGTGTTCAATTTTGAGCCATTAGATTTAGGTTAGATTATCTAAGGGTGGGCAAAAATCGGGTGAAAATTATTCTAAAATGTGGAAAACTGATGCTTTCTCCATTTTGCTAAATGACCCAAATTGCCCTTCAATCTTCTGTTGCCCATAACTTTTTAGGTACTCCGAATCACTTGATTCAAAATCCGTTATATTTTTTTGTTTCAATATCTATAAGATGAACCTTAAAAGACTTAAAAAATAGACATCAGTATAAAATAGGGTATTTTTATTAATCATAAATGGTATTAATCAGAATATAATTCAACTAGTTAAAATATCAATGTTCTACACTATCTCTACTCCTTTGTTTAATATAATATTAAAAAAAAAATCATTAGAGTTTATCTGTATCTTACCCTAAAAGTTAATGTCATTGTACACTTAAAATCATTATCAACCATTCAAAAAATATAACAATTTTTAAAAAATGAATTTTTATTCTAAAAAACACATAAAGCTGCTAAAAAAAGCTCCTTTTAACAGTCCCCAATCTCAAACTATAAAACTTTCAAAAATTTCACCAACAAAAACAGTAGCATGCATCCATACATACATATATAGACAAAAAAAAAATACCAATATTAATCAGACAAGTTTTTCTAGAACAGTGTAGTATTTTTCCCTACCTGCCCATGTCAAAGACAGAAAAAGAAAAAAGAAGAGAAAATCAGCAGTAAAAAAGCCATTGTCACTCTCACACTCACATTCTACAGAGAGAAAGAGAGAGATGGGTCCCTTGGAAGAGAGAGAGAAAGAGAAAGGCTGGCAAAGAGAAGAGATAGACAGACCCATATGAGATTTGCAGGGTTAGCAGAAAAATATGAAAACTACTTTTATTTTTGGACTTAAAACACATAACACACTCAGATTTCTTTCTTCTATATATTATATTATCTCCTCTCTCTCTGTCTCAGCTGACTGATATATATACATATATTAAGTCGTCAAAATTTAAAGGGACGTAATAATATTTATAAGATCATAGACTATTATTCTGAGAAGACGTGAATATTCTGATGGTATCAGATTTTGACAAACTCAAATGAACATTTGGTTCAAAAATGAGATTCAGTAAGGAAAAAAAACTATTATCTTAATAGGCATGTTAAATATCTCATATCGAAAAAATAAGATAATCTAATTTTTATTTTTTTTATAAAATCATTAAATTATATTAGTATTAGTATTTTTGAACCAAGCTATCCTATGTCACTCTCATCCCTTTTCCTCCTATTATTATTATTCACACATCCATTACTGATTATTGATCTCCAAACGTAGCCTCCCTCCTTATCATAATAATTCCTTTATTTAATTATTTATTTCAATTAGTTTTTATGTATAGTTGGATTTATTATCATCATCGTCATCATCTTCCCATGTTCCATACTCTTCTTTCTTTTTGTCTCTCGTTTCAAGACAAACTCAAAACGACGTCGCACATTTCGCATAATTAAGGATTTTCTTTAATCAATTAATTATGTAATTCTTTTGAGAAAAAGATTATTAATATTATGGATTTACGTGGGGGAAAACATGATTAATTATTGGAAAAATTTCACCATATGAAGAAAGTTCGTTCAAGTTCAAGAAAGTCAGGCGGTGGTTACCTACAATATGGAAATCTAATATTCATTAAAATTAATTAATAGAGGAGTATGATTTATAATTTTATAAAACTCTGAGAATGTTTCTATGATTTTTAAACTATAAAAATGTGATTTATAAATCTGACCAACTATTAAGAATGTGATTTATATAAAAATTATTTTTAACTTCCCTCAATAACCACACATATATATAAAATAAAATTTTATACTACTAAATTGAATATTTAACAATGACTCTTCAAAATTGAGAATAATAATCAAAAGGTCTATTTCATGTGAGTGAGTGAAAAAAGTAAATGTGGGAGGATATCATATTTAATAGACACGTAAAATTAACTTATAGTATATACAAAAGTTTAATCATTGGAAAAAATTCAATTACCAAACTACTTTGTCACAAAGACCAAAGCTAGTTCTTAAAGTAGTTTTGTTCACATGTCCTATATGAAATATAACAAAAGAAATATTGAGTAGCTAGATATATAGGGGAGGATATGACCTACCTAGCTATGCCATCCATTATTTGTCAAGAAAAAGTAATTTTTTATTTGAAGTCAACTTTTTCCAAAATTTGTTACGATTTTATTGGGACTTTCCCTTTTTGTTCAATCATGATGGAAATATATTATATTAATAAATAAGTTTAGGATAGGCATTTGATGGAACGTGAAGAAATTTTTTTGAAGTTCAGAATACAGATAATTTTATATTACACCATAAAAAAAATCTTTTTTTTATATCATATAAATCTTTTTTTTTTGTTAATTAATTATATGAATATTGACATAAAAACTTATATTGGAAATACTAACAATTATGCATTTCATGTTGATTTGAAGTTAATTATTGAAATTATGTTAAATATAATTTTTGTATCAAAATTAGGATAAAAATAATTCTTCATTGGACCCCTTAAATTTTTTTTTCTTATAAAAACCATATTTTTTAATAAAAAAAAATTTAATAGATTTAAAATACCCGAGTTAGAAATTTAATATAGGAAAAATTATATGATCCACTTTATTACGGAATTAGATGTCGTGTTTAAGTTAAAACAAACAACAATGTTAATCGACCAACGATCATTCATTATTTTGTTAATCTTAATTCAAATTTCAACGATAAATGTAGTAATATATTTTAGGATTCAAAGTATAGTTTAATTTTAACCTTGAAATTACATAGAATTAATATCAAATATTTGAATTCGAAAGAGAACATTTCATGGGAAAGGAGTGGGGAGGGTATGGCCCTTCAACTGAGCAAGCATTAAATGCCGTTTGGCTTTGGCAATCACTAGGGTAACGAATGGTCATCTATTATTCCATTTGATGTCAAGAAAAATGTCCCAACATTCCTGCCACAACATAATTCGATTTTTTATTTATTAAATATTACATCAAATTAGGGGAGGAAGACTCGAACCTTCGATCTTATAGGAATGAAGCAGGTGTCTAACCATTGGAATTATGTTCATGTTGACGATTACCATTTTTTTATTCATGACTTACCATGTTTTTTTCTTCTATATATCTATATAGTGTTTCAAATTTAATGCCTTTATTTATTTTATTTTTTTTAAATTACGGATATTTTAGCCATTCAAACAACAACATTAGAACAAAACCTTAGCCGTGCTTATGAGGTTAGTAATACTTGTTTTTGTTCATCAAATTTGAATTTCTCTTCTTCATTTTTCTCTCTCTTCATTTTCTTTCAATTATCATGACATACTTAACCTTTTTTTTTTTTTTTTTTTTTTTTATTTCTTTACATTCTGATGAGTAGGATAAGTTGTAGTTAGACTAATTTTTCTTGTTCACTAGTGAGAGCTCAATATATAAAATCAAATCAGCTTAACGTTCGTCTGGTTCAAAGTTCAAAATATTTTTTTTGTTCATTTTTTAACGGTGAATTGATTATAAAATTCGAATCCACTTGGATTTTGATTCCAAAATGGATTGCGTTTAATTAGTTGCAAAAAATTATAAGAACATTCTTTATACCCCTTCATATTTTTCTCTAATCATAAATCCTAATTACATTACTAAAAAAAAAAATCCTAATTACATGAAAAATTGGATTATAATTTTAATGAAGTTAAAAAATGAACAAAAAAAATTATTTTGAACTTGTTATAAGTTATTTTATTTTTCCCTTCACGTGACCTCCAAAAATTACCAAATCTCTCTCTTTCACAAACTCTATACAACCTAAACATAGACCTATTCTTATGAGAAACTCATCCAATAGCGACTTTTCATTCTTAAAAAAAAGCGACGTTGATTCTTTTAACAAGCAATACAATTGATCCTAAATTAATGAAGACCAATCAAATACATTATTAAAAAAAAGACATGACATGATCATAATATTGGGTGGAGTAGCTTACTCTATGAAGTTACATTTAAAATTGCAAAGCATGTATCAAAATCCCAATTTCCCATATGCTTCCTTTGGTCTTATGCTATTGATTTGATCTTCTTAAAAAAACACAATAGTAATCATTTATCATGTGACATGTACTTAGTTCATTATCAAGGTGTGCCTAAGAATCAATCATAAGGATTTTGATAATTAATCACATGTGAAGGTAGATTAAATTTGGTTAAAAAAGAGTGGATTTTTTTATTATTTTTTACAAAATTTTGTTCTACATATGATCGATTAAAAGGAGAGAAGACCGGTAAGAAGAGACACCAATAGTGACAGTTGTTCTACAGTTTTTTACCACTTCAGTTTTATCGAAGAAATTTGAATTCAAATACATAAAACCAAGTTATTTTTTACCTTTAGTAAAAAAGACAATGGAGAATGTAAAATTATAGAGACATGATCCCATGGCCATCCAAATTTTCTGGTGCAAATATATCACCTAAAGGGAGTTTGAAATGTTATGGAAAAGATAGGGTTTTTTTTTGTGAAATGGGGTCTATGAAGCAGAATTCCACTCATTTAAATTTTGGTCTTTGTCTTGTTAAGTTTTGTTTGTTTCTTTGTCCTGAAAGGCACGTGAATGTCTCATTAATTAGAGCCTTGGCCCAGTTTTTTCTGCCACTTCCCTGTTTTCTCTTTTCTTTTTTTTTTTTTTTTTTTTTTTTTGCTCCCTCTTTATAAGAGTTTTCACCATTAAATCTCTAACCCTTCTTTCTTTCTTTCTTTCCTATGGCTCCACCTTATCAAGATTCATCACCACCTTCTTTCCCTTCTGATCTTCAAAATGATCATGATCTTCTCTTCTTTCCCACTACTCCTCAAGCTTCTTCTTCCTCTTCTTCTTCTCTTTCTTTCCCTTTGATTTTCCCTCAAGATCATCATCATCATCATGTTCATGAAGGATTCTTCCACACCGATAATAATTCACAACATCTTGATCATCATATCAAACAAGAGGTTTTTTATTTATCCAAATTTCATTTTGTGTTGATACATAATTATATCATTCTTTATTGATTTAATTTATTTGTTGGTTTTTTTTTTGTTTTTTTGTTTGAAGGGTGGTGTAATTGTTCCTTGTAATATTGAATCATATGATGATATGGATCAAACTGTGGGAAATGATCATCAAGAAACTGGGCTTAGGTTTACTATTTGGAAGCAAATAGATAAAAGTGAAAGTTCAAGCTGTGAAAATGATCATGGTTTGGTCAAGTGGGCTGCTTCTAAGATGAGATTGGTGATGAATTCCGATCAAACGGAGGCGGTTGAGGGGGGACAGAGTTTTCAAGATCGGAACCAAACGTCACCTTCCAATCAGACCGATAAACGAAGCTACAACAACTCGTTAAACGACGGTGTCGCCATCATAATCCGGACTTGTTCAGATTGTAACACCACGAAAACTCCACTATGGAGGAGCGGACCGAGAGGTCCTAAGGTAATTAGTTTGTTTTTATACAATATGTGGAAGAGAGGATTCGAACCCCTAATTTAGTAACTAAATCTCAACGATCTTTTATCAAGTGATTTATTTAGAACAATTTCTAGGGTTTTCTTCACTCTCTAAAACCTAACTATAATTCGTTCCCATCGATGCAGTCACTTTGTAACGCCTGCGGAATCAGACAACGGAAAGCGAGACGTGCCATGGCAGCAGCAGCAGAGGCAGCAGCCAACGGCACTATCTCGTGCGGGGGAAAGCCGGCAGCGGCCATACTGAAAGCCAAGAAAGTGCAACAAAAGGCAATAAAACGAGCTGCTGCCATGAATGGAAACATTCCACAGACATTGATAAAGAAAAATTGCAAAGAATCAGCAGGTGCTCAATCAAGAGAAAGAAAGAAAAATTGCTTTGAGGATATAGCAATCAGCAGCAGCTTGAGAGAGAGTTCTTCAGCTTACCAAAGAGTGTTTCCTCAGGATGAGAGGGAGGCAGCGATCTTGCTTATGACTCTATCTTATGGCCTTCTTCATGGTTGATTTTGATTTTTTTTTTCTTTTTCTTTTTTGGTGATTTTTCCTTGGCTCAAATTTGCACTTTCATTATCTAGTTAATTATTGCCTATTGCTAATGTTTTTTGGGGATAAAAAAATAATTATAGTGGTAATGATAATAATGGGATTGAGTAAAATCTTGTATTTGTACTAATTAATTTCTAATATATATATATTTATATATGTGGAAGCTTATTATGTTGATTGATCTATTACTTCTACTCAAGCATGTCAGTGAGTGTGTGTGTATATATATATATATATATTGAAAGGGCATTTGCAAATCTAGCAAATTTTTTTAGTAATATTTGTAAAAATAAAAGCTCAAAAAAATATTTGTAAATATAGCAAATTTTGATCAAGTTTATCAATGTTAAACATTGAATTACATATTTTTACACTATCTTTATCACTGATAAACACATATATAATTGTTAATCACTGATAAAAATTGCTACATTTGCAAATATTTTTTTGAGTTGATATTTTTACAAATATTACATAAAAATAATGAAATTTCCCTATATTGATATAGAATTATATAAATGGACAATACTTCCTTATTACTAGTTGAGTGTTTATAGTGGTTAAGATTCAGCCATCAAAACAAACACCTGTATTTTTTTTTATTCGCATTTAAAAATATCAATTTCGAGAAATATTTTATTTTCTTATATATTTGTTACCATTATGATTATTTGAGAGTATTTATAATACGAAGAACATTATAGTAAAAAAATATTTTAAATACAATCCAGTCCAATTAAAATTATTTTAGGAGTATTAAATCATCACTAGACCTAAAAATTTCGAGTGCAACAATAATTATAAGATTCTTTACAAAACGAAAAGAATGATGAATAATGAATTTGAAGATAAAAAGTATTGAAATATAGAGGATGTTATATTGTTAATTAAGATAGGGGTTTGATAAGATAAAAAGGCAGTAGTGTCAAAAAAAAGGCAGTAGTTAAGTTAATTGAATTCCATGGTATATTGAGCAAAGGGATGATGGTGATGACACAAACAAAAACAGAGAAGAAAAACCAGCTTTTTATTTTTGTAGGGTAAAATCACCTAGAGAAGAGTACTTTTGTCTGAATCATATAAACCTTTTATAAATGGTCCTTCTCTTCTCTCCTTGCCTAATATATATATATATATATATATATATATATGGTCGCAGGCATTACAACAATAACAACTGAACTTTTGTACTCGTTATATAATCTCTCTCTCAGTTTTTTTACTTATATTTTCAAGTTATGCATATGGTATGGAGGCAGTGGCTTTATCTCTTTCTCCTAATTAATTTAATCATTTTTTTCAACAGTATAGGACACTTCTCCCGGTTAGCTTGGAGTTAAGTTTTAGTTTTTAGTTCTTTTTTCTTTTTAATTTTAAACCGGATTGGAAGAAGGGAGACTCGAATTTTTGACTTTATGTAGATGGTTAGGCTTTGAGTTAAATTTTGGTTTTTCTTAGAGGAGAGGTTTGAAGCTTTGACTTTGTGGTTGAATTATATACTTAAATTGATAAAAAGATATTTTTAGTATTTAGATTGAGTTGGAATAATTCAATTAAGTGATCAGATATGTGTACTCACTCCTATTTTGAGTAGGGGTGTTCATGGGGTGGGGAATACATTCCCCGTTCTCGTCCCCACTTCATAAACCATTCTCCATTCCCATATTCTCCACTTTAAAAAATCGGGGACGGGGCCACGGGAATTTTTCCTCATTTAAAAAATACTTATTTCATTTTTTAATATCAATTAAATTTATAAATATATTTATTTACATTCTAATTTAATACTAGGAGATATATTTTATATTCTTTAGATTTAAAAATATATATTATCATTAAATTTTAATATTATATAAATTAAAAGATTAATAATAGTATAATATGAGTAAAAAATTCATTCATTAATTAAATAAATTCGGGGAATCGGGTTGGGGAGTGCATTCCCCGTCCCCGAAATTGAAATGGAAAAAACATTCCCAATTCCACGGAGAATTTGAACACCCTTAATTTTGAATGGTATATTTGAATTTTTTTTCTCTTTATTTATAATATTATTTTTTTTTTAAAAAAAAAAAACTATGGTTTCTTCATTTTATTTTCCTATTTAACACAAACTTTTTAAAATCTCAAATTTCAAAATAAAAATCTATTTTTCTTTTAATTTTTAATTTTTAAAATTTAATAACAATTGCAAAAAAAAAAAAAAAAAAAAAAATCATAGTCAATTTTTTTTTAAAAATAGTTTTCATTTAAGAGAAGCTTTTAATATGAAAATGAATAAATTTGTTGACGAAAGAAAAAAATTAATAACCAAAAACATTTTCGAATAGGACTTAAAAGTTAAAAGAACTACTTGGTCTTTTTTTCAAAGAATATTTTGTTAGTGTTTTAAGACTCCAAGATATATAACATGAAACTTGTGAAGATGCCGTTAAAAGATTATGCTATATGCAGAACGTGACATATGATGACTTCTTTTTTATTCGAAAAATATATATTACACACCTTATGGAGCATTCATTTTTCACAAAATACTGATAATTTCATAGTTTTTTTTTTCAAGAAACTCGGTTAGAATATAAATCTTTTCACCTGGAATATGTGGTCGAGAAATAACATTTCACATGCTATATCTTCATCTGAAATGTGAATTTATAATATTCCAACTAAAATATTTTTTTTATAATATTGTGTTGGGTAGTTGTATGCCACTATTTAAGTGAAGATTTATCCAACTTGCTCTTTTATTGTTTATCAAGATTATTCATCTTTAGATGTTAAAGGAAAAAAAATCTGATTTTCTTTTCTTTTTTCTGTATGTGGCAACATCTTATTGGAGGGATGCTGGAGCACCTAAGTTTTCTTGTTGTTGTGTGCCTATATTTTTATTTAGAAAGAACTTGTATAAATCATTATTGATTGGTACTGGAGATTAGTGATTTCGGTTCGTAGCTTTTTACTCTCCACCTTAGAAAAGTTATTCCGCATAAAATTTATTGTGTCATTTTATTATTTTGTTATTATATTTATTTGATTGTTTTCTATTAGATTCTTACAAGAGAAGGATAATTGTTATTGATTAGAATTGATGTTTATCTCGATAATAAAAAAAGAAGGTTGATATCTATGAAATACTAACTTTTTTAAGATATAGAGTTCCTATGAGATATTTGTCTATTTGACCTTGAAAATTGAGCTCAAATGAAACTTGACCTCACTTTTCACTTTTCATAAATAAAACCTTACGCGGATGTCACTAAGGTGTGAAAAGACCAAAAACTCTTTTTTGTATTAATAGAATTCTCCTTAACTCTACTCTATCTTTATCTCTCTCTAAACTCAAAAGTCTAAATTTTTAACCAAAGCCTCATGACTCTCTCTCTCTCAACTCTAAACTTGTCACGAAATTATATTTAATGGATAGATATAAAGAAATGAATGAAATCGATATCTTATTTGCGCGAAACGAAGTCTGGATGAAGAAGTTAACATCAAAGTATTAAATTTTTAAAGAAAAAAAATCTGGAATTTTTTTTTTATGGTTGCTTGTGATCTGATCAGATAATTGAGTAACAAAAGATTCGGAAAAAAAAACGAAATACAAAATAAAGTGTATTTTCCTCATAACTTTTTCTACAAAATTGGAATTACCATGAATTTAGATTTAATTGATAGATTATGAAAAAACGAATGAAATCGATATCTTATTCCAATTTTTTTTTTTCCAGATATTTTGTTATTCAATGATCTGACTGATCATTGCTTATGATCGGTCAGCAGGCAACTATAAAAAAAAATTCCAGATTTTTATTTCTCAAAAAATGTAATACTTTTGTGTTAACTTATTCATTTGGATTCCGTTTCGCGTAAATAAGATATCGATTTCATTTGTTTTTTCAATATCCATTCATTGAATTTAAATTCGTGGCAAGTTTAGAGCTTAAAGACAGAGAGTCGTGAGATTTTCGGTAAAAAATTGTAGTTTAGATAGAGAAAAAATAGAGTGGGGTTAAAGAAAGCTCTACCAATAAAAAAAAAAGATTTTTGGTCTTTTCACACTTTAGTGACGTCAGCATAAGGTTTTATTTATGAAAATTGAAAAGTGAAGTCAAGTTTCATTAGAGTTCAATTTCCGAGGTCAAATAGACAAATATCCCAATTTATATATATAAATATTAATTATTTTTTTTCTTGTTAATGGTTATTGGGAAAAAGTCAAGATTCATGTCCCAAAACATTTCCTTGTTCTGTTTTTACTTTTTAGCCTTACCACATGCATTATAAATGCATGAAAAAATGATAATTAAATAATTTATTAACTTTTAAGTAGCGATAAAAATATTTAATAAATTTTATCTAACCATAAAAGGTTAAATTAAAACTTTAAAAGTTAAAATAAATTAATTAAAATGAACTTCAATCATAGATTAAATTAAAAAAACTTAATATTCTAAATCGAAACAAACTCTGAATCATAACATTAATTTTATTCTATATTTTCTTTTAATTCTATTATTTTAATTTAAATTTGACATATAGAAAAGTCAGGAGATCCTCAACGTCCCACATTTCAATTATCAAAAACATAATTTAAGCGGTCAGACACGTGTTTTTCCCTTGAAGTTGAAAGTCTAATCTCTCTCTCTTAATTTGACTTTAAAAAGAAAATAATAGTTCACACATTTCAACTTTCGTAAATTTTCTTCTACCCCTTCTTCACGAAGCCAGTAACGCGGTTAACACAAATTAAGAAATGGGGAAAACTCGTTTTTCATTTTGACGAGGAATCAATCAAAATCAAACAACGGTTGCTCGTCAAACCAGTCAATCACCAATGGAGTATAAAATTGCGGGAGTTTGAATCAAAGTCTTAGCTTCATTGCAAGAAGTAACCAATAAAGGGCTTTCCTTTCCTTTCCTTTCCTTTCCTTGGCGAGCACGAAAAAGGCTCATCCAACACCATTGCTAAGCTTCAATCTTCGCCATTTTCAATGATGGCACTGTCTTCTCCTTTACCTCCAAATGACTCACTTCCCAGACGCTACAAAGTCATTTGGCGAGTCTTATTGATCTCCAATTTCACCCTCGCAGGTTCAGTTTTCCATTTCCCTTCATTATGCGTTTTTTTTTTTCTTGATTTTTTTGTTTACGATAACTTAGGAATTTACTGAACTTTTTGATAATTGAGTGGTTGATTTTTGATATATAAATAATGGGTATGTTTTAGTTTAGCTAGTAATTTGAAAGTTTATATGATATTATGAGGTTTTGTGTTGCAGACCATGTGTTTGATGTAATGACTTAGATGGATTTCTTTATGAAGTAGTAGAAATTGTAATGAATATATGTTTTTTATTCAGAAAAACTATCATTTCTCAATATGAAGTTTTTTCACATCTGATTCATTAAGGATCTTGAGATTTGGAAGGAAAAAAAGGGTATAGAACTTTGTTTAGATTGTGACCTGTCCAATTCACATATTGCTTCAAGTTCGAGAAGGGACGATATCATGACTAGTCAACTTTACAACTCTTGGATCATGATTCTGATTCTGGTTATGTGATTAGAACTTGTATTATACTTTACTTTTCTATGTAGCTTTATACCAGAAAGTAAGGGTCTGTTTGACACGGATTTTAAAAGACTCATTAACATAGAGATTTAGTGAAGATTTGTTAAAAAATTGTTGCTTTACATTTATTTCCTTTCAAAACTATAAATTTGTCGAGAGTAATTCAAGTGCTCAATGATCTTATCATATTCATAGCGCTGAAAAGTTGGTTTTTTAAATAAAAGTTGAAAACAACTAAGGATCTGTACCATGAGAAAACATTGATTGTAATTACATGACAGAAACCTCATTAATATCAAACATAAGTATGTGACTGCTGTTTATTTCATTTATTGCAGCCTACATGTTTGCAAGTGCAAGGAAGAAAGATTTGGGGAGATTGGACGATGGAGTTAAAAAACGCTTTCGTGGTAAAGCTACTGCGAACATCCCCGCAACGTTTATGGTGGATGCGGGTACTTTAGATGCTGAGATTATCCCTGAAGATGAGCAGCGAGAATCATCTCTGTGGATGGTTGAAGAGAAAAGATAGGTTAAGTCAAAGGATCATGAAGAGTAAAGATATGAATTAATGGTAAAATGCCTATTCTTGAACAGTTCATTCTCTCAAAATGAGTTCCAAGTCTGTGATGCACTGCTCTGATCTGATTAATTTTCTTTAGGACAAAATATTACTGCTAACATGATCTATTTGATTGATAGAGCTCATCTAGATTAAAAAATATCCATTTGTTGTAAATTAATTTTGGTGATTTTTCCAGAAATCTGTAATGTTTAATTTTAAAACGTTCATTAAACTGGGTTCTTGTAGTGGTTCTATAGATTTTTCAAATTTTTACGAATAAATTATGGAGTTGAAACAATTTGATCAGATTTATTAGTGTATTTGATGGGATTCTATATATTTTTTGTTAGGGAATTTCATTTGGTAGCAAATTTTGGTGCAATTTTTGTAAATATATCATTGTTTAAAACTATTTTTAAATATAACAATTTTTACTCAGTGACTAACATTGATTAATATCTAAATGAGTGATTAACATTGATTAATGTGTGAATCAGTGATTTACTTATTGTAAAAATATGTAATTCAATGTTAATCACTGATTAACCGGCTCAAAATTTACTATATTAATAATATTTGTAAGAGTTTATATTTTTACGAATACTTTCTAAAAATTTATTAGATTTGCAATCATCTCTAATTGTTGTGAGACGATATGTCTCTTTCCTTTCATCTTATACTTGGAAATAATTTCATGCCAAAATCAATAATTTTTTTAAAATTGAGAATGATGAGCATGAGCTTAATTTTAGAATAATATCGTTATTAAGAAATTTCACTCACCCTGATTCTCTTTTTCTAATATTATCTTTTGGCTTCAAATGCGTATCTTAATTTCTGAATAAACTACTTTATTTTTAGCATTTAATAAATTTTCAATGAATTTCTCTAATTATATTTCTTTTAAATTAAGAAATAAATTAAAAATCTAATATTATTACCCTAATATACATCACTCACTTAGATTTGAATAAATTTCTCTAACACTTCTAATGCTTTTGGTTATTGATGATTTAAACGTTTTCAATTGACCATAACATAGAGCTCGAAATGAAGATTTCAAAACATCTTGAATCATCTAATTGGAGTTCAAACGAATAAATTATGACGAAAAGAAAATTAATGGCATTGAAAGAGATGAGTCTCATTAGAATAATTTGGAACTACAAAATTATAATTTGCTATTTTCAAACCATAGTAGGTGTTCATGCATTTGGTAAAATTCACATGGTCTTATTTGCATTTTACAAATTTTAACTTCTTTTTGACCAATTTTTTGAGTTCAAGATTCATTTTACTTCATGCTTATTTATATATTAGTAGTATTCAAATGATTTTTTATAATGTAATGTAATTCAAGTAGTCAGGTGTTAGTGTTTTGTTTTTTTCTATTTTAATGGTAGGTTTGAGCCCCCCTTTCAAAAGTTGTAACGTTTTGATTAAGTTCAATTATAATTTGATGTGATGGGTTTCTTATTGATTAGCCTGGATAATGAACACCAAGATTCTAAAATATGACAAAAACAAATAGTTTACTTAACTTCCATTTCAGCATCTAGATGTTCAATATCAAAACTAATTAACAAAAAAAAAGTGTTTTATTGATTTTTTTTTTTTGTTAAAAAATTGGTAAGGACTAAAATCTAACTTAATCAAAACTTTAGAGAATGAATAACTTTTCAAATCTTAGAGACTAAATTTAAAACTACATCAAATGTTATATGTCAAATATATACTTGAAAAAAAGCGAATGAGTCGCAAATAAAATAACCAATTGATTTTTCAAACAGAGCATAGCTCAAGTGATCAGACTTTTACTCTCTTTTCTTGAGATCGAAACTCTCTTCTCTTAAGGTCGAGAAGGTTCGAGTATATTCTTCCCCAATTTAACGTAATATCTTTGAAAAAAAATAACTAATTGATTTAATAGTTAAATGCAAAACACAACCCTACACTTTTGATTATTGCTAAATCATCTCCCTACACTTTAAATTTTTAATAAAACAACCTTGCACTTAAGTAAAATTATAAATCACACCATTTTATTAGTTACTTTTAACGAAATTGAGACACATTCATATATTATACGCATGCCACGTGTTCCAATACCGTTAAAAACAACATAAAAATTTAAACACATGAGTTTGATTTATAGATTTTACATTTCACTAATGTAACGATTTATTCTAAAAACTCTACACATGTGTTCAGATTTTTTGTTATTTTTAACGATATTTAAATACGTGGCATGCGTATGATATGAATGCGTCTCAATTTCGTTAAAAGTAATTGATAAAAGTGTGTGATTTACAATTTTACTAAAATATATGGGTGTTCAATTAAAAATTTAATATATGTGGGTATGATTTAACGATAATCTAAAGTGTCGAGATGTGTTTTACATTTAACTCTTGATTTTACGAGCTATTTACAAACTTCTCCTCTAAGAGGTTTTAATAGTATTTTTGCTCAAAACACCCGCGCGCAACCTATAAACATAAACCCTAGGACTCGTATGCTTCTTCGAGCCCTTCTCTGGAAAATTCATAACAACGCAGAAATGGTTCGAAGCATCAAAAGCGCTAAGAAAATCAAGAGGAAAAGCAAGGTTTCATTCTCTCCTGAAACTGGAACCCTAACTATTTTTGTTTCCGAATTCTTCAATGAATCAGCAATGTCATTTTCCTCCATTGTAGGGATCCAAGAATGGGACTGGATCATCTTCCTCATCGATGCCATCGATTCCGGCCAAGGTTTGGCAACCAGGAGTGGACAAATTGGAAGAAGGAGAAGAGCTTCAGTGCGATCCCTCTGCTTATAACTCTCTTCATGCCTTCCATATTGGTTGGCCTTGTTTGAGGTACTGTCTCTGGATTCTTTCTTATTTTCATTTTCAGTTTTTTTTTAGTTCTTAGATTATTAAGCAATACATGGAAATTATGGTTTGAGCGACTTTGATTGTCAGTGGTTAATTTCTGTTTCCTGAGTGTTGGTTTTAGGAATTTCTGCCTTTTGTGATGACTGAGAAAGTCACTGGTTTTGAATCTGGATGGGTCATAACGTGCTGGGATCTTAGTTTTCCTCTTGTGAAAGATAAGAATCCATAGAAAGCTTGGTTTTTGGAGCATTTTTCATTGTTTTCTTTAATTAATTTTGTAAATACAAAAAAGTTAGAGTATGCTTAAATTTATTATAAAAAAAGAGTATGCTTAAATTGTTTCTCAGGTTAACAACATTTTGGTTGATAGTTATGTGATTGCTGGATGTCAAAAGTTTACTTGATGACTTTATGTTCATTTCCTTAATGGTCCCCCTGTCATAATTTGCTGAGGTTTCTGTCAATCTACCTGAGGGAATGTTGATATAGTTTCGTTATGATAACTAAAAAATGACAAGGCACGCCACATAGGTTATCACGTTGCCGTCTTTAACCTCAACTACTTTCTCTTCTATTTCTCTTGCTTTTCAATTTCTCAGTCATCTCTTCATCCCTTGGCCGGGAGATTGGGATGGAAAGATTGAAGAGACGGAGTTTGAGGTTGAAGAAGATGATGTAGCAAAATTACATGATATGGTTGGCTATGTTATTCTTTTCTTTATTATTCATACACTAGTATTTTGTTAAATGGATTGATGGAAAATCTGATGACTGATCATTTAGAAGAAAATCAATTTTTTGGGAGTTACTGTATACTATTTTTTCAGGATGCAAAGATCGCGCAGAACTATTACCAATGTTACCGCTTGTTTAAACCAATAAATTTTATAGGTGTTTTTATTTTCTAGGACTATGTTGTACTCTTTATTTATGGATTGAGTTGGTTATTTGTGGTAGCTTTGATATCGTTCGTGACACGTTAGGACTGGTGAGGTCAGAGTTTCCGCACACTGTTTATTTTGTCGCAGGGACTCAGGTGAGCTTCATTGATGGAACTTCTGTTATGTTCGGACATTTCTTTTCTTTTCGTGTTGAAACTTTTTTTTTTAAAGTTTGGAAGTATACTTTTCTTAGAATCATACCAATTTTCTTTGTGAAGCAAAAATCTTACCATTTCTTTAGAAAATAAATTAGATAAGCCAAATGTTATTCCTTGTGAAATCTTTTTTCCTGATGTTTTCCGTAAAAAAAATATAATAAGAATCAAATTATTTGGGAAACGTGGTTCTTTTATTTTTTAATAGTCCTTCATGATTTTTTGCATTCACCTCTTTCTTTTTAGCTTTGATTTAAGCCATTATTTCATGATATTGTGCTCTCTCTCTCTCTCTCGGCAGGCGGAGAAAGCTTCATGGAATTCCATTGGAATATTTAAGATATCTGATATTTCTGGAAAGAGACGTGAATTATTGCCGAGTAAACCTGAAACAGACGACACTGACATGGATGATGATAGTAGTGACAGTGATGAGGACAGTGAAGATGAGGAGCTTGGTGGATCTAAGGCACCAGTTTTGCAGGTACTCTCTCTTTCGTTATCAAATCTGAATTTGTCTTATTAATTACCATTGTGATGTGTATGTGTTTGTGTTTATACTCTTTCTTTTCATAAACAGCTGCGTAAGGTAGCTCATGAAGGTGGTATAAATCGTATACGTTCCATGCAACAAAATCCACATATATGTGCATCTTGGGCTGATTCTGGTCATGTTCAGGTTAGTCTTGCATTGTATTAATGTGTCTTGTGAGGCTTCTAGCATCAAGTTGGACAATTATAAGTACTCAATCTACTGATTAGTTACTCACTTTTTTGCTTGTTTTTTTTTTTTGGGGGAAGGTTCAGTTTTATTCAATCAGGGTCTTTCAGGGTTATAGCATGCAAAATTATGCATATTTTCAGATGGCACGAGATTTTTTCTTTAATTATATGGAAGGGACAAGAGTTAAGAAAAGATGTCTTAACTTCTTGATTTTTATCTAGTGTTATAGAGGTGTTTTTCCCCTCTGGTATGCAGATTTGGGACTTCAGCTCTCATCTCAATACTCTAGCAGGATCAGAAGCTAAAGTTAGCCAGGGAGATTCTTCAGTTTTTAATCAGGTTCCATTAATTAAATTCAAGCATAAGGATGAAGGTTATGCTTTAGACTGGAGTCCACTTGTTCCTGGAAGGCTGGTGTCTGGTATGAATTTTCTCTTCCTGCCTCATAAAAACTAGTGAACGATGACTTCATCTGTACATTTTTTCCTGATATGTATCACTGATAGTTTTTTATCATATTTGGTAAGGGGACTGTAAAAATTTTATTCATCTGTGGGAGCCTTCATCTGGAACTTCATGGAATGTCGATGCTGCTCCATTTATTGGACATTCTGCAAGCGTTGAGGATCTGCAGGTAGATGGTTCAATTATTAATTGACACAGTTCCTTCAAACAAACTATTCTGGCAACGTCTTTTTCAACTTGAATTTTGCAGTGGAGCCCTACAGAACCTGATGTATTTGCCTCTTGTTCTGTGGATGGGAATATTGCAATCTGGGATGTCCGTACGGGGAAGTCTCCTGCAACCTCTTTCAAGGCACATAAGGCAGATGTGAATGTTATTTCGTGGAACAGGTCATTGGATTTTTCATATCGTCTGTCTTTGGCCCTGTTTGGGACTGATTTTGGGCAACCTTTTTAAAAAAAATAAAAAATTAACTGTTTTAACTGTTTGGTAAGAGTAGATTTTATAACTTTTCAAAATATCACTTGTAAGTAAATGTCACATTTTATAAAATCAGGGATCTCACGTAGTAACTTTTTATAAAATCACTGTTTTGACTCTTTGGTAAGAGGCGAGAGGCGACAAAAAGGTGCCTTATGAGTGAAGCAAGGCGCACATAAACATGAAAATAAAATAATGAAAAATTAAAGAACGATAACTACTTTTTAGATGTTTAAAATAGGATAAAGAAATAGGAAAAACAATCACCCCCGGTGTTAAGAAGAAAGCAAAAATGCGTTCAGAAAGGCGCAAAATTGGAGACAAAGACGCTCGCCTGATTGAATTGACTCGCCTCGCCTATATTTAAGGCCCACCAAGGTCGCCTTGCCTAGCCTCTCGTCATAGGCAAGCGCTTTGGTGCGCCTTAAATAACACTGTACCTTAAAATTAATTTACCAATGTTATCTAATTATTCATATAGCTCACAACAGATTTATAAATTGAATATACTTAACGCTAATCTATTTCATGATATAACTGAATTTTTCTACAGCTATACTACAACAATATCAAACTGGCCCTTTATTTCAATACTTTATTTTTATATTGCTTATGAGGTTACATTATGTTAACAGGCTTGCAAGCTGTATGTTGGCTTCTGGATGTGATGATGGGACATTTTCTATTCGTGATCTCAGATTGCTCAAGGTAAGTGGACTAAACAAAAGTTCAATATATATATAAGCCATTTACACAGGTTGCCAAGTATGTTTCCTTCATAAACAGTACTCTTTAATGACTTGTTCTTATACGTTAGGGATTCTTGTTGCTGTGACAATTATTCAATATTTATCATAGCAGCAATGCAAGTCAGCATTTTAATGTGTCTATGTGGATGGGAATTCATCTTTTGTTTTCTTTTCTATGTCATTGGCAGGAAGGAGATCCTGTGGTGGCGCATTTTGAATACCATAAACATCCCATTACTTCAATAGAATGGAGTCCACACGAAGCCTCAACGCTGGCAGTCTCTTCAGCTGACAATCAGTTGACGTATGTCCTCAAATAAACTATGAAAACTTCCTATCAAAAAAAATAAACTATGAAAACTTGAATTTGAGAAGCCCATGAAAAAGAGATCTTATTGAGCCTAAAGAAACTTCCTTGTTTGAAATATTAGTCCTATGGAATAGAAAATTGATTTTTTTAAAATTAACTTCTAATTACTATCTTTTAACGTTTGCCTATTTCTACCAGAATATGGGACCTCTCATTAGAAAAGGATGAGGAAGAGGAAGCAGAGTTCAAAGCTAAAACACAAGAGCAAGTAAATGCTCCTGCAGATTTACCTCCACAACTTCTATTTGTTCATCAGGTACCCATTTTATATCTTTCGCTATATATTCTTACCACGGTCATAGAAATGCCTCTCGTAGTGTTAATTAACTTCTATTTGATCTCGCATTTACGACACAACAGGGGCAGAAGGACTTGAAAGAATTACATTGGCATGCTCAGATTCCAGGAATGGTTGTTTCTACTGCTGCAGATGGTTTTAATATTCTTATGCCTTCAAATATTCAAAATACCCTTCCTACTGATGGAGTCTGAAAGTTTAAACATATGTCCACATGTATGTTTTCCCCAAATTTTGTCCTCCCTCAATTCTCTCTTTGGGCAGTAGATGATGCAACTGCCAACTATGTTTTCCCCTTTAATTATAGAAGTAATGTTAACTAATTTTTTTTATAAGTAATTATCATTTGTATTATAATTAAGGTTTTATTGAATTTTGGTTTCATATCAATATTTCATAGAATGAAAAATTGGTTTCTTTCATGCCTTTTTTTTGGTCTTGTTTGGACTAGAAATTCATAGAAAAAAGATTTGGGTTGTGAAATATTTTCATTGCATTTTCAATTCTGTTGAGAAAAAAAAAGTTAAATTAGAATCGTATTTCTCTTAATTCAAGAGAAAAACGAAAATACCAAGACGAATACCAAGAAAATTTATAATTTTTAGATACCTAATCAATTCATTTCAAATTCGTTTTCTATTTAGATTCACTACCTTTATTTATCCAAATGAATGGTATGGAAAAATAAAAACTCAAAGGAGAGATCTTCCATTACTAATTATAAAATGTTGAAAATTTCATTTTGTTTAAAATAAAGAACTTCTTGTTTTTTTTAAGTCAAATATTTTTTCTTTCCATGTTAATAACGTTTCCAAAACAGTCGAGATTTTTCCTTCTAGAAATATAATTAATTGGTTGGTAGTAAATTTTGTAGGAAATTTTATTGGGTAGTAAATTTTGATGAAATATTTGTAAATATATAATTACTTAAAACTATTTATAAATATATTAATTTTTATCGTGTTAATAAGTGATTAGCAATTATTAATGTATAAATTAGAGTCAACTCCACCTCGTTAGATATTTAGTCTCTCTTATCTCAATTTAATGTAATATCTAAAAAAAAATTAATAACTATTAATATACAAATTAGTAATTCACATCCGGCTCAAATTTTACTACATTCACAAATGTTTTAAAGACATGACGACATAAAAATATGCTAGATTTGCAATCATTCAATAATTTTATTGTTTAAATTATAAGGTATATAAAGTAATTGGGAAATTTGCCTATTTGACCTTGAAATTTGAGCCCTAATGAAACTTGACCTCACTTTTCAATTTTCATAAATAAAACCTTATGTTGATGTCACTAAAGTGTGAAAAGACCAAAAATTCATTTTTTATATTGATAGAACTCTCTCAAATCCATTCTATTCTTCTCTCTCTAACTAAATTTTTATCCAAAAACTCACAAATCTCTCTCTCTCTCTAAACTCTAAACTTGCCACGATTTTATATTTTAATGAATAGATATCGAAAAAACATATGAAATCGATATCTTATTTGCGCGAAACGGAGTCTAGATGAAAAAATTACCGCTAAAATACTAAATTTTTGAAAATAAAAATTTGGATTTTTTTATTGTCGCCTATGATCTGACCGATCATAAGCAACGATCTGTCATATCATAGGCAATGATCTGACCGATCAATCAGATCATTGATTAACAAAGGACCCGAAAAAGAGGTATTTTACTCGTAACTTTTTCTACAAAATTGGGATTTCCATAAATTTAGATTCCATGGATAGATATCGAAAAGATGTATGAAATCGATATATTATCTGCTCAAAACGGAGTCTGGATGAAGAAATTAACGTCAAAATACTAAATTTTTTAAAAATAAAAATCTGGAAATTTTTTTTATTGTCGCCTATGATCTGACCTATCATAGGTCACGATCTCTCAGATTATAGACAATGATCGTTCAGATCATTAATTAACAAAGGATCCGAAAAAAGGTATTTTACTAGTAGCTTTTTCTACAAAATTAGGATTGTCATGAATTTAGATTCAAAGGATAGGTATCGAAAAAAACGTATAAAATCGATATATTATTTGTGCAAAACGGAGTTCGAATGAAGAAATTAACGTAAAAATACTAATTTTTTTAAGAAAGAAAAATCTGGAAATTAAAAAAAAAAAGAAAAAAAAGTAGGCTGATCGGTCTGATCAGACCAATCTTGGTCTAGGATCGGTCAGATCCCAGTTTTTTTTTTTTTTTTTCCAAAAATTTTCCAGATTTTTCTTTCTTAAAAAATTTAGTATTTTGGCGTTAACTTCTTCATCCAAACTCCATTTCGAGTAAAATACTCGAAACTCGAGTAAAAAAATTTCATTGAATCTAAATTCATGATAATCCCAATTTTGTAGAAAAAGTTATGAGTAAAATACTCTTTTTGGATATTTTGTTATTCGATGATCTGACCGATCATAGCCTGTAATATGACGGATCATTGCATATGATCGGTCAGAAAACAAACGAAAAAAAAATCCAGAATTTTATTTCATTAAAACTTTAATACTTTGGTGTTAACTTCTTCATCCGGACTCTGTTTCGTGCAAGTTAGATATCAATTCCATTCGTTTTTTCCTATACATATCTATTGAATATAAATTCATGGCAAGTTTAGAATTTATAGAGAGAGAGTCGTGAGTTTTTGAGAAATGATTAGAGTTTGAAGTTTATAGAGAGAAAAATAGATAGTGAGGTTAAGAAGAGTTCTATAATACAAAAAAAAAAAAAGGCTTTAGTCTTTTCATATCTTAGTGATATCAGCGTAACGTTTTATTTATGAAAATCGAGAAGTTAGGTCAAGTTTTGTCAGGGCCCTCATTTCGAGGTCGTTATAGCTTAATTTTTTTTAGAAAAAAATAATGAAAAATACCCTTAGTTATTTTGTAAAACTATTTTTGTTTTTTAAAATTCACTTAAAAATCTGGCTAGTGTTGGGTCAGTGTGCAAACCAGAGAATGAAGATGAACTGAAAACCCCAATCTGTATTTTCAAGGTTATTGAATCTTTGTCTTATCCCATTCCCATTCTTCACCAATCTTGCATCTGGATTTCCATAATCAAATCCATCAATTTCTTCTTGTAGCAATTTTATTGAATCTTCGAAATGACGAGCTTTCTGTGGAAGAAATACGCAGATTATGTGTATAATAAGTGGGAAAGAACGATTCTTTGGGATATGATCGATCCCTATCGGAGACCCAAATCGTTTACGCCTTTGGTTTCTATCTATATTGCTGCTTTTTACTCCGGCGTCATTGGTGCTGCCATCACTGAGCAACTTTACAAGGTATTCCAACACTATTTGCTATTTAATTAATCGAAGCATGTTTTTCAATTCAATTTCTTGTTCGTGATTATGGTCAAATTGAAACGCTTGTAAGTAATTTTTAAGTAGAAGAAAGTGAAGGAGAAATGATTCTTTGCTTCACCCCCAAATCTTCGAATTGTGAGCGATTTTACCTTTTTTTGTGAGTTGGGAATTGTTCATATAGAAAGGAATTAGAGTTTGTTTTTGTTTGATATGTTTTTTAGATTGCAATTTTGAAATTTGGATGTTAGTTTTATCAGCTATATATAGAAGGCCAAAAGCATGGTTTTTTATTGTGGAAAATGTGCAGGAGAAGTATTGGGAAGATCACCCTGGAGAAGCTGTACCTATAATGAAACCGAAGTTTTATTATGGACCTTGGAAGATAATGAGGGGAGAAGTTCCCTCTCATACCCGGTGAAAGAGCTTTCACCGTTCTTCTCCATACTTACATTATTGGATATATGTTATAGAAAGTTAGAAACTGAGTATTTGCCCTGCTGTTGCTTTAGAAACTAGTTTGTTAATCATATACTTGTACATCTAGGTGGTTTTCATTGTTGAACCATCTGTTTCTTCCTTCTTATCTTTAGAAGAAAAAAAACATCTAGTTGATCATTTTTTGTTTATGTTTTTGGATTTGGAGTAAGTCTTACTGTTTCATTCAACATATCCATCTCTTAAAGTTTGATTGACCCTTTTCTGTTTGTCGTGGTTTAATTCGGTTTATGTTCTTTTAACTTTGATATGAATGGCTGGCTTATATGAAAGGTAGTCTCTTCTTTCAAGGGAAATTCCTGTTTGGTTAACCCTTTCTGTTTTTAGAACAAAGCATTGGGGATCTGCCAAAAATGGTTCTTTTCAACCACTCTTTCCCCTTATATGGCAACCATTCAATGTCCATCCTCCGTCTCTCCCTTTCTCTCTCCAACCCTCCTCCCCCTCTCTTTGTAACGACAAAATAATAGGAATATGACAACGTATGGAACAATCCCTACACAGCCGATCCCTACATCAAACTTGCATTACATTTACGATGTGAAAGAACGTATCCAATCGGGCCTTGGAACACGAAGGCCATGGATGGAGATAATCCAGCTTCAAGATCTGAGCTTGCCCACCTCCTTTGTACAGCTGATCAACAGAATAACGAACAATGCAGAGTTTTTCCGGATTAATTACATTATCATTATTTTGTTCATCCTCTCTCTTGGCTTGCTTTGGCACCCCATTTCATTGGTTATATTCATCATCACATTTGTTGCTTGGCTCTTCTTGTTTTGCCTACGTGACGAACCATTGGTGATTCGGGACAGCACAATCGATGATCGAGTGGTGATGGTGGGTTTGATGCTAATTACCGCCGCATTGTTTTTTATTACACATGCGACTAAGAACATTATAATTTCATCATCCATTGGCGCGTTGATTGTATTGATACATGGAGCATTAAGAGGGACTGAGGATCTATTCTTTGTGGATGAAGAAGGTATAGAGTCTGCAGGTGGAGGCGGCATTATCAAAATGCCTCTAAAAAATGCAGCATCTTCTTCTTTCTCTCTTTCATAAGAAACTCTTTGAACCTTTCTGGATTTTGATATTCTAAACCATTAAAAAAAAACAAAGAGATGATTAAACATTGACTCTTGAGTTTTTTTTTTTTTTTTTTCCATATTATTATTACGAAGGTAGTTGGGGTGAGGAGATTCAAATTTAGAATGAACATTTTTACAAAAAATACATGTTGAAAATTATATTGCATAAAGGTTAAAACAAGTGGGATTGTTAGCTATTGCTCTTATTGAGTTTTTTTTGTTTTTTTATTTTTAAGATAATACACAAAATTAGGGATGTTAGCCCCAAATCTTTCATCTCATGGAAAGAGGGTATTAATACTCAACCTTCTTATACGATTTTATGTGCAACAATTTTGATGATTAGATAATGACCCATTCGATTATCTTTTCTTCAATAATTGAAGAAAACTCTTTTGTTGAATTGTCTCAAAGTTCTCAAATTCCGAGAAATAATGTATTCCTAAATATGCTTTTTCTTTTTCTCCTTTTCCTATATTATGTGAGGGGATTAAGAATTTTGAACTTCCAAGCAAGAAAAAGAAAGTAGTTGTCGTGGACCAGAACTTCCTCCATGATACACCTCCCCATGATTATTCTCTTTCTACGTTTCTGATAAAAGTAGCTGACTTGTTTCTTCTTAAAGCTAAAATAATTAGTTAATCAAGTGACAATATTATCTATACGACTCGTTTATTAATAATTATTAGATATATGTTACATTTTTTTCTCAATTCTATAAAATCCATATAACTAATGATCATTGGTGGAAGAATAGTCACATTAAATAATTTTCTGTATTGAGATTAATTTATTACATAATTTTATATATCAGACGAGGTCACAACTATAAACCGTCTAAAAAATTTATCCTCTATATGTCGAAGACAATTTATTTTATGCTCTAAGACGATGGAACCTCTCTCTTACCCGGCATTATTTGTCAAAAGAATAGCTTGGGATTCTAATTCTTCTCTATCTGGCTTTGGATGGATTTTTAAGTAAAATGCAGTCACTTTGCTATCATCTTCAAATTCTATTGGTCCCCTCTATTTTAGTGCTTAAGGTAGATGTATCATTGAAGCTTAGTTGTTATTGTTGGTGGTTTCAAGTGAGTTCATGTATTTTCAGATGCTAAGTTCGTGATTGATGTTGTAATGATTCTTCTTGATGCCCTTTTAATTTCGTTTTCATTTTAGATGATATCAAACATCTTAGTCTATGTTTTGATATTATTGTTTTTTTTTCCTTTTTTAAGTAGAGAGCTTAATATTGAAGCTCATTCCCTTGCTAAAAGAGTTTTTGACTCGTAATTCCCTTTAATCTTTAAAGTCCATCTTTGGAAGGGGAAAAAAAACAAAAAACAAAAAATATAAATTCAATTCCTAGGATTTTGTTTCAATTTAATTTAGGAATAAACTTTGGGTTATTGTTAAATCATACTCCTGCATTTTATTTTGTTTTAAAATACCCCTGCACTTTAGTAAAATTGCAAATCACACCCTTCAATCGATTAATTTAACTAAATTGAGATACATTTATATTCTACGCATGTCATGTATTATGATTTCATGAAAAATAACAAAAAAAATTGCAGATGTGTAGAATTTTATAATAAACTCTTATATTAATAAGATGTAAAATCTATAAATCACACTCAAATGTTCAAAATTTTCTAAATTTTTAATGGTTTTGGAACATGTGGTATGCATATAATGTAGATGTGTCTAAATTTCGTTAAAATTAATTGATAGAATGGTGTGATTTACAATTTTTCTGAAGTGTATAGGTATTTTAAAACAAAAACAATAAAAATGCAAGAGCATGATTTAACAATAACTCAAAGTGAAAGAGTGTATTTTGCATTTACCCCTTTAATTTATACAATTTTAAAAGTTTCGATTTAATCCATCCATATGATTTTTTTTAAGTGGATTTAATCCATATAATTTGATAAAAATTTATTAAACATTTCTATTGTTACCATACGTCTTGACACATTTTAGAATTATTTAATCAATTATTTTTTATTTTTTTTTTTTTTTTTGAGATTACATCAAAGTGGGGGAGGGGGGACTCGAACCTTCGACCTCAAGGGGAAGGGAGTATATGCCAAACCAGTTGAGCTATGCTCATGTTGGCGAATTATTTAATCAATTATTATCATATGGATTAATTTGAGACTTTAGAAACATATGAAACTAAATCGAAACAACCCAAAATAAATATATATGAACTAAAAGAAAATTTTCACCTTGATTAAAAACTAAAATTAAAAATTGAACGATGACTAAGAAACTTGGAATAAAGTAAAAGGTTGGATTATTCATCAACGTTTTCAATTGGGTATACCCAGAAAATTCCACATACAAATATAAATCTACAACAAAATGAAAAACGTTGAAAAAAAAGTGTTTTTAGAAATCTTAATCCAATTTGACCAAACGGAAAACTCTAAATTCACACTCCGGCGAGATCGCTTTCAGCAACAACCTCGCCGTATCCTCTTGTTTGACCTTCGCATCTTCCTTCTCCACCAAAACGGCGGCGACAATTTTCTCATACCCATTTCCATCTCCTCCGGCGACATAAGCCACCAGCGCCACCTGAACCGGCCCTAAACTCGGATTATAAGCCGCCGATTCCATATACGATCCTTTATAAATCCTCCCATTGGAATCCATCAACGCCACACCGGATGGGCATTGACTGTACGGCGCGTGAGACCCATTTGCGGCTTCGAGAGCAGAAAGTTTCAATTTTTCCCATTTAGAAATCCCATTAACGCCATCGCCGATGTGGGTTTCGTCCGATAACGATAACCCATTATGTCGATGCTCGAGAATCAACGGAACATTCTTATCGAGAAGGTCATCGGGGCCGAATCGTTGAGGGAGGAGCTGAGGCAATGGAATGAAATCGTTAGATTCAGATTCGTTTTCGATCGAGGCGACGAGAATCTTGATTTCGGAAGCGTGGTGAAGTTCTTGGAGAAATTGACGGCAATGGCCACAAGGGGCGGAGGAAACGGCGAGGAATTGGAGATGGGTTTCGTTGTGGAGAGAGAGATTGGCGATTAGGAATTGTTCGGCGTGGATTGAGTGGTGAAGAGGGAGACCTGGGAATTCGAGGTTAACGCCGAGGAAGATTCTGCCGGAGGAACCGAGACCGACGGCTCCGACGTGGTATTTGGAGATCGGCGGGCGAGCGAGGGATTGAGCGGACTTGACTAGGGAGGGGAGGAGTTGATGGAGGGTGAGATTGGAATTTGTGGCTATGGCTTCTGCTTCTGATGCTTCGATCACGAATTTGGGTTTGGCCATTGGATTTTGAATTGAGTTTGTGATTTTTTATGGGATTGAGAATGGGAAGAGAAGGGATTGGAGGAGAGAGTTGAGGGAATATTAATAGAGGATGTGGTATGGGATTTGAATGATGTATTTTTTTTTTTTTATAGGAAGAACGTTTTGCATGCCGTATTTGAATTGTGTAAAACTATGAGCTCGATAACTTATATTTCATATAACTTGTATTGACGTTATGAAAATGAATAAATTTTTTAAAAATAAAGGTTAAAAAATTCATGGTTCTAGATTTTAAAATGAAGAGATAAATGCCGGTTAAATTTGTATGACTCTCAAATCCTTACCCGAATTCATGAGTTAAGCACCCTTAGTTATTATGTAAAATTAGGGAGGAGTGACTCAGACTTTTAATTTTAAGGATTAATTAAGTTATGTTTAATTGATATATTTGGGTTGGGATTAGAGTCAATTTAATGAAATAAGTTTTTATTCTTAAACGAAAAAGGAAAGGGATTTGTTTGATTAATTCGAGTTGGTGATGGAGGAAGATGCAAGGATGAAGATGACAAGTTGTTTATTTTGGTCTAATTGGTTATTTTTTTATGAGGTTTTTTTTGGTAACTAAAGACAAGCGAGTTTGTTGAGTGAAAGATTGAAATTCTAATACATAAACGCAACTTTAATTTTTGGTGTGGAATTTATTTTTACCTTTTTTACTACTGCCCTTGCCCTTTAATATTTTTAAATCAACTTCTCCCTTTAATAATTAAGGAGTTGGTTGAATTTATTTTTATTAATTGTGTGAAATTTCAACAGACGAAAGTTTTCCATGTTTGAGAATTGCGACCATAAGATATTGAAATGCCCTCCAACTCTTCTCCATTTTTTTATCCCATTTTTATTTTGAAAAAACACGATATTTAAGATTATCTTTTATTTTGATTTTTTCTCCCAACCCATATTTTAGGATGTGTTTGGAAGTCCTTCACAAATGAGCGTAATTTTTTTTTATTATCAGTATTTTAATAAATAAAAAACGTTTAATAATAAAACAATTTGGTTCTATAATCTTAAAAGTATATTTTATCTAATTAAAAATATTTTTAATTCTTTTATTCTTTGATTTCATAATTTTAAAAGTATTTTTTATAATTATCAAATTACTAAAAAATATATATAAAAGCAAGTGGTTTTCTTTTTGAAGTGTTTTTCGATCAAGCACTTATTTATGATTTTTTTTAAAAATGCCTTAACCTTTCTTAACAGCACTTCTAAATTAATTTCAAACATAAAGATTGATGTGAGAAATGTTTAGTTTATCATGATGAAATCGTTTCTTTCAATTGATAAAGGGTAGAGGTTTGATGGGGGTGGAGTTATAATTATAAGGAGTGAGTTTTTGACATTGTTAAGGGACAACGAATTTCCACAACGGGGTTTGCTTTTAGTTTAACTCAAAAGTCTCTTGTCAATGGAGACGTGCTCTTCTCTTTATACACTCATGATCATCCTCTTCCTTAACCGATGTGAGATTTTGTTCACACTCCATTAATCCTTCCCTCGAACAAATATCCATCAAGTCTCTCCTCCATTTGTCCACTCTATCCAGACCAACTCCCGTTCTCTGGAGCGCACCGTCTGTCTGATAGAAGATACCACAGATCAGGTTTCCAAGACTCCCACTTTATTCCGCACTCGAGGATTCCATCCACATGGTTAGAATCAGGGCATGATTATGATACCGCTTGTTAAGGGACAACGAGCCTCCACAACTTCACATTAGTATGATATTAGTCTACTATAGGCCTAGTCTAGCATGACTTTGTTTTTTTGTTTCACCCAAAAAATCATATATTAATGGAGATGTGTCATTCTTTTTATACATGTATGATCATCCTCTTCTCTAATTGATGTGAGATTTTGTTTGCACACCAACATTTTATAAGATTAAAATTATTTTGATCATAATAGATGCACTCTAAAAAAATACCTCAATGATAAACGTGTCCTACTTCCTACACCCAATGTTATATATTTAGGTCCACGTTTATTAAACTTCATCAATTCTACTCTCTTTCTCTATTGTAAAGGTCATTCTTTTATTACATTATTGTTTTCCCCTCTCTACTTTTTGTAAGATCCACACCACACCACATCAATTTAAACTTGATTCTCTTTCCAAATATTAATAAACAACATGGTAATTATCTTCATTTTGGTTTCCATTAAAAAAAAGAGTAAACACATTTTAAAAATCTTATCCACACTCCATCAATTTTCATTCCAATTATTTATAATTCTCACATTTAATAAACGGGGCCTAAATCTATTGGATTAACATGAGTCTTAAGAATTATAATAATCTAACCAAGATACTAAACACAATTATTGAGTCTCCCCTATTACACCCTAGATAAAAGGATAACCTCTCTTCTAAAGACATATTTAGTTGAGAAAGGTGAAAGACAACAGTTTTCTTATTTATTTTTGTAGAGATTTTGCATCAAGAAATAACAAAAATTCAATAGATTAAAGTTATAAGTGATCTTAACCTCACTTTAAATTAGGTTATGCTAAACTAGTTATCCTAACAATTTTAAAGATTTTGGGATTAAAACATTATTATTCTTGTTTGACTATGATATTCAATTATTTGATTCATAATCGATCTTATTCTTCATACCAAAAATTATAACTGGGTTGTTTTAGTTGATAGCAGTGTTTGAATTGTGAAAAATGAATGATTTTATTGTGAATAACCGCGAGTTAGATTCATCTAGCCCAAATCTCTAATCCAAAACCGATAACCAAACCAGCCAGTCACAATTTTATTTTATTTTATGAGGCTCACAATTATTTTAACAAAAGTCAAAATCAGCTTTTTGCATGCAAATTAATTAATAGGAAGGACAATTGCAGCTTCCTGCATGTGATTTTTTTGAGCCACAACCACCACTAAGCACTGAAATATTATTATATCGTCATATCTGTACTGTTATTGCTGTTTTTACATAATTTTTCCACCCTCCATTAATCTCAACAAATTTTAAATAAATATATTTTCCCTTAATTTATTATTCGGGTTTTAATTTGATCTTTTAATTTTTCTATACATTTTGGCTCTTAATTTTGAAGTCATGATTTTACTTCTTCGATATATTTTATTTATTCAAGGTTCTTAATAGTAGGGAGAGTAAAATAAACATGGTGGTATGACATAATTTATTAATTTTATATCCATTTGTGACATTTAAATCATTAGCATATTATTATTATATAGACTACATTTAAACTTTATTAAAAGTTGAATGACTAGAAGAGAGGTTTCAAATCTTTAGAAATCAAAATAAAAGTGTACATTATATGAATCTAACCCTAAACCCTAATTTTTTTTTTAAAAAAAAATCCTTATCATATTTTAATTGAAAAAATAATCAATAACAAATATAGGGGAAAAAAAAAATCAAAATCAGTAAATACAACTGTAGAAGCATAGAATAATAAAAAAATGTGGTCCAAACCAAACAAGATCCTAACCAGATATATGATAGTTTAGAACAATGTATTTATCTTTTCACTTTGAAATGAAGCATTTCTCATTTTTTTCTGATGTGAAATCTTTCATCCGATTATGCTTTTATTAATGTTATATATTTTTAAAATATGGCAGTTTCAATAATATTTCAAACGATATGGTAATTTGATGGACATAGCAGGTTAAATTTAGATTTTAGAGAATTGGTAGGTTGAAAATACAATTTTACATTGAAAAAGTGGAGAAATAGTTCTCTTTTGGCGAATGATTTACCTTAGTTTTTGATTTTTTTAAGGGTAAAATACAAATGAGAGTCAGGGTTTAGATCCTCTTCAAAACATATGAGGTTCTCATCAACCATGGAATATATGAGAGAGAATGGAAGAGGAGAGAGGGAGAAATTTAATTTTATAATTTTATTATTCACATCCTCATCTAAAGTCAAACAGAGTGATCTCCTCTCTAGACATCTCGTCTCCATACATCTCATCTCCAGGTATCTCAATCTCATACAAACCCGGAAACAAACGCCAGTAAGATTTACACTATAATCTTATAATCTAAGAGTGATATGGGTAATTTTCCCACCCATTAAATTATTTTCTCCAATAAGAAGATACCTCTAAATTAGTACAATTTGTCTTTTCTTTCTATCCTACTTATTGTTTTGGTGATGGGCCCATTTGTTTGATCGAATGCTGGGCTTTTCCTATTTGGCCACTTGGTAAAGCTAGCACCTTGAATTGAAGCTTTCAACATATGGACTCAAACTCCTAGGCCTCACTTATGATGGCCATGTATCCTTTTTGATAGGACCCATATCTTCAAATTATATCATTGATCGTATGTCCTCAATCAAAAATATAAAAGAATATTTTAAGAAGAAAAAAAATGCCATTGGTGTTTTTTTTTACTTTTGAATTTTGGATAGAATTGGTGGTGGCAGCTTTTGTTGACTTAATTTTTGTATCTGAGAGCAATAAAACGAGAGAAAAAAAAAAGGGGGGGGCGTTTTTTTTGGGCTTTCGTGGTTCTCGGCAACAAGGGATTTGTGAGTGAGTTTGTGGTGAGAGTTTGTGAGAAATATTGTAAAAGAAAGAGTTTTCTTTCTTGAAGGCTTTTGTGGTTAATACACGGTTTAGTGTATTGGATATTTCTCTATTGTAACTCTGATTCATCATAGTGAATCGCGGTAAAGCAACTGGACGTAGCCAATTTGGGTGAACCAGTATAAATTCTTGTGTCTTCTCTGATTGTGTTTTATTCTTTAATTTCTCGATTGTATATTTTTATTCCTAACGGTGAATGTGGGAAGGTGATTTTTCCCAACACTTTGGTGGTTTAATTTTTATTTATTTCCTTATTTTTGTCTTCTAACTTTTAATTTTTTAACGTTTTGTTTAATCCAATTCATATTAAGAATGTATTTGGTAGTAAAAAATACAATAAATTTAACCATGTAATATACAATTATTTACAAATAGCATCTGTTTAACACATATACATAATTATACAATAATAATTTTATACAATACACAATACTAAAAAAGATATAAAATTCTGTCATGTGAGAAATTAATTGATGTGACTCACTTACTCATAATCATTAGATGCATATCATTACTCATCCCTCGTATTAAAAGACCATATATATCCAATAATTATAAGCAGGAGAGCCACACATCTAACAGTCGCATCGAATAATTTCTCATGATATGTTTGGCGAGAGGATCAAATTCAAATCCATCCGTGTTTATAACGGGTAAAGATATTATGAGTTTGGGCATTGGTGTAGGCACTACAGGCAATAAGATAGACGAAAACGAGAACCACCACAGCCACAATGAGAATGACATTGGCTTTCCTCCATTCCTCTCTTAAATTCCCAAGAAGCCCAGCCTTGCAAGAGCTGCAATTGTAACACAATTGCTTTCTCTCGTTATTCCAGATATAGCAATCCGGGTCGTTCATCGGGGTTTCCGGGTTGACCCACGTTGTCGGGTTCATGTAGCTATACCCGCAACTTGTTGGTGGCTTGCAACATCCTGACTGTTTTTACACTTTCACCCAACAAATGTTAAGAATGTTTTTTATACATGATTTTTTAAAAAAAATTAATTTCTAAATATAATTCTTGCTGTTTGAATTTGAATTAAAATTCTATAATTGAAAACTGTTAAATTATATAAAATACTCTTAATTTATCAGGCTTGTTTTAATTTTAATCCTGATGTTTTAAAATTGGAAACTATCCTTAAAAAATTCGTTAATTTAGGAAATTACCTTTTTATTAAAAAATTACCATTTCAGAAATTAAAATTACCTTTAAAATAATACTCTTCATGTGAAATATCAGTTAGGTTTAACAGAAATTAAAAGATTTTGAGTATTTTTTAAATGATATTTGTTTTTAAATAAAAGTAATTTCTTTCTACTTTTATGAGAGAGAATACGAATGAACAAAGAACATAGAGTGTAAATTAGTTCATAAAGCTATTAAATAATAAATAAAAAAAGAGAAACTTGCCTGAAGAGGGGAGATATCCGCCAAGAAAAACTGATCAGCAGTTAAAAACTGACGATTCAGCTTCAAACAAACATCAGAAACAGCCAAACATGTCTTTATATTCGGCCAGCTTCCCGAACCGGTCACACGATGTCTCAACCACGACGAATAACCGTCGAGCCGATACTCATCGAACCCTCTTCCGGCAACTCTATAACTACCATCGGCACGTGTGACTGTAAAGGCTATGACAAGGAGAATAAGAAGAAGAAGGATAAGTACAGCCATGCAAAAAAGATAAACAGCTAACAGCCCTGAATTGTTCCGATAAGCACCGATGAAGCCGATGAGAGTAACGAGGAACAGGAGGAAGCCGAGAACGACGACGGGCCATCGCAGAAGTTCGACGCATTCGTTATCGGGTTTTGTAGCTAGCCAGATACCGGCTGCGATAACAGGGATGGAACATAGGAAGACTATGAAGTTAAGGGTTGCTGTGATTTTGTTGCTTATGGCCATGGGGAGATTTAGAGAAAGGATGAGGATTGGGAAAGTGTGGGAGGGGAGTTTGAGAAAGGTGGTGAATTTCTTTGTAAGAGAGATGGCTTTATGAATTATGAAAGGTGGATATGGAATCTATTTTATTTTAGTAGAACAAAAAGTGTCTACTTTTATTTTTTTATATACGGAATTTTTTTTTTTGTATGGATTAGATTTCATATGTATTTCTTTTTAATTTATCAAAATTTAAATATATGTATGAAGTTTTTATTTTTAATTTTTTTAAATTATTTAGAACAAATTTAATTTTATAGAAAAATTAATCATATTTTTAACTTTATTTTAATTTAAATTAAATATATTACAATTAATTAAATATATTGGAAAATTTATTTTAATATTAACTTCAAAGTTTTTTTTTATACACAATATATGGATGTAGTAAGTATTCGTTTGAGCATTAAAACATCTTTTCATGCTTTTTTTAGGTCAATGACTCAAATAGCATATTAAATATATAATATTATTTAAAAAAACAACACTTTTCGTATATTATTCGTCTAACATAATAGGCTCAAACCCAAAATCATAATATAAATGAAAGGGTAAAATGTAAATAAGACCCCTGTGATCTTTTCAAAATGCATGAACACCCCATGTACTTTGAAAATGGCAAATTGCACCCCTATGGTTCCAATTTTTTTCAATCAGACCTCTCCCCTTCAATGTCAATAATTTTCTTTTAGCTACAACTTTTTCGTTTGAACTCCGATTTGGACGATTCAAGATGTTTTGGAATCCTCATTTTAGGCTCTACATAAATGTCACTACGAAACTTTAAAATCATTAATAAATAAAATATTTTATTAACATCGAAACACTAAGTATGGTTGACATCGTTAACTCTTTTGGTTATTGATGATTTCAAAGTTTTAAAGTGACGATTATGTAAAGCCGGAAATGAAGATTCCAAAACATCTTAAATCATCAAAATCGGAGTTCAAACGAAGAAGTTATGGCTAAAAGAAAATTATTGACATTGAAATGGAGGGGTCAGATTGAAAAAAATTGAAAGCACAGGGGTGCGATTTGCCATTTTCAAAGTAAAGGGGGTGCTCATGCATTTTGAAAAGACCACAGGGGTCTTATTTGCATTTTACCCTAAATGAAATTATGTACCCATATTTATTCTTGACTTGGTTTTTTTTAGAGAGCAATGAATTTAAAGAAGATAGATTAAGGCACATTTGGGGGATTTGAGAAAAATGTTGAACGCGTTAAAAAATAAGGAAAGAAAAAAATGTTATTTGAGTAAAATATTCAAAAAGTAAGTACATGAAAATAAATATGACCGATAATATGTTTTTTTAGATTAAATAAAATTATTGATTTATCCTAGGTTGCTTTATGCACCGAATTTAGACGCCATTCACCTCGATTATACTTCTTTAATTTCAGACTATATTATTTTAGAAGAAGAAGTTGGGAGGATTTTGACAAAAAATTTGTTCCATGTTTAAAACCTATTTTGATCTTCAAACTTTTAATTTTAATTTTTTTTTCCTGCTTTGGTCATTAACTTTTAGTTTCTAAATTTTCATGTTTTATCTATTTTTTTTTAACTTACGTGACATTATTTTAATTACATAACATGGAGTAGATGAATCAAGTAAGTAGTTAGATAGAAAAATGGGGCGCATATATTTGATGATAAGGAGAATGGATAAATGGTCGGGTCTGAATAAAAATAATTGTGTTAATTCAATTAAAAGAAGAAAATAGCAAATGGTGGTAATTAAGACGTTTAAATGTTGATTTAAGGGATTAAAAAGATTATTTGTGATCCCATGTCACGTAAATTTTATGTTAAAAAATAGATAGAGGGATAATTAAAGGGGTTGAAATGGGATATTATGATGAGTTTAAACACTAAAACATAACTTTTAAAAGTTGAAAAATCAAATAAGAAAAATAATCAAATTTTGTAAATAGAATAATTTTAAACCTTCTACAAAGAATTGAGAGTTGAATAAAAGTAATAGAAGTCACCTAGATTTAAATAAGGGTAAAATGTAAATGAGACCTATGTGGTATTTTTCAAATGCATGAACACCTCTCATGGTTTGAAAATAGCAAATCACACTCATGTGGTTCCAATTCTTTTAAATCAGATCTCTTCTCTTCAATATCAATAATTTTCTTTTAGCCATAACTTCTTCGTTTGAACTCCGATTTGGATGATTCAAGATGTTTTTGAATCCTCATTTCAAGCTTTATATAATAGTCACTTCGAAACTTTTAAATGATTAATAAATAAAATAGTTTATTAACATCAAAATACTAGATATGATTGATATTGTTAACTCTTTTGGTTATTGATGATCTAGAAGTTTTGAAGTGATCATAGCGAGAGTGAAATGAGGATTCTAAAACATCTTTAATCATCTAAATTGGAGTTCAAACGAAGAAGTTATGGCTAAAAGAAAACTATTGACATTGAAGGGGGGTCTGATTGAAATAAATTAGAACCACATAGGTGTGATTTGCCATTTTCAAACCACAATGGGTGTTCAAGTATTTGGAAAAAACCATAGGGGTCTCATTTGCATTTTACCCTTTAAACAATGGAAAAGAAAAGGATAGGTAAAGGGTAAGAAATTTTTTAGAGTGCATATATAAGATTATGATTCGCATACCCATAACTTTTGGAGTGAGATTTATATCAGATGGAGACTTTCTCAAGAATAATTAACTAATTAATTATTGAATGGTAGTTAATAGATAAATGACAAGTAATTGGTGCATTTTTTTTGTAATTGAAATGGTAAAATAAATAAATATGACAACAAAACGTAAAATATTAGTATAAAATATGGTTTATAGTTAGGGGTGAAAATTGAACCCGCCACCCTGCTCTGATCCTGTCAAACCTGCATAATAAATGAGGTGGATTAGGGTGTTGAAGCTTTAGCCCTGATGAGACCCGACCTTGATTAGCATTTTAACTTAAAAAAAATCTCTTCTTATTGAAATTGAATGGATGAAATTAATTATTTATGTTTATGTTTGAATTGATGGATTCAATGAATTGAAATGTTTTATTATGTACAAATGAGCTGAGAAGGTTATAATTTTAAACACAATCATGTCGTTTTTCTCTGCAAAATACCTTAATTTTCCCTGACTCTGCCCCACACCACCCCATTTTGTCTCACTCTGTTTCAACTTGAACCCAACAATTAAATAGGGCAGGATTGCGGCGATATTTTTTTTTGTAGTCATGACCTCCCCCACCCCATCCAACCTCACCCTAGTTAGCATGAAAATTTGTGACCTATCACGAGGAAAATTGAGATTATTATAGAGATTTGACGATGGACGATGTCATGGAAACGAGTGTTCGTAACCGTGGCGACACTTCGGCAGAAAAACTGCCAACTTTAGTTTATTCACTTTAATATTATATTTTCCTTATTTATCTTATTCCCTTGTGATAATTATCTTTTCCTATTTAGATTATATTTTCCTTATTTATCTAGGTTAGGTTTTCTATGTAAACAAAGGCTTAAAATTCATAAGAAGAAAATTCACAATGTAGTCTTACGGGTTATACCGTTTCCTTTCTTCCCTTTTCTCTCTATTATTTTTCTTCTCTTTTTATCACATTATTTAATTTTATCATGGTATCAGAGCGGGTTATTGAATCCTTTAATTCAATATTGATATTGTTCTTACCAACAAACTTGTGAGGTTGTGTAGTCAGTAGTCACGAGGACAAATAATGAGGACCAGCTAATTGTTTGGAACTTTGATTAGTGAGGTATTAATGGTTATGCCTCTTCTTTGACGAGATTTTACGCCTTGCAACCTTGGTTCGGTGGAGCCATTAGATATCAAAGAAGAAATTGTGATCAATTATGAAAATCGATCTATTTATTCTTAACGAATAAAGAATTTGTGGCCTGATTTTCAAGATGAATAAAGTAGCAATAGGAGCGACTGTGATTTGTGCAGCTGTTACAGTGCTGGTTTCTGGATTGGTTAAAAAAAGGAAGGGAAAAAAAAATTCCTCCAAAGATTTGGAACTTCCACTACAAAAAAACTGCCAAATTGCGACCAGGAAATTGCGACCAAATGGTCGTTTTTAACCTAAAATGCGACCAAAAATGCGACCAACAGAGTGGTTGCTAAAAAGCTGGTCGGATTTCAATTGTGCGACTGCATGGTCACAAAAATTCGACCATATGGTCGCAAAAAATTTTGGTAGCAAAAAAGTCACTTTTATAAATGCGACCAGATGGTCGCATTATATCTTCAAGAGAAGTGACCATTTGGTCACATAAAAAGTGACCATTTGGTCACATAAAAAGTGACCAAATGGTCGTAATTTTTGTGACCAAATGGTCACTTATTGGCTCAGTTAAAATACGACCAGATGGTCGCTTAAAAAGCGACCATCTGGTCGTAATTTATGAGAAAGATAAGTGACCAATTGGTCACATAAAAAGTGACCAAATGGTCGCATTTTATGCGACCAAATGGTCACTTTAGTCTCAGTTAAAATGCGACCAGATGGTCGCTTAAAAAGTGACCATCTGGTCGCATTTAAAATTTTTTTTTTAAAATTTAAATTTCAATAATTATTAATTAATTATTATTAATTATTAATTATTAATTATTTATTTAATTAATATTAAAATTTCATAAAAAAAAATTGGAATTCAAATAAAAAATATATATATCAAATATTAAAAAAACGTTTTATACAATCGAAAGAATCCTATAACTACTGGGGGGAGGCGGGGGGGGGAGGAGGCGTCGATGACGAAGGGCCGCCGCCTAGAGATCTCAAGTACGCGGCCAAGCGGATGCGACACTGGCGTCGACTCGTGCTTGCATCCTGGCCTCAATATCGGCGACTCGAGTAACGAAGTCCTCGCGCATAGCCTCCAGTGTCCGCGCGCACGCCGCTTCGATCGCGGGCGGCCGGAGCTAGTGCTCGCTCCATTCCGCCGAGGCGGGGCACATCTGCAAAAAGGCGTCGCCCGTCTGAGCCGAGCCCAGGAATCGACCCATCAGGCCGAACCCCTCCAAGTGACCTCCAAGAACGCCTCTATACGGTCCTCTCCCGAGTCGGTTGCGAGTCTGGTGTGGGCAACCGCCGAGTCAAGGACTCCATGAAACGTTCCTAAACATTTAAAATTCGGAAAATAAAATGGTTAGTATATAATGTGTATGAAAAATTTTAAAGAAAAAATAATAATTGAAAAAAATATTAAATACGAACTTCTTTTCGCCTTTATCGTCGATTAACGCCCCGTCCTTCTTCGTGTGAAGAACTAGGTGCGGCTCATCGGGCGGGACGGGCGCCCGTGCTTCGCTTCCTAAAAAATCAAAGAGTGAAGAATAAAACATAATAAATTAATAAGTAATTGAAAAAAGAAAACGAGAAAAAAGAAAACGAGGAAAAAAAAACATACCAATCGATGATGGTGCTCGTTGTGGGTCCGCGCCCCATTGTGTGTTTCCTGGATTCTTCGCGCGGTTGGCCTTATTCCTGCTTGACACTGCCATGCCCTGAGGAGTGGTCAAGCTCGCGAGGCCGCGCGTGGTCCTCCTGGGCTCATCCATCCACGGGTTTCGCTTGCTTTCTGGCGCGCCGAACATGAGGTCCTTGAATCGATCCCAGGACGTGGATCGTCCCATAGGGGGAACAATCTACCCGTGGTGATATCGGGATCGATAACAGGAAACTTGCCCTGAAAAAATTGAAATTAAAAATTGTTCCGATAATAAATTTATTTCTATAAATTTCAAAATTAATTAATTATGAAAATAAATTATAAATTTACCTTCCAATCGCCGTACATCCGAGCGTTTCTCCGTCGTCGGAATCTTCGGCCCAAGGAAGGTCAGCTGGGCAGAGGCATGCTCCTGGAGGACCTCTGGAAACCGTTTTGAAACGGTCGTATGTTGTACTTCTGCAAAATCACAAAAAATTATTGTGCTTATATATTAGAAACTATTAGTTAAAAAGAATAAAAAACTTTTTGAAAAATAGTAAACAAAATTACTTACGTATCCCCTTCAATCCAGAAGGGTGGAGTCCGAGGCCCGAGACGGTGCGTGCATGAAGTCGAGGGGCCAGCTTGATCCGACCCTGATGCAGACCCGGACGCTGACCCGGACGCATACCCTGATGCTAAGCCCGGAGGCGTGGCAAGGGAGTCCTGCGGCAGCCGTGGTGTCGAAGACTCGGTCTCAGGGACTCCATCATCGAGCGTGGCAGCAAGTCGCGTGTCGTAACTGAAGAGGATGTCCAACTCCTCCGTAGTCAAGTCCGCATCATGGGCAACGCGAGTAGGCGTCTGCGGAGACCCCTCGTCACCGCGTCGTCAGGCTCGCCTCGACTGGGGAGGGACGTCGTCGCCTCGTCATAATCCTACAACCAAAATAAACTAATTTAATACTAATTACGTAAGTAAAATATTGATTAGTTTATTTAATTAAGTAAATAATTTAAAATAAACTAATCAAATTAATTTGAATAAAAGTAAATTAAAATTAGATTAATTGAACTAAAAGTAATTCAATTAAACTTAAGATTAATTAAGTAAAACTAAAATAAACTAATCATTTAATTTGAAATAAAGTAAAGTAAAATTAGATTAATTGAACTAAAATTAATTGAATTAAATTCAATTAATTTTAGTTCAATTAATCTAATTTTACTTTACTTTATTTCAAATTAAATGATTAGTTTATTTTAGTTTTACTTAATTAATCTTAAGTTTAATTGAATTACTTTTAGTTCAATTAATCTAATTTATATTTACTTTAATTCAAATTAATTGATTAGTTATAACTAATCAATTCAATTAAACTTAATTAATTCAATTAAACTAAAATTAATTCAATTAAACTTAAGATTAATTAATTAAAACTAAAATTAATTAATTTTAGTTTTAATTAATTAATCTTAAGTTTAATTGAATTAATTTTAGTTCAATTAACCTAATTGTACTTTACTTTAATCAAATGTAACTAAAATTAAGTAATTAAACAATTTTTATTTAATAATTAAACTAAAATTAATTGAATTTTAGTTTAATTCATTAATCTTAAGTTTAATTGAATTAATTTTTAGTTCAATTAAGCTAATTTATATTTACTTTAATTCCAAGTAATTGATTAGTTAATTTTAGTTTTAATTAATTAATCTTAAGTTTAATTGAATTAATTTTTAGTTCAATTAAGCTAATTTATATTTATTTTAATTCCAAGTAATTGATTAGTTAATTTTAGTTTTAATTAATTAATCTTAAGTTTAATTGAATTAATTTTAGTTCAATTAACCTAATTTTAATTTACTTTAATTCAAATTAATTGATTAGTTCATTTTAGTTTTAATTAATTAATCTTAAGTTTAATTGAATTAATTAATCTTAAGTTTAATTGAATTAATTAATCTTAAGTTTAATTGAATTAATTTTAGTTCAATTAACCTAATTATACTTTACTTTAATCATATGTAACTAAAATTAAGTAATTAAACAATTTTTATTTAATAATTAAACTAAACTATTTGAATTAATTACCCTACTTTAAATTAATTGATTTAATTAAAGTAATCTAAATTACATTAATTAAACTAAAATTAACTAATCAATTCTAGTGTAATTATAAATTAATTTAGTTTAATTTTATTAGATTAAAGTAAACTATCTTAAATAAACTAAATAAGTAATTAAACTAAATTAGATTAAGTAATTAAATTAATTACTATTTAAATTGAATTAAAGTAAACTAAGTTAGATTAATTAAACTAAAATTACTTGAAGTAATAAAATTAAAGTAAACTAATTAATTAGTTAATGTAAACTAAACTAATTAAATTAAACTACATAAACTAAAACTCAACTAATTAAAGTAAACTATCTTAAAAACTAAAACTAAGTAAACTCTAAATTCATAAACTAAACTTTAATTTGTTACTAAAACTAACCTCGTGTAATCGAAACCGGGATTGGTGGTTGAGGATTTTCGGTTTAGAGGAAGAATGGGAACGGAACGGGAAGAAATAACGGGGAACGGATAAAGGAAAGAGAGAAACGAACAAAAAGAGAGGAAGAAAAAGAGAGAGCGGCGAAAAGGAGAAAAGAAGAAAAGAAGAGAAAGCGAAACGGAAAAGGGAAAAAGAAACGGGGAAAGGAAAGGGAATGAAATTTAAATCATATTTTGCGACCAACTGGTCGCAAATATGTAATTATGACAGGAAATGAACAATCCGCGCGTCTTTGGGAAATTGCGACCATATGGTCGCATTTACAAATATAAATGCTACCATTTGGTCGCATTTACAAATATAAATGCTACCATTTGGTCGCATTTAAAGAAAAAGCGACCAAATGGTCGCCCAGTTGTCATTACCAAGGCCAGCTGTCTTGTCACGCGTCCCGTCAACGATTGCGACCATCTGGTCGCAATTATGAGATTCACCGCCAAATATTGCGACCATATGGTCGCATTACTTAAATTCACCGCCATAAATTTCATGAAAATTTAAAGTTATCGCTTATAATTGCGACCATATGGTCGCAATTCCAATTGTATTTTTAAAAAAATATTATTATACTTTTGCCCAAATGCGACCATTTGGTCGCTTTTCTCCCAAAACCCTAAACCCTAAACAACCCTAAACCCTAAACCCTAAATCCTAAACCCTAAATCCTAAAATGCGACCAAATGGTCGCATTTCCCTTCTAAATTACTACCATATGGTCACCTTTTTTGTAAAATTGCGACCACCATGGTGCAAATATTAATATTTATATACTTTTTTTTTTATATTGGGTTACTCTCTGATATTTACATATGACGGGAACTCTTGTTTCCATGTTGTTATATTCATTGATATGTTTCTTCATGATTGTCGAGATACATTTTTGTAATTCTTGATTTGGAACTATTTGATTCTAATTAAGAGTTTTTTTTAATACGATATAGATAATTTTATTCTTGTTTTTCAAGATAGAAAGTGCTAGAAGGGAACCAAATAGACTATTGAAGATGTACATATTTATATATAATTAATTTGCATCCACATATTCATTGGAAGCAATTCCAACCTGGAATTCGATATAAACATGTCAAAGTTGGAATCAAGAGGAATCTTTCTTATAATAAAAAAAAGAAAGTTAATTTCATTTTCATCGTATTTCGTCATCTTTTGATTTTAAGTTTGGTCTATTGCTTTATTCATAATTGTAAATGCTTTACTTGAACAAAAAAGAGTCACACGACTATATTCAACTAGAGGTTTAAGGAAAATATAATTATTCTCTTTACAATATTATTGTTCTCTCTTTGTATGGAAATTCAGGATATTTTCAAGACGAGGTTAAATATTATTATTTACTCTACACAAATTTTAGAACAATCTAAAGGCGTTTAGATAGCTTATTGATCTTGAAGAGTTTTTATATTAATTGAAAGTGAATAATTTTTATTTAATTGACATTATTATTATTGTTAAGAAATGTAATCAATAAAATTAACCACATCTTGAAATTTTGGAATTATTGGTAATTTTTTCAATCATCTATTCTTATTTTTATTTTTTCTTTTCTAAAAGCTTATAATGTAATTTTATTTTATGAACAAATAAAATAAGACAGAAATAGTTATTTATAAATAATTGGTCATATAAAATCATATAATTTGCGACCATCCGGTCACTTTCTAATGTGACCATATGGTAGCTTAATTCCCGGCAAAATTTTAAGCTACCACTCCCCAAAAAAGGTCACAAAATTGCGACCAGATGGTCACTTTCAATTGTGACCACTTGGTAGCTTTTTTCCCTCCAAAATTACGCGCCATTTTTTGCTACCAAGACATATTTTAGTCACCAAAATTGCGACCAGGTGGTCACTTTTAATTGTGACCACTTGGTAGCTTTTTTCCCTCCAATTTTAAGCTACCACTCCCCAAAAAAGGTCACAAAATTGCGACCAGATGGTCACTTTCAATTGTGACCACTTGGTAGCTTTTTTCCCTCCAAAATTACGCGCCATTTTTTGCTACCAAGACATATTTTAGTCACCAAAATTGCGACCAGGTGGTCACTTTTAATTGTGACCATTTGGTAGCTTTTTTCCCTCCAAAATTACGCGCCATTTTTTGATACCAAGGCATATTTTAGTCACAAAAATGCGACCAGATGGTCGTTTTTTAAGGTGACCAACTGGTCGCTTCCTTTGCGCCATAATTTCGCGTCATTTTTTATGACTATTTCTACTTTTGGTCGCAATCTGGTCGCAAAAAAAGTGACCAGATGGTCACTTAAAGTCAACCTTCAAATAAAGTGACCAACTGGCCACTTTAAAGCTACCACTTTTTTTTGGTCGCAAATTTTTGGTCGCATTTTGGCAGTTTTTTTGTAGTGTTCGAGTCAAAAAGTGTTTTTACTGGCAGACCTTACCGACGAAGGAAGCTAAGCTGAGCCAATCAATGGGTATGTCGTAGTGTTCCACATTACCACACCATCATGATGTCAAAGCAGGTTAGGGTTCAACGGTCCTAATCTCTGAAATAAAGTTGATGGTTTGTGACTATTTAAAAAAAAGTGTGAATGTTAACGTTTCTTGATTTGCGACGATGGTGAAGAACGTTCAATGCGCAATAATTTTTGTGCAAATAACATTTGTGGTTCCTCAATGGAATCATAACTGAAGACCAATGACAATAACTCAAGAAGAGTCCATGAAGACGTTTTAATATTTGAAATGATAAATGACGACGTTTCTAGATTGGAAACGACTTGTGGAGATGTTGCTTATGTCACACATCAACCTGAAAAACGACCATGAAAGGAACTCAAAAAGAGTCTTTTCGATCAATGAAGAAAACGACCATGGAAGAAACTCAAGAAGAGTCCATGATGAATGAAGATGTTTCTATATTTGAAACGATGAATTGACGGCGTTTCTAGATTGGAAACGACCATGTGGATGTTGCACCTATCGCAACAATCATGATGACCGCAATAATCGATGTTGATACAGCTACGACCATTGCACTTGATGATGAATGATGGCGTTTCATGGTAAGAAACGACATTTTTTTACCACAACCTCTTGAACGAAACCCTTCTTTTTCGATCATATTTCGCAAGTTGGGCATTTCGTGACCTCCATGCTCCAACTTGAGGGAAGGTATAGAGATTTGACGATGGACGATGTTGTGGAAATGAGTGTTTGTGACCGCGGCGACGCTTCGACAGAAGAACTTCCAACTTTAGTTTATTCACTTTAATATATTTTCCTTATTTATTTTATTCCCTCATGATAATTATCTTTTCTTATTTAGATTATATTTTCCTTATTTATCTAGGTTAGGTTTTCTATATAAACAATGTAATAGGCTTAGAATTCATAAGAAGAAAATTCACAATGTAGTCTTACGGGTTATACCGTCTCTTCTCTTTTCTCTCTGTTATTTTTCTTCTCTTTTTGTCACATTATTTAATTTTATCAATCATCACTACCTGATAAACTAATTCTCAACTTTATTGTAAAATAAAATAATTATCATAGTCAATAACAATCAAATTAAGATGAAAGCTCAAGGGTGAAAAACTCATTCCTTCTGTTAGAGGTTTGAATCTCCTCCATGTATATTTTATATAAAATAGCTAACTAGAGTTTAATACAATAATAAAATACGTATCTTTTACTTTTATGTAACTATTAAAAATTGTTTGAGATATAAATTTTTTTTTTATATATAATAATTAATATGGACAGAATTTTTAAAAAAATACAAAATTTTTAAATCATCTAAACTATGAAATTGTAATTATTTATTAAATTATATAAATTTATAACCAATAAAATAAATTTAAATTATTATTATTTTTTTTTAGGTTAAATTATACAAAATACCACTAACATATAGCGTTTGTTTCAATTTTCCCCTAATCTTTTTAAAGTTTCAATTCTACCCTCAACCTTTTATTTTGTTTAAAAAAATACCCTTTATTGAGAAAATTAGACTTTAAAAAATATAATTTGTGTGCACTTACGGTTGAAATTAATGAAGATTAAGAGATTAAGGGGTATTTTAGAAAGAATTGTTTTTATAAAAAAAAATTCCTGAAGATATGATATTTTGAAATAGTGGTTTTCCAACTAAGGGTATTTTTAAAGTAATTAAAAAGTTAGGGGTAGAATTAAAACTTTTAAAACGTTTGAAAATTGAAACAAACCCCATAGTAGAGGGGTATTTAGTATAACTAGTCCTAAAGAACGTGCGTTGCACGTGGTTTGTAACGTTTATTAACGAAAATTGTTTTTAATTTAATATACAATATAGTTATTATAATGAGTTCTGATGGAAAAGAATATTTGAGTCTTAAATGTGGTGAATGTGGAATAATTGTATTATACTCTTCGTAAAAGAAACCCCAAGTTCTCCTAATTCATTTTTGAATAAGAACAGGAAAAACCAAGATTTAGTTGAATATTTTTTCATGCTATAAATCATAAATAATAATTAGAGAAAATTTAAAATTGATGTTTTTCATTTTACCTTCAAAAATTGATGTTCTTAAATTGTATCCAATGATAATTGGATATTGACTTTGTGTATGTTTAAGCACTTGACCTTCATTCTCTGCTAGATCTTCCCATAAAGTCATTTTCAATTTCTCCAAGCTATGTGAATTAGAAAACATTAAAATGTTAAATAATTTCAAGCAAAGTACCTTGAATAATTAAATGGAATAAATTCTAATACCTATGGTTTAGAAGAATAATTTCTCTTTTTTGTAGAATCTTGTTGGAGTTTTGTTGCCGGAATGAGCAAGTGGATCTAACTGATATAACCATACCCATCAAGTCTAATAGGTAAAATTTAAAATAGTATTAGTAATAATTAAAAATAATTACACATATAAAACTTTAGTTAAGTATATTACCAATTAGTTTGTTCTCCTCTTCATATGTCTTCATATTTGGGAACTCTGATAAATCACGGACCATTGAGTCCAATGGGATTGACTCCTCTATTTCACTTATTTCAGTTGCAGAGGAGGACAGATTCAATTCCATTGTTTCATGGACATTCATAAATCTGCTTTTGACGAATTTGACTTTTCCATTTGTAATAGTATATGCTTTATTTTTTTGAAGCATGTCATCAAATTTTTTTTATAGATTCATTGAATAACACTCCTTGTATTTTTGTGCCCCGTAAAATTCCACACGTCTTTTAATAATTGATAAAATGTAAATAGGAATATAGCTAACATGATGTAATAAAACATGAGAAATAAAGTTATTTACCTCTTCGTCTAACAATATCACTTTCAGAATCCGAGTTTCCTCACCATTGCCACTATTCTTCTTTGCTACCTCCACTCTAGTTTTTCTTAATACCAGGACTTTGATTGTCCACTCGGTTGAACCAATTTCAAGCTTGTTAATTGGAATTGGAATACATTCTTCAGAAGTCATTTTTTTAATTTCCAATTAATTTGAGAAGAAGTGATTTGAGAAGAAGTGATTTGTACGGGTTTTGGTGTTTGCTATTTATAGTAATGAAGATAAGTGGAACTAAGCCTGATTTGTCTTTTACAATATTTAGAGATGGATGAACTTAATAATAAAAGATTTAAAAGAATGAATCTGAACATTTTATCTTTTCAGAAGCAAAGTGCCAAAGTATGCGGGCAGTTCAATCAATTGGACTTAAATTAATTAATAAATCAAGTATTGAACAATGTAGTGCATGTATGTTTTGACCATGCATTTACTTTGACATTCAAATCTGATATTGTCATGCATTTATACATTCTGAACTAAAGAAAACTAATTCATTAAAAATAAAGCTAAAATATAAATTAATTAAAAAAAGTACTTAAACCAATTGAAGAACGTAGTGCGGGTAGTTCAATCAATTGGACTTAAATTAATTAATAAATCAAGTATTGAACAATGTAGTGCATGTATGTTTTGACCATTCATTTACTTTGACATTCAATCATGATATTGTCATGCATTTATACATTTTGAAATAAAGAAAACTATTTCATTAAAAATAAATCTAAAATATAAATTAATTAAAAAAAGTACTTAAACCAACGTAGTATAAAGAAAACTATTTCATTAAAAATGAATCTAAAATATAAATTAATTAAAAAAAAGTACTTAAACCAACGTAGTGCATGTACTTTTCCTTCAATGCATTTATGAGTTGACTATATATCTCCTTCCCATTCAATAATCTTTAGATTATATATTATAAAAAATAACTAAAATATAAATCAATATTATAGAGAGGGGCAAAAGGGGAAATCAAAAGTTTCTCCCCTTGAGCCCATTTTAGAGGTATTATAGATTTAACCTATTTTTTATTAATAAATTATACCATTTAATATCATCTTTTTAAATAATATCATAATTATAACTAAAGATAAAAAAAAAAAAAAATCTTAGCACAAGCCTTTCTTTTAAGATTATAAACAATATATATATATATATATATGAAATTTTTTTAAAAAATGGGGGTCTAGCCCACCACTAGATCCATCCTTGTTCATTATATTTTTATTATTGGTAATAAATATACGTCTCATATTAGCAATAGAAGAAGTATACAAAATTTCAAGTACAATAATACTAGAACAATGAGGGTATTCAGAAATGACATTTTAAGAATTAATATTTTAAAAAATAGTAAAATGTTTGAAAATTTTCAAAAATGACATTTCTCGAACTGCACTAACTGGATTGGTCTAAGCTCACAGTCACACTAACAACGGTAGAATCTTAATATGCAAAATATAATTTTAAAATTTATACTATTTTGAAATTACTTATAAAAAATAATCAAGTGAAATTTCGGAAGAATAATTGTGCTTACAAATCCCCCAAGTAAATAGTACATAATTGGGCAACAAACAAAACATTTGCCGACAAATATTGTAGGCATCATTTCAACGGTTGCGATCAACTTCATAGGACTAGATCATTGACCTCGTACGGACATAAACGGTCCACGCTGTAGCGTACTGGAGTGCGGTGCATCGAATCGCCTCCTTCCATGAACCGTGGGTCCCATTTCCAAGATGTGCGTGCGTGAAATCCACCGTCTAACTACTGCTCCTTATAAATGGGAAACAATTAGATTTAAGTTCAAATTAACTTCTTTATCTCTAAATTTATTTATATTTTTTAAAAAAAAATTAAAGACGTTTATATTTCAAATTTCATCTTGTAACTTGTCAAAAATTTATATTAATAATTCATTCTTTTAAAAGTTTCAAATGGAGTCCTTATTTTGCAAAAAAAAAAAAAAAAAACCCTTATCGTTTAAATAAACTATATCAATTTTTATTGAAAAATATGATTTGTTTTACTGTTTTAATTTTTAACGTGGATTGTGTCATCGAATTTAAAATCAAAACTATATTTTATTTTATAAGTTCTTAAATTAGTGTGATGATTATAAATCTAGTACATTTTTTTTTTTATAAATTATATAAAAATATCATGTTTTAAAAATATTTGTAATTATAGTAAATTTTGAGAGAGTCAATCAATGATTAACATTGAAATACTTATTTTTACCATGAGTGAATAATCATTGCTAATTATTGATTAACTGAGTACAAATTATTATATTTACTAATAATTTTAAGTGATTTTCATCAAAATCTGCTATCCAATAAAATTTCACTAAAGTTATTATTCGGGACATTAATAATTAAACTATTAAAACATTAAAAATATACTACTTTCATCTAAATATATGAGGTTTGTATTTTATATCATTATGTTGTATATAATTATTAAAATTTTATAATACATTTTTTTAACTATGTACTTTGACCCTCTTAATATTTGGGTCGCTATTCTTTATTATTTCATTATAAATCAATATCCACTCGTTTCATTATTTAATTTTATTCAAGTTTATACATAGATCACTTTTAGTTGTTAATCAAATTTCTGATGTAGAAAAATCTAATCATTAATTATATATATATATTAGATATTACGTCATAATGAGAAAAGGTAGATTCGAACTTTTACCCCAAAGAAAGAGAGTTAGTGCATAACTAGTATATTCATGATGACTAAATGTATACTAACCTTGTCAAAATATGTTTTAAAAAATGGGTATTTAGGGTGCTCAAAAGGAAACTCTATCCAATTAAAACAAATTTCATCCCCCAATTTTGTATGTTATTACCCGAAACGGATGAGATTTTTGTTTATTAGATTTAGTTTCCAAATGGGGGAGAATTTCTATTTTAGATTATCATATTGAATTTTTTTTTTCGTTTTTATAAATTAGATGATCAAAACAAAGAATATAAAAATTCTAATATCAATGCCTATTCTTAATAAAAATAGAAAGAGAAAACTATTACGAACTACTTCTAAAATTTAAAAGTCAAACTATGAATTGAAAAACGAGAAAATATCGATATGAGATTAGTTAAGGTGTGTATAAGTTGACTTCAATTCTTTTAGATACTTTACCATATAAATAGAATAAGTCATACTTTTAGTCCACAAGTTTTAGTTCTAGATTTGATTTAATAATTTTAAGAAGTTATAAATTAACTCACAAATTTAAACAATACATTTCTAATCCAATCCCAATTGTTATTCTTCCATTAACTATAATAATAAAATGGGGGTTTAAAAGAATGATATTTTAAGAATTGTCATTTCAAAAAACAACAAAAATTATAAAAAATAATATTTATTAGACAGCTGAAACAATCTAAAATGATAAATTTTAAAATATTTATTATTTTTAAAATTACTCAAAAGAAAAAGGTATTCTCTAATATAAGATATTGACGGAATTAATGCAAATCCACCTTCTCACTCCTCTCTGTCTCCGTATCACTCAAACTGAAAAAAAGAAATTATAAATAAGAGGAAAAATAAAAACTACATTTTCATTTTCTCTTTCACTTTTCTCGTTTTTTCTGTAACCCACACGGAGATCACCGCTAACGTACGCACCTCTCCATTATCGTCTTCTTCCTCTTCCTGTTCTCTGCAATGAGGTTACGATCTTCTGCGATTCCCGTATCGTTCTTCTTCTTTTTCTGCTTCCACATTCTTTTCTTCTTCTCTACTTTCCCTTCCCTTTCTCTCTCTCTCTTAACCATCACTGAATCCGATTTTCTGCCTGAAGTGATCAATGCTACTGCTAATTCCAACTCTTCGAGATCCACGAACGATGACAATAGTTTTGCTAACATGATCGATCGCGCTCTTGAACGGGAATTTACTGACAATGAGCAGACTGATCAAGGTTTCTTTCTTCCACTTCTCTTCCTTTTGAGGTTTTGGAAATTTGAAACTGCGTTTGATTTTCATGTTTAGTTTCGTCTTTTGATTCTTTATTTGTAAAAATTGGAGGATATTAATTAACTTTTTTCCTCATCTTAATCTTATATCGACTGTTTTGGATTCTTGTTAGTTCTTGTTATTGTTTGTATCCTATACTTTTTAATCTCGAGAACTATTTTAGGTCATTGATTTTATTTAACATTAGGAGCACTATAGAATTTACATTCTGCATGTTACTTAGTATTCAGATCTCCCATTGGTTGCTGGAAATGTGGAAACGGAAAAGAATTTGAATTGGACAGAGCTTTTAATTTACATTCTGTTTTGAATTGTAGTTAATAAATATGTAGATCCCATTACTTAAGAGTATCCGAAATTTCCCCTTTTTTACTTGCAGTCACGGATGCTGGCAGCTTCAATAACAGCGTAGCGGAGAAACAGGTTAGATTTTTGAAGCAAATCAACCTGCTCTTACTGTCCCCTATCTGACTATGAACTTATCTGAATGGGGGCATTGTTTTCCTCATGTGTTGAACTGATTTTAATCAATGGTTTCTATAAAGCTTTTTAGGAAATGATGGGTTTTAGTGTTGTTGGAAATACAAATATGTTTGCTTCCGTGCTTCTAATTGTGTCTCTTATTGGAATGCTTTTAAAATATTAAATTTGCCTTAGACTGTTTGAGTTTAACATGGTATTAGATTTAGAGCACGAGGTCCGGAGTTCAAACCTCTATTATTCTATTTGCTTCAATTTCGTAAATTAGTTACATGATGGGCCTTTGTTAATTTTCTAGCCCAAATATGAGGGGAGTGTTGGGAATACCCTTAAGAGATTAAGTTTGCTTTAGTCTAATAGCTTAAACTTTTGGGTCTAGTGGTACTGGTGATTTAACATTTGGTCTTTGTCCATGAGCTGAAATGAATGTGATTCCATATGCCAGGCAGTTTTGGAAACTGTTGCCCGAGTCAAGTCAAAGAAGAATGAAACAAAGGAGGAGAAGTATGTTCTTTCATCTCATGCATAATCATATTTTTTATTAATATTGATTTAAAGTGGTTCTTAATTGAATACACCACTCTGTTTTTTACAAGATATGTTCCAATATTCAAGATAAGAGTACTTTTGACTTCTTTTTGGACCTTAGATCATTTCAGTTCCATGATGTCTTCAACTTAGAAAATGAGAATCGAGCTGAAGACATGCCCACATTAATTGACCGGAAGGTATGCCTACTGCATGGTTAGGTTACGTTTTACTCTTCCGCATCTCTGGAAGAAAATTATATTATTTCGAACATAGATGGAGTTTGTCGAGTTATTCTCATTTCTTGAATATTTTTATTTTTATTTTTTTTATATCAGGACAATGTCTTTATTATATCCAATCCAAAGTCAAAGTATCCAGTTCTTCAATTGGATTTAAGGTTGGGTTCTCAGCACAGCCATCTCTTTAGTCCTTAGGTCTTATTTTTCATTTTCATTCTATGTCATTTGATACAGTCATCAATGTGATGGAAGCTTACTGGTCCAGTCTGTTCAAATTGTTTTATTTGCAGATTGATTTCAGATCTTGTAGTTGTCATTGTATCGGCGACTTGTGGTGGCATTGCTTTTGCCTGTGCAGGACAACCGGTTTGATCATCATTCTTTTCTTTAGGAAAAACCACTATCATAATCTAGTTCCATAGTATATTTCTATTGCTTATGGCATATCTTGGGGCACATGCTTCTTGGAGTCTAGGATCAAGGTGATGCATGGCATTTTTTTAAAGAAATGCACATGTAATTAAAAAAACACATAATTTCTTTAATATAGTACATTTTCTATTAGAGGGGTTGAAAGAAAATTGTTTTGACGTATATCTATGGAAACTATTTCCATTGTTTATTAGAAGAAGTATATGAAAGTATATTATTTTTCTTTTTCTTCTTCTAATAATTACCTTTTTTCAATTAATTTTAAAAGATTATAAATCAGAGTCATTAGCTACTAAAATTATCACTAATTGTTGCATATGAACAATTATTTTAGATGACATTAAAGAGGAATTTGAACATCTCAAATCTTATTTTTTGTTTTCTATATTAAAAAAATCAAATTCATTAATTATTTGTTAAATGAGGGAGATCAGTCAAGGTTCCCGCGCCTAGAAACTCACAGATATCAAAGAAAATTATAATTTTTTTTTGAATGATTGCGGTTTCACTATAATTTATTGCTTTTGAATCGTCAAATACCCCTCTGATATGATGAGGTGGTAGTAATCTAATCTAACGTTGCCCTAAATATAATTTTTCTTGTAAATGGTGCCATGGCATTCTGATTTCTGCAGGTAATTACTGGGTATTTGTTGGCTGGATCTCTCATTGGACCTGGAGGCTTGAGTTTTGTCAGTGAAATGGTGCAAGTAAGTCGTATTTATGTCTATTCTGGTCAATTCAAGAATTTATGATAGCTTCCTGAACTTTTTCTGTTGTTACACCATGTAAGTTATAAAATAATGTGGTATACCTGTTGGTTCTGGATGCTAGATGAAATTTGGACAAAACGATATGCTTCATATGATAACCATAATATGAGCACAATTGCTGTTGGTACTTGGTCATTGTTTAAATGATTATCATTACTTATCAAAGGAAATGTCTTTTTTTTTTCCTGCTTTTTATCTGCATTGTGAGTATTGTATAATGATTAAATTGGGCACGGGTATTATTATTGATTCTCATGATACCATCAAGAATTTAGGCTTCTTGATGTTTGAATATATTGTTGGTCATGTTCTATTGTTTCACAAGAATGTAATCTCCCTTTACCTATGCATGCAGGTTGAGACAGTTGCTCAGTTTGGTGTGATCTTCCTTCTTTTTGCACTGGGCTTGGAGTTCTCCACTACAAAAGTCAGCCCGATGTTTCTTCCCAAATTATTTTTCTTATAAGCTTGTCTACAATTTTTTTTGACTATATCAGTAATCTCTCTGCCCCCCCATATTTTTAGCTTCGTGTTGTTCGAGCGGTGGCTGTTCTTGGAGGACTGCTCCAGATTTTCCTTTTTATGTGCTTGTGTGGAATAACAGCTTCAGTATGTCTTACCTTCTGATGAGAATTTTTGACAGCCGTATGCTGACCTAAATCTTCTTTCTTTCCAAATTTTACTTCATTTTTTTTTTTAATTCTCTATTGTATAATCAATTGTTCACTCTTTCAAGTTAAGAATTGTGGTTGATTCTCTCATTCAATCCGTTCCAGAAGGAAAACCTATTTTTTGAACAATCTAGTGAAAAAGCCCTCATTTTTAAAATTTTACTATGCTTTTCATATATAATTTTTTCTCCTATTGTTCGTCTCACACACAAACCCTTGCTTTCTTTTGCCTTTCGCGTTGGAGCCTTAGAGGACCATTGTGGTTTCACGTGCTTCGTTCTTTTTAGAAACATGGGCTCCTTCTATCTTTCACTGTTACGTTTTGAAATGATTGCTACTCAGATCACTAATTATCAAGTTTATGCTTTGAACCATCTTTTCATGGATGCATCGAAAGAACAATCTTTTCATGGACATATCTATGGCTTTGCTTGCTCTGTACTTACTCTCAAATGGATGACAGGTTTTAGGGCTCAAGTTTAAATCCTTGATTTGTATTAAAACATTATGTCTGGGTCAGTGTTTTGAAAAGGACGAGAAGTCACTTCTTTTTAAGTCAAGCAAGTCGCAGGCTTTTTAAGGCTTGTGCCTCATTGATTTTTTTTTTTTAAATTTTGTAATTATGATGTTTTTGAGCATTTTAAGGGAGGAAATAGCTTGATGTGCCTTTATTTTTAAAATAATATCCAAGAAAAAGTTCTTAATTCTCTAATTATCTATTTGTTTTGCTATTGATTTTGTACTATAAATTTCATATATGAATAATGAAATATGTATTTATTTTTATATTATGCGCGTCACAAAAAAAAAGCCCTTGCTCTTTTTTGCGCTATGCGCTTAAGCCCTAGGAGACTTCATCGTGCGCTTATCGCCTCTTAGAACACTGGGTTGAGTTGTATTCTTTTCCCGGGCCCGTCATAATTAAAAATATCTTAACGTTCTAGGTAAGGTAAGCAGCCTGTTAATGAATTTTTCATGTGAAGTTGCTTGCTTTTGCAGCTATGTGGTGGTAAATCTTCAGAAGGGGTATTTGTTGGTGCATTCCTGTCTATGTCTTCAACTGCAGTGGTAATTCCTTTTGATTCATCAGTACATTTTCTAACAGATGAAATCATATTACAAGTAGATATCTTTTTCCTTTCCATATTGGTATATGTTCAATTGTCAGTCAACCTGCAACAACACTCTTCTGTACACTATTTCATGTCTACCTATGTATGTTTTTTGAAATTTTCGTACGAATATCTGTATATATCTATATCTATATATATGAATGTAATGTTTCTCAACAATCAAACTGAAGAAAAGTGCATCTGTTGATGGGCAAAGTAAAATGACGTAATGGGCATTGTGTTATGATCCATTCTTCTTTCCCTTCTTTGTGATTGAGCTTTTGGTCTTGTTTCTAATTATTAATTGGCATTATTAGCAAGGAACTAATTTGTTTGTTCCTAAAGTTTTTTTCTGGCAAGAAATAGAGTTCTTCGCTTTCCTTAACATAGCCCTTAATGGTTAAATCTGTATTTAATGTGGGTACTTCCATAAAATTCTTGGATGTAGGTCTTGAAGTTCTTAATGGAAAGAAATAGCGTCAATGGCCTTCATGGTCAGGTGACAATTGGTACCCTTATTCTTCAGGTATACACTGATCCATTTACTTTCATTTTAATGTATTATTAACTAGTGATGGGTTTGTTTTGTTACATGGTTTACAAATTATTGGGATATCCTAGCATTTTTAGCCTAGACATTTCTGTTTATACAAATAGCTTTCCAGTAATATGTTACTAAAATTCTCTTGGGCCTCTATGCACCACCAGGACTGTGCTGTAGGTTTGCTGTTCGCCCTGCTTCCGATTCTTGGTGGTACTTCTGGTGTTCTTCAAGGAGTTTTGTCCATGACTAAATCGTAAGAGAACAACTGCTGTTTGTATATGGTGCATGGAAATTTCATTAGAGGTTTTTAATTTCATTAGTGAAGCATCTAGTGCCACCAATTTTTTTTTCCATGTGTCATCACACCATATGAAATTACATAATTGGTATATGGACCAATCTAGCTACTATTTTCATTTATTTTTCTAGTTATCTATCTTTGGCTGCTAGCATAGGTTGTTCGGTTGGTTCTTGGCCCTTGAAGTACCCAGGTCTACCCTTGGGGTTAAATCCACTTTCTCTTTCTTTTTGGCAACCAATTTTAGATAAAATTGCTTCTAGGTTAGATGGGTGGGAAAAAGAGTTTTTCTCAAAGGGAGGACCGGAGGTAGGCTCACTCTTAGTTCTTTGGTTCTTCAAAGTCTTCCTCTTTCTATCTTTCAATTTTTAAATTGCCAAAGAAAGTTGCTTCTTTAATGGAAAATCTTTTTGCAAGTTTCTTTGGGAAGGTAAAGATGAGGGCAAGCTATGCATTTGGTTAATTGGAAAACTGTTTCAAAACCAAAAACTTTGGGCGGTTTGGGTATTGGTAATCTGATTTTACGAAATAAGGCTTTTTTGGGGAAATGGCTTTGGAGGTTTTCTCGTGAATCTTGTACTTTTTGGTATTCCATTATTAAGAGTATGGAACTTGTCTAAATGATTGGGATACAAATATTGTTAATTATGGTTCTTTCGTTCACCTTGGATATTCATTTCAAATTGTCTCCCCCATTTTTGCCAAATGTTAAATCTGTGTTAGCATATTAGGTAATGGCATGAAAAATTTGTTTTTGGGATGATCTTTGGTTCACTTCTTCTATTTTTTCCTCTCTGTTTCCTCACTTATTCTTGGTTTCCTCCAATAAAAATGATGTGATTGCCTCTTTATTTAACAACCACACAAATTTTTGGGATTTTTATCTTTTAGAAAAAAATTGAATGGTGTGGAAATTTTGGAATTTCAGGAACTTTTGAGTATTATTTCTTGTGTTTATCCAAATGACACGTGTGATTGCCGAATTTGGGTGAAAGACCCTTCAGGTGCTTTTTCTTGTAATTTTTTTTCATCCCCTCTTTTGTTTCATCTTCTTGTTTCACTCCTTTTCACTCTATTTGGTTAAATGGAATCCCTACTAAAATCCAAATCTTTCTTTGGACGGTGGTTTTGGAGAAAATTAATACTTGGGATGTTTTGCAAAAAAAGAAAAAGACCTTTTGGGCCCTTTCTCCATATTGGTGCTATTTTTGTTAGAGAAATCATGAATTTGTTAACCATCTATTTCTTTTTTTTTTCTCTCAAAATTTGGAGCAAGATTTTGTTTCACTTTGGCTTTGGTTGGGTGCTTCTAAAGGATATATTTTCCCTGCTATCCTTAGATTCTTTGGCAAATGAGGGAATAAAAAACTGTAGTTTAATGATAAAGAGCGTGAGATACTTGAGATTTGGGAGCGGATTCTTTTCTTTTCCTACTCTTGGACTAGGATATCAAAGATTTAAATTTTTTGGTTTTCATTTTTCTGTTATTATGGGCTTTGGGATCAATTTTTGTAATTAGTAAGGGATTGGGCTGTTTTTGCTTTCCTTAATACTTTCTATCTGTAATGTTTTATATTTGAGGATATCTTTTTTTTGATAATAAACAATGCTATTTCATTGATGTATGAAAGAGTCAAAAGGCAAGAGCAAAAACAAATTACAAAAAGGCCTTCCAATTAGAGGCAATGATAGAGGGCGCATAGTTACAAAAAGTTTTACAACTAGCACTCCAATTGGAGGCATTAAGAATACTAAGCTCCCAAATTTCCTTCCAAAGTTTTTCTTTATCCAAAAAGATTCGTCTATTGCGTTCCAACCAAATATTCCAAGCTATTGATCTCACCGCATTGTCCCAAAGGATCCTTTTTTTCCCTTTTAGTAAGGAGCCCCCCAAAAGAGTAATCAAGTTAAGCTTAGGATCTTTATTGAAGACCCATTCCATATTAAACGTAGCTAAGAGAGAGCCCCAAAGAGCTTTCGAGAAGCTGCAATCGAAGAGGAGATGCTCCGTTGACTCCGAATCGTTCTTGCACAAACAACACCAATTGGGTTGAAGCGTAATCCACGGTTTCCTTGACTGAATCTTGAGATTGGAATTAATACCATCTTTAAAGACTAACCACAAGAACACTTTGATTTTCTTAGGATACTTACCATCCCAAACTAACATATTGTAGTCATCTGCTCTATTACCATTCATATTCCACAGCAAAGAAAGAGCTGACTTGCAAGAGAAGCCATTACTTTTGTCCAGAATCCAAACTCTAATATCCTCCCTATCATTAATACAAACTGGCTCCAACAAGGTCATCAAATTAATCCACTCCTCCACCTCCACATCATTAAGGTTCCTCCTAAAATCAATCACCCAAGAATTCACCTCCACTTTCCAGAAATACTTGATAGGATGTAGCTTATTCTTAGCAAGATTGAATAAATTGGGGAATTTAACAGCCAAAGCAGCCTCACCAACCCATATGTGCTCCCAAAACAGAATATTGTCTCCTTTACCAGCCACAAAAACAGTATTATTCTCCATGTGCTTCTTGAGTTTAAAAATATGCTTCCAAGGGCTTCTATTGATGCTATTAGCCTTGATTTTGGAGCACCACCCCAAAACATCTAAACCATGAATTCCAGTGATTACCTTGTGCCAAAGAAGATGTGACTCTAGAGGGAATCTCCACAACCACTTGAGAAGAAGGGCATCATTTCTTTTTCTTAACCCACCGAAGGCCAAACCACTACTACTCAAAGGGGGAGGGATTAAATCCTCTTTACAATACTCTTTTTCAGCTATTAATAAATTTTGTGAATTCATCTAATTTTTCTTCTTCTAGTTATCTGATTAGCCATATGGTAAAATTTGTGCCTTTTGAGTTATTCTCCTCCTACTTTCTTTTTCCAGGTTGGTGGTCTTGATAACATTTTTGATTATTTTGTCAATTTTATGTCGCACATGTGTTCCATGGTTCCTTAAGCTTATGATCAGCCTGTCATCTCAGGTAAGAGTGATGTTCTTTTTAGCTGGCTATAATTCTTGCTCCATATTCTGATCCAAATCTTTTCTGTACAGACTAATGAACTTTATCAATTAGCAGCCGTGGCATTCTGCTTACTTGTAGCTTGGGTCAGTACCACTTCCTAATATCTCTTTTCGTACAACAGATTGAGGAAAGGAATGGGGGAGGTTCAAACCCCACATAGAAGAGGGGAATTCTAAGTATCACTAAATCATTCTAGCTAGTTTTTCCCTTTCTCTTCAGATTTAAATATTTAATTATAGAAGATAGCATTTGGAAATTGTTTCAGTCTAGTTACCTTGTCATTTTATTTTAATTGAAGCCAGTTTGTTTCCCAAAAATAAGAAATTAGAGTCGAGAATAAAGCTTCCAGCAAATGCACATATCTGGAATGCCCAGCATCTACCAATACATTTATATATGTATGTATGTGCATTGCTGATTCATTTATATCTCCACCTATACAGTGCAGTGATAAATTAGGCCTAAGCCTTGAATTGGGTTCCTTTGCTGCGGGAGTGATGATATCAACTACTGATCTTGCTCAGCACACACTTGAACAGGTAAGATATATCTTGTATGCACTCTAATCCAAAAGCTTGAATGTTGTCCCCTATTTTAGTTATTATCAATTACCTTAAATATTTTTGGAATTTGTAATAAGTTTATAAACTTGAAGAACACAGAATTGCTTCTTTATTTCACTCCATTCATTGAAGAGTGTGGGATTTAATGTTGGAGAACTGGTGTAAATCTTTAAGAATATGAAATTACGTGTAGTAGCTAGCTTTCCAATCTCCAATCATACACTACAAAAATGTTTTGACGATCAAAAAGGTCTAAAAATATGATATCTAGATGATCACAGGTAGCCTAGTCTTACATAAGAAAATATTTTGACACTTTATGATACCTTAGATTCCTATATTGTTAAATTTATCATCTATAGCTTGAAATATGTATATTTTTTTTTGGGATGGCATTGAGCTTATGGATCGATCTCATATTCCAGATGTAAGGAATCTAAATGTGCAACATAATTTTGGAAAGTGCTGGGCAGTCACAGATATATAAGATGTTAACCTTTAAATTTCTTATCATCTTCAAATATTTCTTTCGTCCATTACCAAGAGTACAATTCATTTCACATTGTCATTAATTTTCCACTCTTGATTGGCTTGATTGCTAGGTTGAGCCCATCCGCAACTTTTTTGCTGCACTTTTTCTTGCCAGCATTGGGATGTTAATTGATGTTCATTTCCTATGGATTCACATTGATATTTTACTCGCGGCTGTAATATTGGTCATTGTCATAAAAACTCTGGTGATTGCTACAGTGGTCAAGGGATTTGGATATAACAACAAGACTTCACTTCTGGTAAGATGCATTTTATCAGATTTGTTTCATCTAGATGACTTTTGTAGGTGGTTGAAAGAGGGGCCTTAGATGATTCAATCTTGTAGGTTGGAATGTCACTAGCACAAATTGGAGAATTTGCTTTTGTCCTTCTAAGCCGTGCTTCTAATCTTCATCTTGTCGAGGTTGGTGCTTGTACTTATGATTAGCCTAATCTTCAGTTGTCGAGGTTGGTGCTTGTACTTCAAAAAAAAAAAAATGCTTTTGCGGTTGATTGGAGGGTATAAAACCTCATCTAACAACCAACTGAACCCCCGACCTAAGATTTATATGCCTTTCTAATTGACCAATTCCTGGGTCTCACGACTCTTTCTTTTCCCTCATATCCTCTACTTTCTTTCTCATACTTTTATTTTATTTTTTTAATCATCACCTCTCATGCCTGAATATTCAGATTTTCTTCCTTCTGTTCTTATTATTTATTCTTATTATGAGATACGAGCATCAAGTTCTTAGTTTCAAACTGATTGATGGATTGAATCACCTCCAAAAATCGCCGCCTCTGGTTTGGCAGAAGCTCTAACTGACCTACCGACTTGTGAATCCCCCCATCAATGTGTAATGTAGAATGGTCAGATTAACAGGGGGAAATGTTGGTTTGGCTTATTTCCAATCCTACCTTTTGGTGTCTTGGTCAGTTTTGTCCCTACCTCTACCGACCCTGATCAACTTTCACCTTTATTTTCTAATAAGAGCTGTCTTTGTATGAGGAATGGAAGTTTCAGTTTAGTTAATGAGTTTTGCACTGTATCTGCATCGAGAATTGCGGTATTTAATAGTTTGCAAATGTAGATTATTTTTCCATAACAACCTATCCAAACAGCAAAAATGCATCAAAAGGATGAGGCTGTTCAGCAGTTTGTTCTGCTGAACTGTTTATGCACTTTGATCGGGTGGCTTGTCATTCTGATGTGTCACTATTTGCAAGTTCGTGATTTTCAGAGGGAGAACAAATTCAATTATTCTAAATAATAGGCAAGTTGTCAGAATGAGTTCAGAGAGAACTTCAAAAATAGCTCCCGGATATGTTTCGCTGAAAATTCTAAGAAATATTAAATTTGATCCCTGACAGCTCCTAAGCCACATTGAATTGCCTTTTTTTAAAATTTATTCAAAGTCTAAACTTGTTGATATTAAATTTAAGATGGTTCCTCAAGTTGAAGTGCTCTGTATTGCGATATCCTTTCTGATGAGATATTTTTTCATCAAAAACAATATTTCAGGGAAAATTGTACATTCTGCTGCTCGGCACAACCGCTCTTAGTCTGGTAAGCTATTTAATTTCAATTCCCCACGAACTCCTAATTCTTTATCCTGCAACATAATTGCTTTCCCTGATTTTTCTCTCACAGCAATTAAGGAACTATTTCCCCACTTATATTTCTGCAAACTTGGAGTAAACAGTATAGGAAGTTTCCATAAATATATGGTATCTTTATCAGTGTGTTGATCTATTGTAACCTATTCGAGTTGGAACCTTTGCTACAGAGTTGTTTTAAAATGAGTTAATTGGACTTGGAGTGTGTGCTAATAGAACTAAGGGTTGTAGGGTGACCACACCCTTAAAAATGCAAGGCTGTATAGATCTATTGTGACCAGTTCAAGTGGGAATCCTTGACAAGGAGAGTTGATTTAAAAATGATTTAATTTTATCGGACTTCAGAGTGTGTCCTAATAAAGCTAAGGATTGTAGGTGACTACACCCTTACTCTTCAAGCTGATTCCTGCTGTGGTACGTATCGGAGTGTTGTTGCGCTGGTTTTCTGCTGATGGTTTAACTGAGGTAATGATCAAGCATCTGAATATCAATCTCTTGATTCTTGGTGGATTAAAGTTTTTGAGCTAACATGAATGTCTTCACCTACCAGATGGGATTTAATAAAGGAGATAGCTTTCGAACGGACAGTGCAAAGCGCATTACTTTGGTGGTTCAAGACTCTCATGTTTCATGATATTATGCGTGCCGTGAAAGCAGTGAAAAGAAATTACCGAATTTCGGTTGAATGGTTTCTTGTAAATAGGGAACAGGTGCGGAAGAGTAAAAATGTTGTTTCGAGAACGGTTTTTTACTGTGCTGGGCGTGGAGATCTCTATATATGATGCCAATTTTTCATGTGAACTTCTGGCCAGGCAAGAATTTATCAAAGAAGTTCTATTGTGATGGAGAACCACAGAGTAGTGTGAATACGATCCTCAAAATGCCAATTCCAAATTTTGATCCAGGCCATCATGTTATTATATTCTAATTGGCCTATTCTATTCATTGTATAATAGTTTCCATTCTTTAATGTCATTCATTTTATTATGTTCGTCTTTTATCAAGTTTAGTTTTTTTTTTTTTTTTTTTTAAACCACAAGTTAATTATTTTTTTCGTGTATAAAATCAATGTTGTTTATCTTTTCTATCATGAGTTTAAATTAACCATAATTATTTCCCCCATTGTTTTTCCTCGAAGGAGTAATATATCCTTTTATAAGTCACGTAAAAGCTCTCTTAGGAGTAAAAACTAAAGAAAAAGAAAGGTCATTATTATTATTATTTGTTGGAATCTCCTTTGGCAACAAACGTGTTTTTATCCTGAATAATAACAAATGTTCCTTTTTGTGATATCGCAATTAATGAAATTTGCAGATAAGTAGGCCATATCCCAAATGTGTTGCTTTTAAGCCATAAATAACAAATGTGATGAATAAGTCTACACGTCCTCCTCTTCTATGAAAGATCAACATCACTAAGAGTGAAACAAATTATTTGCAGTCCCTACTTCCTCCAGCCAAATTTCCATTGCAATATTTGCATTTAATTCTAATTACTCTGCAGAATTTGCCCTTTTTCATGGAAGAAAAAATAATCTTCTTTATCTCCATGACTTAATTTATTTCTTTAGATTCGTGAGTGTCTGTGCCAGTTTACGCACTCCCCGACTAATCTCATGGAGCAATCATACGATTCTACAATACTTGACGTCAAGAAATTTATAAGATAATATCTTTAGTAAATGATCACACATTATTTGAATCCATAACTTTAAGACTTTAAGGAAAACTCTTTAACCACGGGCTAACCAATGATTGGCTTACAAGGCTCCATATGCAACATTCTTTGCATTTTGTCACAACAACAAATCATGATTTCATTAAAACATTACAAAGTTCTTCAATTTGGGATGCTCTTCTTGTTTGGATTCAATGGAAGGAATCTTTTTAAGGTCAATATAGTACTAATAGACTATAACAGAACATGTCAGACAAAAATAGAAATGAAAAATTGAAAAAAAAAATAAATGGAAAATAGAAGGCCTTCTACAAGGTTCTGATGGAGGTTTAGAGGACAATGACAGCAATTATAAAAATTGGACAGGCAATAAAAGAAGATAAAATAATACCCACAGAAAATTTATGTGAACAATAAAAAAAGGTTGGGTTTTATTTGCTGGATGATTCAATATCAAAACAATCCAAAAAAGTAATTTTGACAACTCAATGATGGCCACTGCAGGTAATAAAGAGGACATCTTGAGTAGGTTGAAAAGTCACTATACTCTAAAAGTGAATATAAATGTGGCAGAAAAAAAAATTTGTATTTCTTGTTGGCAAAAAAAAATCCCTTAGCTGGATTTGAGTAAGCACAATCCAAAAGATTTGGAACTCTCAAAGATTTTCTGTTTCTTTGAGCATATTAATATAGTACACACAGTACAAGATCAAGGTGTTTATGAGACATAATATATCAAAGGAAAATGTGTATGTTTGTTGATAGGTTTGAATTATTTATGATCAAGGTTTGCAATGTCGCCTAAATATTCGTGATTTGTACAGAAATATTTGTTGACATCGCTATTATGTTGTGTATGAAACGTATACCATTATTTTTCCTGAAATATATTTCTACCCTATATATCTAAACCTCGACATTTCCATCGATATTTTCTTTTAACACCTTGGATGTGATGTCTATAAAAGAGAAGATAAGATTCATCCAAAAGTATTTTTTTTTTAAAAAAAATTATTAACATGTGTATCTTGGTTTATAAGTATTAATGATCAGATCTTTTTCTTCATTAAACTCTTATAATAATTAGGATCTTTCTCTATAAACAAGCAATATATTAGAAATTGGAACATCATCATCATCATCATCATTTATTGTTATTATTATTTTTTTTTGTAGAAATCATGTAACTATTGATGATTCTTCACCTTATTTTCTTTACTCACCTATTTCAGTTTTGTCCTTTCTGCATTATCTGTACTATTAATTTTTATCTGCAAGTAGAGAAATCTAAGGCAGTTGATGACCCTATCTGGATCAGGTCACTGAAATTTTCCAGTAACGGTTGAGTTTTTGCTTGGATAAAAAACCTTATCTTTGGTTCCATTCATTGGCGGTTCTCAATTGAATCAATTTGTGTTTGGTAGGAGGGATGAACCCATGTCTGTAAGGTAGGTTTAGTTATCTCGAGTTTTGTTTTCTTAAGCTAAAAATGAAAGTTTGTTAAATGTTCTAAAATAATTTAATAACACAAAATTTATACTTAAACCCATCAATATATAATACAAATTATATAAACTTAGGTGCACATGATCCAAACACAGGCTCTACACAAACCCGAGTTTAACGTCTCCTCCTACTAAACATCCCTTTAAATATGCATTTTTACTTTGTTACCTAATAAAAACATACTTTCACATTCATGTTTTAAAACCTAACTGAGTTCCAAAACAGATCTTTTTCATCCTTTGTCCCCTACTGAAACTATTTCTATGTATTGAGATCCCATTTGCATAGTTGTCTAGAATTTATATCATGCCAAATACAAAAGATATAAAGTTAAAGAGAGATATTGATATTTATTTGCATGTAGCTTGTGGACAAGCTTCAATTTTTATTTTTTATTTTCTTATCTTTTATTTGGAAAAAGGACATTGAGAATTCTAGGAGATGTGTCAGCTTTTCATTCACTCAATTTACTCACCCATTAGATTCCTTTTAAATCTTTCCACATGTTGAAGTTATTAATGAAAGCCTCCAAGAGAAAAGAAATCTAATGATACATTTTTTCCAAGATTCTATTAATTTGTCCCAAATGAAGAATTTAAAAAAAATAAAAAAATTAGGGGTGAAAATCAGAATCAGAAAAAAACCCTGATTAAATCGACACTGGTCGGATGATCAGTCTCTTTTTTAATTTAAAAAAAAACGATTTTAACTGGTCACTCTAATTGATGAATTTTTGGCTTATTCGAGTTTCAAACTTAAAAATAGTAATAAAGCAAACACAAATACATATATTCTTGCATATAAAATCTCAATATTAGAAAGAAAAAGTGAAGGAATAGTATAAAAAACCTTTTCAAATTTATATTTATTCTTCCTATGATGTTCCATCTCCCAGTTTTTGGTCACTGGTCAACCTTTCTTTTACTGAATTGGGTCTAACATTTGCCTTCAATCTGGTCAACTAAACTAAAAAAGTCAAGTATTTGAGTTTCCTTTTCTTATTCCTTTTCAATTCTGAAAATTTGGTCCAAATCTTCCAATTACTTTTTATTTTTTTTACCTAGACTATGTAGGACTTGAATTCTTTTCTCAAAGTTGTAACCCACAAACACCAATACCAAACCCTTCCTTTTTGTCTTTGAATCTTTTTACCATTCAATCAAAATTAACATCAAACTGGCAATTTTCTTTCCTTTGGGAGAATAAGGGTAAGTCAAGAATTGGAATTGTGGGTTGGAATAATAGGCAGGAAATGGCTCTCCATATACTGAAGATTTTCCTTATATGAAAATCTTTAACATTTGAAATAATAGAAAAACAAAAACCATAGTTATTATCAATTATAAAAAGCTAACGCTTATTGATATTTTGATTCTGAGTTTTTCCGCTTCTAATTTGATGTAATGTATTAAAAAAAAAACCTAACCCTATTGATGCCTTTTGTCATGAACCATTTTTATTATCTATCCTAAACCCATAAAAGGGACTGCATTTTTTTTTATTTCTTGGAATTTGTAGATATAATATTTTTTATGTTACAATAGGTTAATTTTGCAGGAATGGTACTTGAGGTAAATCAAGTCTGCCTTTACTAATTTCAGATAACTATTGATCAGTAATTCTCAGGATAAAAAATCCTTCAAATTAATATTGCAATATTAAAATGATATTTTAAGCATAGTTTATTGGGGCAATAATTGAAATGACATCAAAACTTTTTAAAAATTACTAAAATAGTATAATTATAGTCCATAAAAAGTAAAAGAAAAAAACCAACAAATTCATTGAAAATATTAATGAAAAATAATCAAATACTTCGATAAATTATTGAACTTAAATTTAAAAAGTAAAAATCAAAATAAATTCACTAAAAATACCCATAAAAATCGACAAAATATAATTCAATTATTTATTGAACTATAGTTTAATAAATTATAGAACTATACTTGTACTATTTGAGTAATTTTTAAAAAATTGCAATATTTTAGTAATAAGTATGTAAATTTATATTATTTGAGATAAGTTCATTTGGTAAGGTATCACTATTGGTAAGGTATCACTACTCCTTCCTATAAGATTGAAAGTTCGAATATTCTCTTCTCCAATTTAATCTAATATCTCTAACGTGTATATATATAGGAGAAATTAGGTGGATAACCACTTTTCATATCTATATAATAAAAAATAGCCACCAATTTAAAAATAAAACTTTGTAGCCACTTTTACATTTTTCCATGAGATTTTGCATTATTTTTCCCCCTAATTTACCCTTTTACTCTCTCATATTTGCTGGCCTATTTATTGTTCATTTCCTTTCATGGATAACTTTTTATTTAACATAGAAGTCTAATTACTGACGTATTTAAATGTTCTTTATTCATATTTGCTGGAGCATTTATTATCCCACTTAAATTTTATTTTCCTTTAATTTCTCCATAATTATTCTTTTTTAAAAAAAAAATTGAGATCGAAGATAGTACTATAGTACCCGGTGTACATACCTCAAGTAATATACCATATATACTAGATATACATAATGCTATTTATGCTCTACTTGATTTTCTTTGAATGTTTGTTGTCAATGCGTTTATCTGCTATATATTTCGTATATTTATAACAATATATACTATATATACGCAAACTCTAAATATTTATTTTTTTGCATCATACTTCTTTTACTGTTTACTTATAATTTAATTTTCGAAATGTGTTTTAATAAAGAAAATATCTAATAGCATTTGTATTTTTTTTACAATGAAACACTTTTATTTATTTTAATAATATGTTTTGGGTTCTTCCTTAGTGGAATTTTTTGTACATTCCGTACATAACAAATATGTGTTGTCAACCCCCTCCGTCCTCTGAATTTTGATCTAGATCATGAACTATGTCATCCTATACATTATATATATTTAGTATATCATATACTATACCATAGTATACACGATATTCTATACTCTAGTAGATAGCACTTCAGTTTTTTAGAGTTCTTAACCAAAAAAATAAATAATCAAAAAACAGATTTTTATAGTTTTTAACAACAAAAAATCACCAGAAACTAGAAGAATGACACGTTTTTATATGAAAAAAAGTTTCTTTTTTTAAAATAACTTTTTCCATTTTAAACATTTTTTTTAAAATTAATTTTATAATCTGTAACTTACATAGAGTGTGATAGAAAAACTAAAAATGAAATCTTTTGAGAAAAAGAGGTTGAAACACAATAAAAATGTAAAACTTTATGGGTTGAAGAACAAAAGATGAAGAGAAATTACAATTTTTAGGGTTTCATTGAAAAAAAAAAAAAAAACTTTAGAAACTTTAAAACAAACATACCTTTCATCAATTTTAGTCATTTTTTTTATTTGAATCTTTAAGATTCATTATAGATCTATTTTTTTGGGGGAGAGGTGGAAATGAAGAGAGAATGATGGGTTTGGAAGATTTTCTAAAAAAATGATGGGAGGGAGCACACGTTGGTTTAAAGGAGACAAAAGAGAGTACTTGAAAAATGTGAAGAAAGTTTTTTGAAAAAATAAATATGATGGGATTTACATGGCATGACTTTGAGAAATTGTGGAAGGGTGTTTAGGTAAGTTTTTTCTTTTTCTTTCCCCAGATAGCTACTAAACTTTATTTTTTGAATGATTACTATTAAGCTTTATTATAGAGTTTTAAGTAGCTATTAATATATAACTATATATATATATATATATATATATATATATATATATATATTAAAATGAAGTTACCAGCCAACACGAGGATAACTCAAGTGGTTAGGCACACGCTCCCTTCCTATGAGGTCGAAGGTTCGAGTCTCCCCTCTCCCAATTTGTAATATCTAAAAAAAAAAAAAATGAAGTTACCATTCCAATCCAACTATCAAGTGGCAAGATTCTCTAATTGCCCTCTTCCCTCTTCCTAGCAGCCAAGAGAGAATTGAAATTATTATTCTATAATTATTTTTATTTTTTAAATGTCAAAAGCTCAAAAAGGAGAGGAGGCTTTAAGAAACTTTATTCTCAATCACTAGGGTTCTTTTCCACAGTTGTCACCATTAGTCCATAGCAGCTAGTGAATATATACAAGGAATAGAGCATTATAGTACAATATTGAAATGACTAAAAATTAATTACTTGAAAAATATTTTTAAAAAAATTTACAGAGAAAAAGTCTGTAAAAGAAGACAAGGGTTATGAAGTTGACAGGTTCCTACAATTATGAAGGTGGTGTAAGGAAGATGCCAAAAATGCTTGTACTACTTTTCTTTTAAGTATCTAACAACTTTTAATCTTCTTTTTTTCTATAATAAAGGTTTTAAAATATCTACTCTAAATGTCTCAACAACATTGGTACCAGATGAAAGTTATGCAAGTTGGTAGCTGGGGTTTAATTTAAGGTTCGGTTCCAAATTTAGTCTCCGAGTTTATTTCAATTTAGTCCTTATAATTTTAAAAAAGTTTTAATTTAAGTTGGCGGCATGGGCCGTGAATCTTATATGATTTTAAAATTTTCAACGTAGTTCTTATAATTTGATAAAACCACTAATATTCTTTGTTAGTATTAAAAAAGTAAACAAATTGTTTATGTATCTGTTTTCTATGAAAGTAGGAGTTATAAGATAAAGACAAATTAGGATGTGGCGGGTGTTAACTTAATATGTAGTTGTGATACTTTTTATAGATAAATTTGAAAACGGTGGAGATATTTTGTGAGTGTTTATCAACCCATAGAGATTAAATTGATACTTTTATTAGCATAGAGATTAAATTAATATAAACTCTATATCACAAAGGATTAAATTTAGACTTTTAAAATCATATGGACTAAATTGAAATATATCCCAAATCTTAAGGATTAAATTTATAATTAAACCTTATTACTTGTGTTAATTGGATATTTTTAAAAGTCTTATTTTAGTTTTTATAATAAATTCTATCTTATTAATAGTTCACGTCTTTAGGAAGTGAGGTTAATTTTGGTGGAATATATATATATATATTAATGATCCATTATATTAATAAGATTTATTTATAGTATTAAAAGTTAAAATAGAACATTAAGAAAATATTAAAACAAGTATTACAAGCGAGTGTATAAAAAGAAAAGAAGAAAAAATACAAGTGACTAGATACAACTAATAGGCACATTTTTTTTTTAATGTCGAAAGTTCGGGTCCCTCGTCCTTAAAATTGATGTAATATCTAAAAAAAAAAAAAAACACACATATATAATAACGTACAAATTAAGAAATGACTTCATACATTACGACAAAAAATGCAAATGGCAAAAGAAGATATCTTTGGATATAAAGAAGTCGTCCAAATACAAACCCCCCCTCACATCCTCTTATCATTGTAATGAAAAAAAATAGTATATTAATTCCAATATTCATTTTAATTTAAACTTTTGACAAAATTCAAGTAGGGCATAAGCATATATTATAGATAATATAATTAATGGGTCCACAGTGTAAAATATCAATAAAAATATATCACATCCCTAAGTGAAGTGATTAACTGGCCAATATCATTATTATTATTTTAGGGTAAATAAACAACACAAGCCTGCATAGAAAAAACTTCCCGGTTAACTGAGTGATCTTTTTGGATAATTTTTAAAATTGTTTTTGAACCAAAGAAACCGTTTTTATAACTATTAAAAAACATTTGTAAAAATTATTCTAAACTGATTTTAAGTGTCTATTTAGAATAGGTTTTGAAAGTGTTTATGAATAAAGAAAATATTTTTGATAACTATTAAAAAACACTTTTAAAAGATATCTCAAACAGGTTCTAAATTGGAAAAAGGGTACATGCTCAAGAGAATAACATTAAAAAAAATTTAGATAATTTTCTTTTACTACTTGTATATATATAATTCAATATTGATCTCTGCTTATCGAACCCAACCCACTGGTAAGTAACCAAGTTGTATTCAGTAAACGGTATTCAATTACCCACTAAGCCACACCATTCCCAACTTTACTAAAATAATTTTCCAAGATTGAACCATCCATAGACAACACAATTTATAATTTTCACTAATGATTGCAAATAAAAAACTATAATCAACATGTCTGTTTTTGTTTCATCAAGGGAAGAAAAAGAGAATATTGAATTATACTGATAATAATAATAATAATAATAATAATAATAATTTGGGTGTTGGATTGATTTAAGTAACAAAACACTAATTAATAGGCCCCAACAAAGAGGGAAGTTGAAGGTGTGGTCTTTTTGTTTTGTCCCAAATGACCAGAATTCATTGGAGGTGCAAGAGTAAGTTCAAGATCTGGCAGTACTGATGAAGAAGCAATATTTTTAATTGGAGAATTGGGTTTTGGAGGATGAGAAGATTTGAGCAGTCCATACAGCCAAACAGCAGATGAAGCCAATTCATCACTTTCTTTGTTGATTTTCAGTTCCATTTCCATATTATAAGCTAAATTATTATTCTCTTCCTTCAAATCATTATTCTTGATCTTCTCTTCAGAATTTGAAGATAGCTTTAGACATTGAGAGAGAGTACTACTATTTGTATCCATAGATGGAGAATTCTCATTAGGATGAGAAGCCATGTTCCTGGTCCCAACCTGTCTTGTTCAATATTATTAAAAAAAAAAAAAGGTTTACATATGAAAAACATGTTAAAAAAAAAAAAATACTTATGGACATGAATTAGCCAAATTTTTGGATAACTTGCAACTTGATTTTTTTAAAAACTCAACAGGAAAGAGGTCAGTTTGAGCATAACTCAATTGATTAGATATCTGTATTCTCTTTCGTAAGATCGATGATATCTATAAAAAGAAAATAGCGATAACGATGATATATTATCATACCATGTCAAAGAGGCTTGAGCGCCTATTCTTTTTGTTGAGAGTAGATTGTCTGAGGAAATACTTTTGAGCATGACTAGCCACTTGTGTTGGTGTTCTTGTGGTAACATAGTTTTTTGAGATTCCTCTCCAATCTCCTCTTCCAAGCTTTTCAAGCCCAATTAGAAATATTCTATGCTCTTCTTCTGACCATGGTACCCCTATATTATTCATCCAAAAACTTGTGTAATTATGCCCTTTTGTATGAATTCTAAATTATTAGAGAAAAAAACAGAAGAAACTCCTCATATTCTCATATGAAACAAAAATTTTATAACAAAAAATGCATCGAAACCGAAAGAAACTGATGGTTTTGGCGAAAAGGGTTTGATTTTATTCTCAAACAAGCACCCTCATACATGGATTCAAATATTTACATGGGGGCCGAGGAACAATAACGAGAGGAAAAATGTCATTACGAGGGTTTGAATTTAGGATCTTTACGCTTTCTGATACCATAATAAATCACCACAGATAAAACTATTGAGTCAAAAGACAAATTTAATCTTATATTCACATCAGATTTGATTCAAACTAAACAAAATCAGCTTTTATGTTTTTCAAAAGACACAAACATTAAAAACCCAAAAAAGGGAAGAAGAAGAAGAAGAAGAAGAAGAAAAACCAAATAAACAAAAGAAAGAGAGGGAGAGTCCAGAATTTGAAGTAAACTAACCTTTTCTCCTCTCTTGCTCTCTACCAAGAAGACCATCAGAGAGATAGCCATTGGAAATATTATTATTATTATTATTATGATGAAAATCTTCATCAAGTTGAATACATGAAGAAGAAGGAGAAGAAGAAGAAGAAGATAAACAATCAGTACTAAAACTCTTTTTCATAGCAAAAGAAGAAACAGAAGAAGAAGAAGAAGCATCAAGTTGAACACCAAACAGTCTAAGACCATGATGGGAAACAAAATTAGTGGCTTTAAAGTTAGAGCAAGTCCTTGAATTGTGACCAATGTTTCCACAATGTGAGCATTTTCTGCCCATTTTTCACCCAGACAAAAAAAAAATTGAATCTTTTTTTTTTCCCTTTACTTCTCTTTGAATTATGATACTCCAAAAAGAAAAGAGAGATTTAGAGAAAGAAGCATAAAAATAAGTGATATATATTGGGTGTGGTTTATCTGGGATGATGAGGGTAAGGTGGGGTAAGAGGAAATGAACATATAGTAGGTTGAAGATGATTGGATGGCTTTAATTATATATATATATATATATATATATATATATATATATATATATATATATATATATATATATATATATATATATAATATTTTGTTTTCTTTTTCCAACTTGGTTTTGAGCATAGGGCAAAAATGTTACATCTCAGTCATAATCAGTTATTTTTTAGATATTACATTAAATGAAGGGAATAGACTCGAACCTTCGATTTTATAGAAGAAAACGTTGATGTTCTGAAGTGGATTGGATAGTCATTCTCTCATTTCCTAAAAAATTAAAAAAAAAATTATATAAATTATTGATTCCGCTCATGTATGTTTAACCAGTTGACTTATGCTCGAGTTGTTTGCATACCTTAATTATTAAGACAAACAATAACATACAAAGTTATGTATACTTATACTTTCATGTATATTAAAAGTCATATACATAAAAATCAAAACTATAATGACATCATAGTATCTTAGAGAGAGAGAGAGAGATGGGGCAAAAGTGGGTAGATGCTTACCTGAAGAAACATCAAAGAAATGGCAAAGGTTTGAAGGTTGAAGTTGATCATTTTGGAGAGCACTTTCATAGGAAATTTATTGGAACCACAGCCATTATTTCATTTTATCAATTTGGGATTAATTTTTTTTTCCACTTCTTTAGATTTCTTATTTCTTTGACTCGTACGGACAACAACTTCTATAGATCATCATTAGTTCAACAAAGGTTTTCAATTTGTTCCCTCTTTAATTTAATTTAATTTAATTTAAATTATGGAAATAGGGGATGATCATTGTGAGACTCAATCTTATTATTTAATCTTTTTTTGCCATTGTTAATGGATCTCTCTCTCTCTTTTTCCTTTGAGAAAAGTAAATGGATCTAAAAGTTACTACATTTAATCTTATAATAATTTATTTTAATTGCAACTCACATTATCATTATTGGCTTACATACTTTAATATTGATCTACAATTTCATTTAAAATTTCAGACTTTGAGGGGGCAAATCAGTTTAAATTTGAGGAAAAATTCAATTTAAATTCCAAATTTATTCATCAATTTAAACTCTAAACTTTATTGAGGGTTCTAAAAGTTTAAGATTTAAATTCACATACCTTTTCTAAATTCATGAATATAAGAATTATTTAAAATGTTCAAATAAAAAAAATTCCACCCACTTTGACATATAGTCCTTTGAACCTTTAATTTTTAATTGCATTAATTTAATTATGTGCTTAATCAAGTGTCGTAATGTAAACCTTTCGATTATAAGTGATTTTAAAAATGTCTTGAACAAATTTCAAACCAAGAGTTGATATTCATAGTTAATTGAGTATATAGTTTACATCGTTGTAATTGAAAAATGAAAATTTAATTTGGTACTTTGCAAAAGTACAATGCTAAAAAAAAAAGTACAGAAGTAAAAAATTAATCTCTCCCTATATATATTATTTTTAAGATATTACATTAAATCAGAGAATACAGCAGAAACTTAACCACTTAAGCTATGTTCGTTCGTGTTGACAAGTTTTCTCTATATTCAAAACATAAATACTCAAATATGTTTCTATTTGTTTCATAAAACATATTAAAATAATTAACATGAATATTGCCATATATAGCCCCCTTTCCTCCCCAAGTCTCTTGGTCTAGAGGTATTCAATTCCTTATACTTTAACCTCCATTGAATTAATCTCTCTCTTCTCCTCAGTCTATTTTAACTCTTTCTCTATTTTTCTTCCACATCTTCATCCAAAACTCTTCACTTTTTTTTCCCTTTCCAAAAACAAGGAAAATCCAACATCGATTTATCTTTTAATCAAAAGCATAAATTAACTGTATTCTCAAATTTTAATTTTAGATTTCGAGATAGTGATATTTTCTTCAAAAGGATGATTTTATTTTGAATGTTTTAAGTTTATTCCCATGATCTTGATAAAAGTATTAGTTATTAAGCTTATATTTTTTTTTTTTCGATGAAGTTATTAAGCTTATATTCAAAATGAAAAGTTTTGTAATTTATAAGTTGTATCGATATGTATTTTAGTCAACAAAAAATTCCCATTGATTTAGCTTGTGTATCTATTAAATAGTTTATGTAATTTCTTATGCAAGTAAGAAAATATGTCATTCTTTTCATAAATTATTTTTTCTCTCACTGATCTTTTGTTCTCTATTTTTTTTTAGTCTTCTTGAAAGTCTCTAATTACCAACCCAATGGGAAAATATGTAGTTTTTTCAATTTTTAAAAGGATTTTTTTTTTCTTAATTATTAGTCAAACCCCAAATTAATCAAACAATCGGCTGAAATGACAACGATTTAAGGATAGGGTAGACAAAAACACCCCAAGATTTTTGTCATGAAAATCTTTGGAAAAAAAAAAGTCAAGAATTAATATTGAAACAAATGAACAAGAAACCTACTATAAACGGAAGAAAAAAAAACATTTAGTACAAGAAGTTTGAAAATTAACTAGCCATTATATATATATATGTGTGTGTGAGAAATTTTTAGTAGATGATACTTCGACTAATCTCATACTGAAGATCAGAGGATCGTAGGCTCATAAATGTCATTTTTGAAATTTTTCAAAATTTTTACTATTTTTAAAAATATCAATTATTAAAAAATGTCATTTTTGAATATATGTGTGTGTGACAAAATTTTAGTAGATGATATACTTCGACTAATCTCATACTGAAGATCAAAGGATCTTAGGTTGAGAAATGTCATTTTTGAAATTTTTCAAAATTTTTACTATTTTTAAAAATATCAATTCTTAAAAAATGCCATTTTTGAATATATATTATATTTATAATATTTCACAAGTTTTCTAAAGATTGATGGTGATTGATAATGGAAAGCTAAATTACAATATCTCCCAATTGAAACTGTGAAGATATAATAATATATTCATAGGATTGGAGAAGCTAGCTAAGCTACCCAACTTGTTAAGGATTTGATTTTGAGCTAATTGGGTTTTATATATATATAGTCCATTGAATCTGGAGAACACACAACTTGTGGGATTTTTTTCTTCTTCTTTTTTTTCCATTATTTATTTTCTGTTGTTGAGCTAGAAAATTACTTAAAATAAAGTCAGTTTAGTTCATACTCATTTGGCCTTCTCATAAACAAGAATCTTTACTTGAAATAAATAATTTCAAAATTAGGAATAAAAAAAAAATCTTTGTGGAAAGTCTCTCTCTCTCTCTCTCTCTCTCTCTCTCTCTCTCTCTCTCTCTCTCTCTCTCTCTCTCTCTCTCTCTCTCTCTCTCTCTCTCTCTCTCTCTATATATATATATATATATATACATTCATCCATTCACTAGCTTATATTTGTTTGGATTATTATGATTGAATTTGGTTTTAAGATTACAATAATCCAAGGCCAAAAATCTTAAGTTTTGATGTATATGCTAAGAGACAAACAAGACTGTTTATTTAATATTTGAGCTTTTTTTTTCCATTCAATTTACTAATCTTTTCAAGGGTTTCATACCTCAATATGCAATGAGCTCTATTTAATAATTAGCAAATCCTACCAATTTCTTGATTGCCAATTATATTCAGTAAATCTAAGAGAGCACTTTTTTTTGTAAAGAGTGGATTGAGGCTTTGTAGTTAATCAAGAATTAAATTAATTCTTTTTTCCCATTATTGGTATAAATTTTAGCATTGCACAAAAAGTACATACACTATAGTATTATACAAAACAAAACTTGAGTGTTTCTTTGTGTATATATGAGATCATTGTTAATCTGTTTACAACTTTATCATTAAAAAAATAAAACTTTTGATTGTTGGAAAGAGGCAGAATTCAATTTAATCATCTATATATTCTCAATACTCCTCACGTGTGGTGAGGGTTTAGATATTCATATGAGGTCTAATCATATAAAATCGTAGGGAGAAAGTGAAAATGTAAGGGTTTAAATTCATGACCTTTTAATGTGATATCATATTAAACACCAATAAATTTAAAATTTTAAGCAATTGGGTTAAAACAAATTAATCTTGTATATATTTAAACATTTCCTTTTACGAGTGGGTTGGGATATTTCTACAAAGTCTAATCACATGAAACATTAATAATTAAGAAGGAAATGACAACTCAACGATTTACATTCGGGATGAAGACCTTTACTCTAATATCATATTAAATCACACATAGATTTATGAACTTAATAGCTAAAGTGGCAAAACCCCTCTCCTATATTATAGTAAAAAAAAAAATGAAGAACCAAAAGGCATCAAATTTAGACTGTTGTGTTGTGTAGTACAATTATTCAGCATCAGCTTCAAGTACAAGAGAACGAAGTTCATAAAACAATTTTAGAGTATAATTAATTATTTTAATAATAGGGGAGGTACCAAAACCAAGATTTGTTAAGCATAGATTTTGAGTGGGATTTAATTATAAATTAAAAACATTCACTCTTAAGTATTTGGTTCTCTTTTAAATGTAAAGTTTTAAATGGCCACTTATTAGTCTACAAGATAACATGAAAAGGTACCAAAATCGAAGCCAGATTGAATGTGGGAAAAGTTGCCAAAGAACGGACATTGTTTCCACACAAGTCACATTCAAAACCGGGGATCTAGACCACTGATTTGGTGGGGAACCTTTCAATTGCATTTGCTTTTAAACCCATTTACTTCTTATTATATATTTTATTATTTTACATGCATTGCATAGGTAGGTGTCTGAATTAATTTACGCGCATCACATCATAGAACATATTAGAATTGTGAAACTCGTAAGATAATATTCTAAGTTGATGACTTCACATGAATTTAAACACGTGATCTCAACGTTTAAAGAAAGTCTTTTGACCACTAGATTAACTCATGATTGATTATATTATATATATAATTAGATTTATATTACTATAAAAATTCATCAAAATACTATTTCTAAAAGAAACAAATTACATCATTGATCATAATCCAGTACCAGAGCTCACAAGTTGCGAAATGTACAATGTATAAGCATTATGTTTATTTCTAATCAAATTTAGTCATAATTTTATTATTCTTGTAGCATTATTAGTGCTTTTATTAACTATTAGTACAATTATGAAGATTATTATATTCTTTTATCCAAGTATAATTCCGGCAGGAAAGCAAATTGTTTGAATGATGACAGGTTTAAAAATAGTTATTTTCAACATCATGGAATATATAAAATAACTTTGTCATATAAAGTATGTGTCTTCTCAACTCTATAAGGGGGGTGTTTTTTTCTTTAATCGTGTTTTTTTCTTCATCTTGAAAGGATGGGAGATTTTTATAATTCAAAGAAAACAATTGGGATGCCATTGAAAAGATTGCTGTCTAAAGTTGTTTTTTTTTTTTTTTTGGCATCTTTCTAAATCAGACTTGCTGTTTAGAAATGCAATTTCAGAGTTTGTTTGGCTTTTCAGGTCAAGATGAAGAGTTTTCTTCTCTTGAAATTATTATTATTATTTTTCATATATGTGAATATACCCAAACCAACTTAAGCAGCTCAACTAATTTCATAGACAATCACACAACCCGATAACACTTGACGTCGAGAAACTCAAAGGATAATATCCTAAATAAGAAGTAATCATATATGATTTGAACGCACGACCAGATTTTAAGGAAAGTCTTTTGACTAATAGGTCAAACCATATTTCGTTGTTTTCTTCTCATATTTTCATTCTCTACAATTCAAAGGGTCATAACAGAAGATCAATGTTCACATTCTTTCTCGTTGTTACTAAGAAATTATCCAAAGCTGACAATACGGCAGTTATATATTTTCAAAAAGGAGATACACATGTAACTTCTAAAGCGAATATAGAAGAGAATATGCTAAATTAACATGTAAAACTATAGTAGTCAAATATATTTTGTTGAATAGCTGAATTCTTTTTTTTCCTCAAGGTGTGGGTGATAAAAGAAATAGTACCACAAACTTCTAAAAAAATCCATAATTTAAAAATAATATTCAAAGGCTGAATCTCTCAATTCAATTCAAGAAAATATTTTGATATAGGAAATATGAATATAGAGAAGACGACATAAAAAAAGGTGCTCTATAAATTATTAGGAAACTGACAAATCCCACATTACACGATTCATTCACCAATACAATGATTTTCCCATACAAAAAGTTCTACCTAAAAAAAAAAACTTAAATAATCACTAATTAACAATTATCCTGTGGACACAGGCAGCAACAGCTGAGCCATAAGTGTTGCAGACAACTGCAAAAGCAGAAGGAGAGAATTAACATCTGTAATTACAAGTGCAAGGTTTTCATCAAAATTGGACTAAAAAGAATCTGTTGGATTACAGTTTAGTTTTCAGTTTCAGTTTTTGAAAGTTAAAACTTGTTTACTAACAATTTCTTTGTTGTAATCAACTTTTCTAAACATTTTTAAGTTAAGTTTTTAGTCAAATATTAAAAACTAGAAAACATAGTATTTAAAAATTTGTTTACTATTTTTAAGATTTGATTAACATTTCAAGTGTTTTTAAAATGTGAAAAGTACAAAAATTGTCGACAAAAAAGTTTATTTTAAAAACAGATTTTTTATCCTCTCTAAAAGACAATGTCGTTATAAGCATCCGTTCCGGAAAAATTAAACTTTTAAACAACCCAACAATAAAAAAAAAGCAGCAAACTATATGATCAGACTATCAGGAACGTGGATAGGTTGGCTCACATCAAACAGATAAATGTGGCTTTTAAAGGTGTTCAGGATCAACGTGCAAGAATAATCTGGTGTGTTCAAGAAGTGAAAAAAGATTCATAACTAAAGAGACAAGCAAAATCTTACTTAAGAGCCATTCCATAGTCTGAACTTGCATATTCCACGACGATTTTGTTCAAACGAGGCACGGATTGACTGCATCATGGAATGCACTGCAGGTATATGAGCCAATTCTCCATGCTCTTCCTGCACATATGGTTTGGCTTTAGTATGTGTACACACGTGTGTGTGTGAATGAGTGAAAGAGATGCACAATACCACTTCCTTGAGGCGTTCTTCAAACCCTTTAGAATTTGCATCAGTAGGCATGAAAACCTTCCTGTAAGCAGATCTCAAGCTGTTAATCTGGATCCTTGCACAAAAATATATGATAAGCCCTTCAATATGTAAAATTGAATGATAGGAGCAAATATGTGAACCATCAGAATAAAATTCCATATATTTCAACCTCATCCACTGTAAATCCATTGCGCCGGAGTCCCTCTAGATTCAAACCACGAACTTCTGCTCTTTCTCCGGTTACCATCACGTACTTGGGGACATCTTGTGAAACCTTCAGGTATATAATAATATTAAAGGATATCAAGTTTGCAAAACAAAAGAGTTGCTTTTGAATTGATGGCTTAACAAAAAGATCAAAATAGGATTAAGAAACAATGAGGCTATGGCCAGTTAGTTTGCATCAAGGAGAATAATATGCTAGACATCATTACTTAAAAGCTAGTGGATCATAGTACTCCCCCTCCTGACAAGTCCATGTTTTCTTGAAAGTTGAAAGTACCAAAACCAACAACTTCACGTCTGTTTATGTTCAAGCACACATTGCATGTTCCTTATAATATAATCAGAGTACAGTGAAAAAGACAATAAATTGGAAAATGAGAATACCACCGAACCCCCAGCAATGAACGAGAAAGAACCAACATGGCAGAATTGATGAACTGCGATGGCTCCCGCTGTGTGAACATAATCCTACAATGGAAGCTCCCTTGAATTAATACAACACATCTTGAACCATACCGGAGTTTGGTTTGGGCAGATAATGATAAGAAGACACTAACCTCCACTACAACATGCCCTGCGAGAAGAGTATTATTTGCAAATATATTGTTGTTACCAATTTTGCAATCATGAGCAATATGACAGGATCCCATTATAAGATTGTTATCCCCAATAACCTGATTTCACATTCCAGCAAAAGAAATGGAAGGTGTGAACTGTTGAACCATATTGAAAAGGTTCTAATAATGAAAGAAATATATAAAGTCTCTTCAGGCCTATCCCATCTTACTGTTATGTCACTTGACTTTGAAGATCGGTGGATTGACGAATGTTCTCTAATCTCATTATTATCTCCAATACGAAGGAAACATTCATCTCCTGGCTAAATCATAGGGAGTAATGTCATAAAAAGAGTAGTTATTGATGAAAGTTCTCTAATCTCTAATGTCAACGAAACATGCATCCCCTTGCTAAATAAAAGGGAATAATTTCATAATAAGAGTAATTGTCCTCTAGAAAAAGTGAAAAACTGTCATGAAAGATTCATTATAAAGGTGTATGATGGATTATTACAATTCACTAGGATGAACGAAAATGACATTAATGATTGTATTGAAATTAAAGTAATTAAGTGTAACTTGTTAACTTCCATGCATCAGCAACTGGTCAGAATCACATTTCAACTTAGCAGCAAGTGAAGAACATTCCCCAGTGAAGTAAAAATAGATAAATAAGCAACCAACAGAAGACTATCCACCTTTTGCAAAGAAGAAAATAGAAAGACAATCCCAAATATAAAAAACAAATAACAGAACAAACGCTTGAGAGATCCTGCATTATAAAGGATATTATCATAACACCACACTCTCTTTAGTCAGCTTAGAATTAGATAATCACAAATCTACCCACTTCAAGCATATTAATTAATTATTCACATTTAGCTCCTACAAAACAACTTGGTCAATCATTCTATCAGAAAGAACATAAAAAAAAATGATAAGCCGGAAAAAAAAAAGTTTTGGCTGCATTGTATAGGATAGCCAACAATACGGTGTATGAGTTAACAAAATCAGACAAGTACAGTGCAGTCACTGAATGTTACAGAGTCATAATATGGAATTTGACATCATTCAAACTGAGAAATCTAATAACCTGACTAAGAATGCATAATCAACCTTGTACTTCATATCTTGGCATTTTATACCAATTACAGCATGATGCCCTATTTTGTTCTTGCACCCAATGACAGTATGACCGGGAAGGTCTTCACCAACAATAGCACCACTGCCTGACCATGTTTTGCGACATAGACACGATCAGATATTAAAAGTTAAGAAAATCACTCAATTCACAGTTCACAGCATGGTTCTTTTAAGGGTAAAATGCAAATAAGACCCTTGTGGTCTTCTCAAAATGCATGAACACCCCATGTACTTAGAAAATGACAAATCTCTGAGACCCCTCCCCTTCAATGTCAATAATTTTCTTTTAGCCACAACTTCTTCGTTTGAACTCCGATTTGGACGATTGAAGATGTTTTGGAATCCTCATTTTAGGCTCTACATATATGTCACTTGAAACTTTGAAAGCATTAATAAATAAAAGATTTTATTAACATCGAAACACTAAGTATGATTGACATCGTTAACTCTTTTGGTTATTGATGATTTCAAAGTTTAAGCGATGATTATGTAAAGCCGAAATGAAGATTCCAAAACATCTTGAATCATCAAAATCGGAGTTCAAACGAATGGTTATGGCTAAAAGAAAATTATTGACATTGCAGAGGTTAAATTGAAAAAATTGGAAAGAATGTGATTTTCAAAACATGGGTTCATACTCAAAAGAACAGTCAGGTCTTATTTGCATTTTACCCTTCTTTTAAAACTCAAACTCACGTCATCAAAACACATTGCTCTCCTAGTTCGGTACATCCGAAAATGTGGCTCCCGGGATACAACTGACAACCATTTCCCAGCTTTGCAAAGGCTCCCACAGTACAAAATGGACCAATATACCCATCCTGCAACATATATAAGAGCATCTAATTAAATTCTCTACAAACCAAACCAATCAAGAAGAAGAAAGTCGATAAAATTCACCTCTTCACTTCTCCTTTCCTTCTTTTTTTTTTTGGATAGAACCACGTAACTTCAACTAAATCCATTCATTCGTATTATAATTCTTATTTTTATAAACATATTATTCCTAGGAATGTATGAATACTATATTCTATTGACAATTGTTTCTTTTCTATACATTATCAACATCAAATAAATTACTTAATAAAAACAAATATACCAATTACATTAAAGAATTATGATATAGATGTAACACATGAGAACAATATCCTATAATAAAGTTAAGATTATCATCATAAACAGCACAGAGTTTTCCAATTTCGGATCAATATTATGCATTTTATACATTACAATTTTTTTTAAAAAAACCAACATTAAATTATATAAATATAATCCATATTAACTTTTATATTAAATCAAAATGAGCATACTTAAGAAAAATTCAATCTTTTGTTAACATTCATAAGCATTTCCTAAGATAACAAATACAAGAACGCTTTTAGATTCATTACTACCGAATAAGTCAACGATCGTATCACATGCGCCGAATTCAGTAAAAACTTTAGCAAATCCCATGGATTTATCATTGAAACATAAGAAAAATTCAGTAACTAACTCGAATAAATAAAGATTTTAAGAATGATAAAAGACACAAGGAAATGAAAAAGCAGCAAAATGAACCTGGCCAATGAAAGCATTAGGGTGAACGATAGCAGAAGGATGAATGAAAGTAGGGTTTCTTCCAGTTGAAGCTTCCAATTTAGTCTCTCCCGCACTTGCTGAAAAGAAACCTTTTTAAGAAAAAGAGAGAAAAGGAAATGGAAAATCAGAAAAGAGAGTAGGAAACGAACAAGAAGTTGAGCGGCGAAGAAGATGATGATTACATAGCGACCGAAATGACCGACGAGCTCTCTGTAGCGATTGCATCGCCGAGCGAGCGAGCGAGCGCGCGCGCGCAGGGTAATGGAGAGTGAGAAATAATTGACTTTCTGCTGACGCCCATCGCAACTGGTCTATAATTCTAAACCGTTTGATTACCTGTCAACGTCAACAAATATTTCCTGTCCGATTTAAAATTTCATAAATAGTAAATATTTTTAAAATGGGATTAAAAAAAATAGGTATGAAAACTATTATAAATTTACTAGTGAGTATGCAAGTTTTAAAAATTTATTCGTTAACTATTTTTTAAAAGGGCAATTACTGAAATAGCATATTTTTGCATACTAATTACTGAAATGTTATAACTTTTTAAAAATTATCCAAATAGCATAACTATAGTTCAATAATTTATTGAACTAAAAAAATTAAATTTTTTAATAAATTCATTGAAAATAATAATAAAAAATGATCAAATAGTTCAATAAATTATTGAACTTGAACTTGAAAAACCAAAAAACAAACAAATTTATTAAAAATACCTATGAAAAATAGTTGAATAATTTATTGAATCATAGTTGAATAATTTATTGAATCATAGTTCAATAATTTATTGAACTATAATTATGCTATTTGAGTAATTTTTAAAAAGTTCTGACATTTTAATAATTAGTATGCAGATTTATACTATTTGAGACCAATTGTTTTTTTGAAAAACCTTTAAATTAAAAATCTATTGGTTAACCATTTTTTTCACTTGTCATTTCTAATTTTCAACAAATCTTTGTGAGCCCTAACAAAACAATGACATGGATGAAAAACTTAATTTTATGGCACAACCTAAAGTTATTAGTCTAGATTTAAATTAAAATTTTGATTATTAGCTACATTATATATATGGATGTTTCATAAATATAATAGTTTAACTAATCTATGTATTTACAAGAACATAGAAAAGTTATGAAACACACTTTAGAGATATACTCAGTGGTTTAACTTTTTATTGCAATATATGTAAATATAATATTGCTTAAATCTATTCGCAAAGGTAATTTTTAAAGTGTTAATTAGTGATTAATATATAAATCAATAGTTCACTTTATTATAAAAATATGTAATTTAATGTTCAAACTTTACTATATTTATAAATAATTTTTAAACTATAATATTTTTATAAATATTAAAAAAAATTGCTAATTTTGCAATCATCCTTTTACATTTTGTACTACGAATAAAAAAATTAAATACATATAAAATTAATAGGGTAAATTACAATAACCTCCCTTAAACTATAAGAAATTTGCAATGTAGCTTATAAATTTTTTATTTGATCAATTATATCTTCAAACTTTTGAATTTGTTACAATATCACTCTCAATTTTTATTTTACGTTTAAATTTTTAAAAATTATTACAATTTCCCTCGAATGATTAACTTTGTTAACTCGCCCGTTAATTCTATTATTCTTATACTTTTATGTTTTAATATCAATAACTCATAGAAAAAGAAAGAATGAATGAGACATTAACGAAAAAAAAAAGGTCAACGAAGTTAACAACAAGAGTTACATTACATTACAACAATTTTATAAGTAATAAACTTTGAGAATGACATTGCAATAATTTTAAAAAGTTTATAAGTATAATTGATCAAATTAAAACTTGAAAGATTATATTACAAACGCCCAAATTACTATTATCATGTATATTTATTTCAAACTAATCAAAGTCAAATCTTGACATTTTTGTTGATCTTTATTTACAACAAAATCCATTGTTTAAAGCTATATCACCAAAAACATGGATTTAAAGCTAGTTTCACAAAGTGGGATTCCTTTCATCAGCCATTTCTTTTCACAAAGTGGGATTCCTTGCTTCGCTCAGAGGTTCTCCTCAGACAAATTGGCCACACTTCAACTTTCCCCTAAGCACTTTAGCAATGTGGATGTTGATATCAGAAAGCATATAATCTACAATTCCTCTGCAAAAATTTCCCTCACCATGCTCTTCTAATATGACTCCTTGTTTACAGAATGATATCACCCTCTAGAACTCGAAGCACCTATTACAAACACAACATCGATATGCCGTTAAAGGGCAATACAATTGGAGATTGCATTGTCAAATTGGTAAAGATCAATAGACTAGAGTTACGGTTAGAAATGTCATGCATAAGAGAACTGTTGTGTGAGTTTAGCTTAACTGTGCTTATTTTTTTCTTAAGCTATGTGTTTGTGCAGTATGTTTTTTTGGGCTGTGCATGTGGGATTTAGTATTCATTAGTTCTGAAAATCGATATTTTCTTAAGTCATACCTGTGACATACGCGGCCTTAAACATGGGTCCATCTGGATACACAAGGAAGCACATTGCAGCATTCGGTGAACCTCATCGTCTGAATAACAGTTCCTCAAGCAAGGATCAACCAGTTCAGAAATTGCATCTTTCCGCAGTAGGTTCCGTGCCTGATCCAGACAATAAAGACGTTGTATGAGCAAAACGAATAAGAAAATTCACAAAGTCTGGGAGGAAGAAGGGCATTATGTTTTTCCCTTAAACAGATGAGAATCTGAGTTGTCTGAGAATTACCCATTCAGTGAGGCACTGCTGGCCCTTGGGACGATTTAAATCAATAGCTTTACGTCCAGTCACAAGTTCAAGCAAGACTACACCAAAGGAATAAGTGTCTGCTTTTTCTGTGATTTGACCACTCTGTGCATACTCTGGAGCCAGGTAGCTAAACAAACACAAAGTTTCCAATTAATTTGGGAATTCAAGTTTAAAAAGAAGAAGAAGAAGGAATGCATAAAATAATAGCGATGTTTACCCAAATCTCCCGAGGATCCTGGTCTCCACCCCCAAGTCTCCATCTGGCTGCCATCTTGCTAGCCCAAAATCTCCAACCTAAAACTCAAACATTAAGTTGCAAGTAATTGGCTAGTATTGTTAAATAAACAACCCCAAAAGGTACATTTAGGCGATTAAAATGTTGTTGAAAAAGAGACTGTGCTTGTAAATTGAAGACATGGCTAGGACTGAAACAAATATAATAATTTTTAAAGCTAAATACAACACATAGAGCGATTCAGATTATGATAGATTTCCCTTCTTTTAAGTTTTTTAGTTTTTCGTCATGTGGAACAGCTTGTCCACCAATTTTTTTTACTTCTTTCAATGATATGAGGTTTGTACCACAACATACACGAACGGGGATCCAAAGGATCAGAGGGCATGACTTACTAGTGGTTCAAAATCATGAGTAAGGAGAATATTGTTTGGCCGAATGTCACGATGCACAATGCAGCCTACTCTACATTCTTCATGAAGGTATCTCAAACCTCGTGCAGCTCCAACTGCTATCTTCTGCCGTGCAGACCATATTAGTGGATTGTGATTTCTTCCTGCAAAAATCGAGCACGGCATTTTAAATGGATCATCGCACCTCACAGACCAAAGACGAATCTGGACATGATTTACTTGGACAAGCAAACAATCACTGATATGTGATAACTACTGGAAGACTATAGACTTGATGATGATATTTTGGAATTGCATATTTGAAAATGAGAAAGGTTCAAACGAATATGTGATGAACTGACAGAAAACCAAGCTTATAACTAGCAACTCAAATTCTAAACTAAAGAAGTAACTGCCCATGGGCTTGGACTATTGCAATATCAACAACATAATGGGATATTTTGAGATAGACTGGCATTACCGTAAAGATGAGAATCAAGAGATCCATTGCAAATGTATTCATAAACGAGCAACCTTCTTCCACCCTCTACACAGAATCCAATTAGCAGCACAACATTACGATGCTGTGCACAACTTAACACTTCGACCTCTGAACAAAATTCTCGATCACCTTGGGTACTAGCTAGTTTATATTGCTTGACAGCAACGACTTGCCCATCTGGTAAGACACCTCGGTGCACAGACCCAAATCCACCCTCAGCCAAAAAATTTGTTCCTGCAAATCCACTTGTAGCAACTTCAAGTTCAGCATAAGTGAACCATCTTGGTGGATTCCCAAATGCAGGTGCCTTGTGCTGACACATAGAGCACAAAGGAGGAGGGCCCAGAGGTGCTTTCCTGGTAAATGAAATTGTGTTCCTTACGTTTCTGCTACGATTCGCCACATCAGTGTCAGGTTCTAGAGATAGAGATGGCAATTTCTTGACCAAACCTTGGCGTGTGGAAGCCAGAGGTTTATCATGAGCACTTTGTGATACTTCCATCACATTTCGCTGGAATTTACGCCTGGAACTTAGAATGTCAACCAGACAACGCTGGAAATATGAAACTGAAGGGGTTTGCTTTTCACTCTCTGAATCAGATTCAGATTCAGAGAAAATTCTAGTTCTTTCAGCCGCAGTTCTGGATTCATTTCGCAGGCAGCCGCCAACTCCAGAGAACAAAGATGAACTACCCATATCTGAGCTTGATATTGATGATGTTCCAACATCAGTTACGGTAAAAGGTGAATCCACATCAGGACTGCTCGAGGGAGTCAAAGCTGGGCCACCTCTAAACATGGTTGATTCATCAAAGTAGCTTTTTAGACACTTCTGAGAAACGTCTAATTCATGTGATGATATCCAAGCATCTCTAGTCCCCATTTGAGGAGAATTCATCAAATTCAAGCGAAGAACCTTTGGCTGAGATTTCTTCATAACAACAACATTGCATTGCAGCTCTTCCAAGCAGTATTTCCTTTCATCTTTCAAATGCCTGTCCATAATTGTGAAGCACGGAAAATTTTAGTAAATGGGAAATGAAAATAAAGGAATAGGCATTTACTTATAAAACATGATGGCTCCTATCAAGAAATTTGTGACATGTCGGGGCATGCAGAATATGTAAAAAATGCACACAGTACATAAGAATGGATGCCTATAATAGAGACAACTTTTACATTCTTTATTACTTATCCAATATCACCCAGTTTGATTGAGCTCTCTTAGCCTCAGTAGCCACCATACCCCGAGCCAAACCAGAAAGGACTTTAATCCTGACTTTTATCTGCAAAAAAAATTTGAAACATCAAAAGAGATTTATAGAAAACAAGTAGTCTAGTAAATAATGAAGAGACCTTTAAAAAAAAATTATTGAACGTACCTTAAGTGGGTCATAAGCACCATGAAGTTGATGTACCATTTGAGAACATGAATGGGCAATATCATCCTTCTGATCTGAAAGGGTTCCTGATGGAGTTTTCTGATGACCAATGGCACAGTCACTAGTAAATCTGGAAAATCCCCGAATCCATTTACCTATAATAATACGATCTTGCATCAATGTTTTTACAAGCTAAAAGCAGTACAATCAGAGGGAAAATATATGACCGGCAAAAAGAAAGAAAAGACAAACATCAAAGAACTGAAATGAATATAAGAAATCGATAAACTAAATTGCTTACATTCCCATCAATAGGGGTAGTTTTAATTGGAAAACCTTTCGGAAATTCATCTCAAATACTAGCAAGTTGGAATCCAAGTTTAATTGGGATTCTTATGTTTTAAGGGAATTCTCTCTTCACATCAACCTCAAAGAAGAAATCTGATTCCTGAGGGGAATTCCAAAATTTATCTTGCTTCCCACATATTTTAAGTCATTCAAAACATTAGCTGGTAGCAGGGAAAAGAATAAGAGATTTAAGAGGAAAAGTTCTCAAAACCAAAAAAGAAATTATTACTCAAAATATATGCTGGGACAAGATTCCTCAGACATCCATCTCTTAAATAGATATATCATAAATGCAAACGAAACGTGTCTGAATACTTTTATCTTCTTCCATTTAAGGCAAGAAATTTGTATATTTCTAAAACAGATTATATATGAACCAGTGTCTTGAATGCAATATAGCCAAGAAATCATCAGAAATAAAAAGGCTACATATTTATGATCCATCAACAACAAAAACTGATTTTTTTTTTTTGGTAGTTTAATCCATAACCCATCTCTATGAACAAAAAAGAAAAATAAAGGAATCTTACTTGTGGGGTGAGAAGGGATCAATACAAGGAGCTTAATATGATCTCCAGGCTGAACAACATGAGTCAGAGCCCACACCAAAGCAGTCTTTGAAACTTCTTTTGAAGCTGCTTTAATGGCAACCACCACCACTTTCCCAGCTCCATTTAAACAACCCTTCTCCATAAACAAAAACTCTCTCCCCTTCCCCTCCCAAATTCAGACCAATCCCCACTTACAAAATCTACAAACCCCAGTTATCCAATTCCCAATTCCCAACCTTTTTGGAATCAAATTCCCAAACCCAAGTCAGAAACCACCATTAAAGAGGCAGCAAAGCACCAAAAAGAAACCGACACTGAAAACAGGAAAAAGGGGCATTCAGAATTCGCAATATTACAGCAAAATGAGCAGTGAATCAGACATGGAAAAAATTCTCGGAAACCGAGGTAGGCTGCTTTGCTTTTTGGGTGAGGTGAATGAAAAAAGCTAAAAGAAAGAAAAAGTAGAGTGAAGCCACGCAGTTTGAGCTTACTTTACTGAGTGAAAGAAAAAAACGAACCCTTTACTTTTTACATGTGAAATTCACGCAGGCAAACCCCTACCAAATCACAATAAAACAAAAACAAACCCGATATTTAAACTGTACTAATTCAGGTTGTTTATCCCAATCTGGAGCCGTTTTCTTATCAAAGACACGTTTTTTAATTATCTAAAAAACATGAATTCTCGTTTAGCTTAGCTTGGTTTTCGACAAAATTGTAAGATTACGTTGGAAAAACGACACAAAGAAACAGACAGATATGTTTGAACATATGTTGGATAAATAAATAAATGGGCATATCAAATTACGTTGCTTTCTTCCCAAGAAACCCAAAAGGCAACAAAAACTTTCCCTTTTTTTAACTGGACTATATGTAGATCAGGTGTTTATTTTGGAGTTTGTTCTAACTTTCTCAAATATTAAATGATGGTTTTGCCAAACACAATATGAAAAGTATATTTTTTTAGAGAAAAATATTCATCTAAGAAGCATTTAAGTGGTCAAATATTAATGTTTTTCATCATCTTTGATGGTATGTTGAGTCTCTCGTCTCTTAATTGGCTTTATTTACATCTTATTGGACTTCAATTAGTCTTCCGATTTGATATTTATATATTTGTCAAATAAAAAATATTCGTTTTTATTGTATTGAATAGTAGGTTTGACGGTAGATGTATAATTTGGCGGATTACTCGATATAGTAATTTCATTTTCTATTATTCGTTTTTCATTAATTGGAGAAAAAAAAGTTGCTTTGAAAAAGATAATGTTAAGAAAAGGATATGAGGCAACGGACACAAAAAGCATTATGGGACATTAAAAAAAAAAAAAAAACTAGCAAGCTTTTGCAAGTGTGGTGGGTTCAAAGCTAGCTGGTGCGCTTCTTAAATTGTTTTTTTTTTTTAACATACTAATATACATACGGTCGAACATATTTACTTGAGACATAAATATAAAAATCAAATATTTAAAAAAAAAAAATCAATTTATATGACGAAATATGGAATACAACTATTAGAGGATGTTAAAATATATTACATTAATAAGGATTCGGTCTCACAATATATTCCTATTCCTGAGAAAATGTTTATAAAAAGAAAGAATATACGTTAAAAGATGCTCCTTTTTATCACATAATTACTTTGGTGAGATTCTCATGAAACACTGCTATTTCAAAAGTTGTTTAACATAGTTGAAGTGGTACATACATATTCTCTTTTATTAAGATAGAAATTCAAGTCTAATTCTCCCTCAATTTAATGTAATATATAAACAAAAACGGAAAAACAACAACAATGAGTCATTTAGGCAAATAAACTGAATAAAAATCTATATTTTATTGGTGTTTTTAAGTAAGGTACAATTTAGAGTGACAGTTATAACATAATAATAATGGTTTAAAACATAATCAAAGAGGAAAAGGTATGTAAATTAACTCGTATCAAGTTTATCTTAGTAAACTTTAACTGTGGAACTTAAGATCCATGACGTAGTAATGAAACAGTCAAAGCATATATACAAATATTTGTGATTTAATCACAAAATTTTTACACATGTTTTTTTACATGTGCATATAAAATGTTGTAATTTGTTTTCATGTTTTAATTATTACATTATAATTTCAACTACATGATTTAAGATATAACTATACATTTTATCACAAAAGATTTTAGGATATTTGTAAATAGAGTAGCTTTAGAAAGTATGAGGGGAAAAAAAGGTTTATCAATGTGTCAATCGATTATAATTATAAATCAATAATCGTCTGAAGTTATTCTTATTAATCATGGATCAAAATCTTTAAAACCTGTAAATATTTTTTAAGGACAGTTTGGATTGCTTGATTGATTAATTTAAGTTTATATAAATCCGTGAGACCTCAATTTATGTGTAAAAATAAACCACAGATTTAAAAAAATGAAATGAGATACAGATATTACTGTAAATTCACAATCCAAAAACAAACACCCCTCAAAAATTTCAAATTTTGGTTGAGCACACTATTAAAAAAAAGAGTTAAAAGGTAAAATACATCCTGATTAAATCATATCCCTACACTTTATTTCTGTTTTAAAATACCTCTATTTTTTAGTATAATTATAAATCACATCATTCTATCGATTAGTTTTTAACGAAATTGAGATATTTTCATATTCTACGTATACCATATATTATGATTTAGTAAAAAATAACAAAAAAAATTGACAGATGTATAGACTTTTAGAATAAGTCATTATGTTAATAAGATGTAAAATCTGTAAATCACCATTTTTTTTTTTGTTATTTTTAACGTTTTTAGAACACGTGACATGCATAGAATATAGATGTGTCTCAATTCTGTTAAGCCTAAGTAATAGGATAGTGTACTTTACGATTCACCAAAATGCAGCGGATATTTTAATAATAATAAAAATGTTACTGTATATATTACATTTAACTCTTAAAAAAAACTAGGGTAAAGTACTCATTTGGTCCCTGAGTTTTAGAGGTCGTGTCTATTTGGTCCCTACGTTTTTAATTTGTGTCTAAGTGGTCCCTGAGTTTTGGATATCGTGTCTATTTGGTCCCTGCGTTTCAATTTATGTCTATTTAGTCCCCGTGTTTTAAATATTGTGTCTATTTGGTCTCTGAGTCTTCAAGTTTTATCTAAATGGTCCCTAGATTATTAGAAACAAGTTTAATTCTTCCTTAATTTGGTAACTCATTAACATAATATCGACTTAACGGTGGTATAAACTATTTAATTGATCAAAATACTGATATGAGATTAATAATTATGTCAAATTTTAGGCCTTGATTGATGAACGATTTAATCATATCTTTGTATTTTGACCAATTAAACATGTTATGTCAGTGTTAAGTCAATAATCAGGTAAGAAGTTGACAAATACGTTAAATTAAAGACCAATTAAACTTATTTCTAATAGTTCTTGAAAATCTAGGGACCAAATAGACACATTATCCAAAACTCAGGGACCACTTAGACACAGATTGAAAACGCATGGACCAAATAGACACGACCTCCATAACTCAGGAACTAAAGTGCTTTACCAAAAAAAAAACTAATTTACTTTTGTAAATCGACCAAAAATAAGATTAATCTATTTATTTTTGCTTGCTTTCTTCCTCGTCTGAGACTGCTGGAATTATGAATTAATGGCAACGGATCTCTCCAACTCAAATAATTTTCCATATATGGTAAGGCTAACTTTCAGCCTTTACGAGATTCAGATTTTAAAACGGCGTAGCGCAAAGCAACGCAACGGTCACTTCCTCAACGGGCAACAATGGTGGCTGAGTTTTCCCCAACCCCAACCAGGCTGAAGAGGGAAGATTGTAAATTCACAAAACACGATTCCAATTTCTCCAAATGGGAGGTAACCCAATTCTGTTTTTCATCTGTTTTGTTTTAAAATTTACTCACTTTCTTGTTTTTATAGCTTTCTTTGTTCAAATTTCCTTGTGGGTCTTATCCTATTATCAGTGAAGTTTCAATTTTTCATCATATCTTGACTTGGGTTTTACTTATCTTTAATATTTTGATGAGTTTCTTGTTTAATTTTTCTAGTTACCAAACAATGTTTTCATTTTACTGATTTTTTTTATGTTTTGCGATGTCTTAGATTCTTGTTGCCCCTTTTGATTGGGAAGATCATTCACTTGGGAAGGAAGGTGCAGAGAGATATAGAATTCACAATCTTCCGAAATTTTCGTGTCCTGGATTGTATGAGCTTGGCATTGCCCTATCTCGCTCTGGTTTGGGCCGTGAGAAAGCTAAACTTGATGCAGATCGGATAGTTGTCGTCTACCTTGGCGAAGCCGATAACGTGAGGTCTCGATTACAGCACTATGGTCGTTCAGGTTCTCACTTGGGCAATGGCTATTTATGCTTCAATGGCTGTAAAATTGTTCCCCTCGAGAAAGGACCCGGTTTGTTTCAGGAAATTTTCTTAAGGGGCTACTCCATTGTGTACAGATGGGCTCCTGTAAGTATTTGTATTTTGTTTCTGCTTATGTTGAATTGAATGGTTGTGTTTGCTTCTTAAATAACCAAATAATGGGGAAATAGCTAACTATGTTAACCCGTTCATCTAGTAGCAACATTTGCATCTAAATGCACGTTATGTGCGGAATTGTTGGAGTCGTTCAACTGACAACTGTAAATTTAGTTTGAAGGGAGATGATTGTAATCAATGTTAAAGTTCCTGACATCCTCTCAAGATCAGTGCATTTCTGCTGAATGTTACAATTTCTGCCATCTGCAGTTTTTGCTTGACCGGTCCCTTTTTTAAATTAACTAGCAGTCTAGCATGAACTGGAAGAGTTGTCAGTTTTTTTTCTTCTAATGATTGCCTTAATTGCTATTAGCATACACCTTAGTCTTGCTGGCCAATGCACAAGGAATTGCAGAGACTTCCCTCCCTGCATGTTTGAGTATAAAAGGATTTCTGCATTTTGTTCTTTCTACAATTTGTATATTTTTCATTTGTTATGTCGTTGTGACAGATACAAAACAAGCGAGATGCTCAATTGACAGAAACTCAACTGCTTAAAACGTTTGATTATGCATGGAACGCTAGTGGTAACGGTGCACGGCGTCATGATGATGTACTCAAGAAACTTGAGAATATTGCTTCAAGAACTTCAAAATTTACCGTTGTTGCCAGGAAGCTTCTACCTTTTAGACAGAAGCAGTTGGGCATTAAAATTAAAACAATCAAGCCGGTTTCAATGGGAAACAAACAAACTGATTCTGCGGCTGAGAGCAACAATTTCTTATCACGCATTCTCAACTTTAGCAGATCCAGGCCTAGATTAGTTGTTGATAATAGTGCGGATATTATTACCTGTGGGGTGGCCATAGGTTATGGCATGGTCTGTACAAAGCCCCCCGTTGAAGGACGAAAGAGGTGTGCTGAACACAAAGGGATGAAAATTAATGGGTCAAAAAGGAACTCATCTGTTGGATTGATGGTACAGAGGTCTGTGGATGCCTCCACAGATGGTGACAAAGACTTCTGTGGTGGCAATGCAGAGAATTCGCATGACACCGCAAAACTCCCGGTTTCAGATTCATTTCCTGAAACTAATGGTGGTTTTGTTCCAATTTGTGGAGTTTTTTTGAATGATGGTTCTCCATGTAGAAGTCAACCAGTTGAAGGAAGAAAACGGTGTGAAGAGCACAAAGGACAGAGGATTCGTAGACTGATTCACATATTGCCTAAAGAAACCGAATCAAAAGCTCTGCTCAACATGATTATGGACCAAGATAATCAAGCTGCATTAAATTCTAAACAAATTTCATGTGTACTTAAACCTGAACAAATTCTCATAACAGAATATAACTCTTCACAGATATCTGCTGTCAGCTCAGGCCTTGACAAAATGTGTGGTGTAGATTTAGGCAATGGATTCTCCTGTACACAGCAACCGATTAAGGGAAGAGTTAGATGTGGGGAACATAAAGGAATGAGGACTAATGGGTTAGTTTCAATGCTAGCCAGGAGCTCTAAACCCGAAAGATAGGTTCGGTCTGCTAGTTTTAAATCCAATGAAGACTACAAAGATAGCAATGACCCATATGTAAACCAATTTCATCAAAAGGGTTCTCTTTGCAGAAAGCATCCTAGTGAAAGAAACATAAGGTTAAAGGTGCACCATGGCTAGTAATTCTCAACCCTCTTTCTTTGAGATATAAACAAACAAGTTTAGCCTCCATTATGTCACATTTAAAAATGGATTCATCTTTATGAGAACTCTTGTGCCAACTCCAACCACTTCCAAGAGTGTAATGTATTGATGATTTAGTGCTGCTTATTGGACAAAGTAGAGGTTCATGACCTCCTTGTTGAAAAATAATTAAGTTTTTTCTTTAGAGAAATCTTGTGTCTATTTTCTTATGAAACCATCGAATTAAATTCTGTATTAATTATTGGTAATTTGTGTGTTGTTTCTAGCTTTTATGAAAGCTCAAGTTTTGAAATTGGCATATGCTGTTTGAATGTTAAGTTTGAGGATTAATCAAGGCAGTGGCTTCAAGATCAATAATTTGTATAGGTTGAAGGTCTACTAGACAGTAAAACTAATGTGATGTATGTTTGTGTTTTATGTTAATGAAGTTCGTAAATACCATTCAATCTTCATCAATTTTTTACATAAAAAATTGTATGCACTCTCTTGTCTTTTTTGTTTTTTCACGACATTATTTAAATGAAATCATTATTACGAACAAAATATTTAAAAAAATGATTAATTACAAGTTGCACAATAGCATAAAACAGAGAAATTGATGATGTAATTCCCATAAATGGGTGAAGGTGATCATTCACATATTTATAGCAGCATTTATGAACAACAAATTCCTATTTATTGGGTACCCTCAAAATCATGAATTCTATTTCACAATTCATATTCCACCAGTATATATTGTGCTAATTCTGCTTTTGAGAGATGCATGACTCGAGATGGTAGATATTTCTGCCTCATGGAGATCCTCTTTAAAGAATCTAGTGGCTGTTATGTGCCCTAATTCAGATGGAAAGAATGCATATACAAATAATGTCACTAACCAAAGAACTAAAGTAAGCCCCGAGTTTGAATGGGGAAAGAATACTCCTTATGAATTAAGAGAAGATGATTGGACGTTTCTTTTATTCGTTACCACTTCTACGACTGCTTCATCTCGTGATGGAACTCTTAGGTATGTTTTCATTACATCGTAAACGGTAAACCCAATTGCCACGGACGGTACAACCTGAAAAATGCACCCAACATTAGCTAAGACATTGAAAGAGAGAATGATATGAGAGACTAGGTAAAATGATTGGTCTTCTCACCTTCAAGTAGTTAATGCTTAGACCTGAAAATAATTGTTTAAAACCTTGATTTCTAGCTATCAAAGCAAGGGTTTCAAATGTTCCTATCATCTCTGTCTTGCTCGTCGAGGCTAGTAGGCGTTGGACCTAATCAGACAATTTTTCACTCTAAGGTTCTGTATGGTTCCAAAATTCAAACATTTTATCCAAGAAATACTGCTGCAACTTACTTGCATTTGCCTCCTGACCACATCAAGAGGGTATGTAAAGGTCTGACCTAATAGACCTGCAACTGATCCACATACCAGTTTGACCATAATATTTTTCTTTTGTTCCTCGGGTACGTGGCGCTTCATCTCTTCATAGAAGTAAAACTTCAAACCAGCATATGGGAAAATCCCATAGAGTGATGGGGCTGACGATGTTACTCAATTATTAAGTGGAAACCTTACAAAGTGATATAAGTACCCGAAAAAGGTAGAATGCCAGTACTTGATATGAGCAGTTTTAAAATGCATACCGACGCCGCGATAGAGACCTCTAAATCCAGCCTCTTTATACGTCTTTGAGAAACAATCAGAAATGCCCCGATATACTTGCTCAGGATTTACTAGCCCGTGAATACTCGACTTTGGCGAACCAACAACCTGCACTATCAGATTTAACTAGGTTAGCATGTTTCCACTGGTTAATACAAGAAAAAATTATTTCTTTACTTCAGCAGTGTCATATAATGGTATTATTTTACTATTCAATTCTTGGGGGGAGACTCAGGAGATAACTCATGAGTCTAGTTAAAAGTGAAAAAAATGGTTGCCTTCATTGACTTCTTGGCTTACACTGTTAAATGAATTCATTAATTTATTTTCCCTTTCATTTTTAGGCAGGGCGAATTATATTTTTAACCCTCACCTGGAATGCTAATTTAGTCCGAACCAAGTCCAGAGGATAAGTAAAAATCACTGCAGTTCCACCAGCAAATGATCCAGCCAAAAGATCAAGCACGGGGCCTCTATCAAAATTTGGAAAAGTAAGGATAATCCATCTTCGATATTGTTCGTAAGCCATGTAATGCAGTGCTGCATAAGGAACAATCCGAGCGACACTGGCACCATTGCCCCTGTGATCAAAGCCACCAATATGTCAATGGAGGTGGAGAGTTGATCACAAAAAAAATATATATAGTACTTTATATATTCACCTGTAGAAACCCAGAAAACCTTCATTCTTTGCAATCTTTTTAATGGAACCAAACAAACCTATAGTTTGAAACTCTGCTCTTCTGGTCTAAAAATTTGAAAAATAAGAACAAATGTTACTCTGGGAAAATACATGACCATGGAAAAATTGGCCAGACTTTAGACTTCACAAGACAATATAAAATTATAAGATCACGTGATCAACATCAACTAATTGATAATTCAAATTCTTCAAGAAAATTTACTGTCAAACGAGATAAAAGTTAAATATTCAGCTTTTTTCCCCTGTATTCCAACATAAGATATATGTCTCTGATTGGTTTGAAACTAATAACTATCATAGGACACGATGATGATAAAACTACACAGAAAATAAAATATTTATCCATGAAAACTATGGAGAATTTTTTAAGATATCAAATAAATAAGGGATAAATGCAAATCATACCCCTAGCATTCATGGTTTGGACATTAATCGGTGGAGTACTAAGAGGAACTCGAAAGTGAAAGGATATAGTCCTTGGAAGTTTGTTAGTTTGTGTGGGAAAAATATGGTGGATTGGATAAGCTTTAGGTTGGGTAATGGCAGAAGAATTCGTTTTTGGCAGGATAGATGGATTCATGATCTTCCTCTCATGAGACTCTTTCCTCGTGTCTTTGCTTTGGCGTGTAATAAGTCTGTTTTGGTCTGTGATTATTGGTCGGATGACAATGAGGTTTGGTCTATTCTTCTTAAAAGGCCTCTCATCGACAGAGAGCTCTCCGAGTTTACGGCTCTCCTTCTTATTCTGCAGCCAGCTCGTGTAACCCATGTTGAAGATGTTCGAGTTTGGAACTTAGACGATAGAGGTTTTTCTACTGCTTCTTATGTGGGTATCCTTACAAGTAAAAATGGCATTTTGAATGAAGGCTTGGCAAAAAGCATTTGGAAGTCAGGTTGTCCAAAAAAGATTAATTTCTTTATTTGGACACTTTGTGGTGGAGGCCTAAACACGGCAGATATCATTCAAAAAAGGAACCCGAATTTTTGTTTCTCTCCCAACATTTGCTGTATGTGTAATCAATTCTCTGAAAACCATGATCATCTCTTCTTCAATTGTAATTTCGCTAGGACTTTGTGGGAGAAGTTGTTTCACATTTTTGATGTTGCTTGGTGCTTCGCAAATTGTTCGAGGTTAAATGTCGTTTCTCTCCTCACGGGTCATATGCTAAAAGATAAGGCAAAATGGATCTGGACCACGGCGGCTAAAGTAATTCCTTGGGAGGTTTGGTTGGAGAGGAACAATAGAATCTTCAACAACAAAAGTCATACGGCGACTGAGATTTGGGATTTACTTCATTATAAAGTGTCGCTCTTGGCTTCTTTATCCACCGTTTTTTGTAATTATGATCTTTTTTTGATTAACACCAACTGGAAAAATTTTTGTAATCCGGTTCGTGAGGGTTGATTTCTCATCACCCGGTTTTTTGTAACCTCTTTTGCTGTAATGAAATTTTCAGTTTCCTATCAAAAAAAAAAAAGAAATGTTTTAAACACCCCGTGGTTTGTAAAATTTCAAACCACACCCCTCTCGCAGTTAATTTTAACGAATTCAGCATACATATTCTTTTTTTTTTTGGTAATAAACACTGCAATTTCATTGATGTATGAAAAAGCCCAAAAAGGCAAGGAAGGAACTACAAAAAAGCCTTCCAATTAGAGGCTATATAAGAAGGAGCATAATTACAAAATTTTTTACAAAGTGCACTCCATTTGGAGGCAACAAGAACACTACACTCCCATACATATTCATTTTATGTCTATTACTTGTTCCAAATCCATTAAAATAGTCGGAAAATTTTAATAAATGTATACAATTTTTAGATTTTACCCTTTGTTAAAAATGACATTCTACAAATTATTTTTAAAGGAATTGGAACACGTAGGAGAGGTAGGATAAGCACATGTCCAAAAATCGTTGAAACTAACCGATGGAGGGGTGTGATTCACAATTTTTTTTTTGAATAAGATACGTTTCATTGATAAATGAAAAAAGAGGACATACAAAAAGAGCATTTATCATTTATCCCAATAAATATTGATCAAGGAAGAATTCCGTTAATTATAATTTGCACATTATAGCTACTTTATTCTATTGATAGCCAAACCAATATACAAATATTAATTGAAAATGGTCCAGAAAATCAGAAACTTTAATTGATTGGTATACATGATTGATGTTATTCTCGTTGCTGGTAAAACCACATTTGAGGGGAAGTTATAGTAGTAAGAAGGTCTAGTAATTAAAATTGACTTTGGGAAGGCTTGCAGACTCTTATTGAGCCCAAGAATTTTACTTTACAGTGAAATGGTTTCAGACTCTTATTCAGAGCATGTTAATAATGCTGTCATTGCAAGTGAGTCAGAGTTAAAATTTAATGGCTGGGGCACGTAAGTGATCAAAAAGGATCGAACACCATCTTGTGGAAGATAATTAAACTAATCAAGCGGTCCAAGCACCTATAGCCTACCAACTTTTGTTGCTTGTTGCACCATCTGATATCCGTCAAAGTTTAGTACTGAATGTTTTAAACAAAATATACATATATACAACCCTCCTATGAAATCAAAAGATAGCTTTAATTTCAGAAAGAAAGGGGATGCTCAAAAAGCTAAAAAAAATATGAATTAATAGCTAATAAACCCTCAAATGTCTGGCTTTTGGTGGTCTTAGCAAGAAAAATAAGGCTTTGTTACTTAAATGGTTATGGTGCTTTCCTAGCGAGTCGCATCTCTTATGGCAGAAGATGATTGCTAATGTTCATGGTATTGATGTTGGGGGTTGGTTTTCCAATCTTAACGCCCATAGCATTACTAGAAATCCTTGGAAGCATATCTATAAAATCAAGCACCTCATGGAGTCCAATTGCACTTTTAAGGTTGGGAATGGTTGCAATGTGCTGTTTTGGGAACATGTTTGGTTAGGGGAGGCCACTCTTGCTTCCCAATTTCCTTCGCTGTTTTCCATTGCTGTCAAGAAAGATCTCTCAATTAGTAATTTGTGGAGTAAGGAGCACAACTTATGGAATATTGATTTTAAGAGAAACCTTAATGATTGGGAGGTGGATGACTGGATTGCTTTGTTATCTAGGTTGAAGCCCATTTCCATTACTCATCAAGAGGACATCCGTGTGTGGCTTCCGGATAGAAGTGTGCGTTTCTCTTGCAAATCAGCCTTCAATCTTCTTTGGGCAGAGAAAGGCTTTATCAGAGATTCCCCCGGCTCTATTATTTGGAAAGGGAACTTTCCAAAAAAAATCAAGGTGCTTCTTTGGCTTGTTCTCAACGATGGGCTGAATACCAACATTAAATGGCAAGCCAGAAAACCTTGGTTTTCCCTTCAGCCCCAATGGCACTGTTTGTGTCAGTGCAACTCGGAATCCACTAGCCATCTCTTGTTTCACTGCAATTTTGCTCAAGCTATTTGGTTTCGGCTGTTCACCTTGATGAATATTAGTTGGGTTAGTCACAAAGACCCTAGTGTTAATGTCCTAGCCCTCTTGGGAGGTTCCTTGTTAAAAGGGAAGAGAAGAATTCTTTGGGATAATACTATTAGAGCAATCCTTTGGAACACTTAAATTGAACGCAATAGTTGAACTTTTAGAGATTCTTCTAAATCTTGGGAGGAAGTTTGGGAATGTAGTGTTCTTAATGCCTCCAATTGGAGTGCAAATTGTAATTTTTTTTTGTAACTATACTCCCTCTATTATAGCTTCCAATTGAAAATCTTTTTTGTAATCTTTTTTCGCCGTTTGGGGCTTTTTCATACATCAATGAAATTGCATATAGTTTACTACCAAAAAAAAAAAAAAAAAGAGCACACTTTCTCAACCAATCATATGATCATTTAAAATCAATTATCAACAAAATCACTAATACAAGCCAAGAAAAAAAAAACAAACAGAATTTGGTGTTAATGATTCAAAACAGATTGAATAACAAACAAGATCAACAATTTAAAAAAAAAAAGTAAAATAGAAAAACAAGAAACCTGGAATAAAATCTTGACACGCTCAAGAGGAGCAACAACAGTTTTAGCAATTCCACCAGCAACACCACCAGCGATCAATTCCTTAGCATACTGAGGCATAGCTTCAATTATATCATCCATTATCATTCCATTTCCATTACCCATTTCTCTTTCTTCTCTCTTTTTTCCCATTTTTCATAGACCCGAGAGAGAGATCAAAGGAAAGATTGCTGATTTTCAGTTTCAATTATGGAAAGAAAAAAAAAAGTAAAGAAAGAAAGAGTTTTTAAAGAGAACGAGAGAGAAAGAAAGAAAACGTTTCTGAATTTGAGATGACATGGCTGTTTGAATTGAATAGCTGACCAGTCAAATAAGTCTACGCATCCACACCACTTTTTGTTTGTTTATGTTTATTATTATTACATATTTTATTTTATATAAAACTATATTTTCCTCTTTTTTTCCCCTTTCAAATATAAATTAATTAATTTTTTTCGATAATTATATTATGAGTTATTTTTAAATTAACACTTTTTAAATTGTTGATTTTAAAAATTGCAAAAATTTTCAGAATTTTTAAAAATAATAATTTTTTAAAATTCATTAAATAATATAAGTCATTCTTAGTATTAATGAATTTATCAAAATCATAAAAATGACAAAACTTGGAAAATGACTAAACTTGATTTTAAAACATTCCAATCTAGAATATAAAAAGGGCAATTACTGAAATAGCATATTTTTGCATACTAATTACTGATATTTTCAAAAATTACTTAAATAGTATAATTATAAAATTAAATTTTTTAACAAATTCATTGAAAATAATAAAAAAAAAAATGATCAAATACTTTAAAAATTATTGACATTGAACTTAAAAAACCAAAAAACAAACAAATTCGTTAAAAATTCCTATGAAAAATAGTTCAATAATTAATTGAATTATAATTCAATAATTTATTGAACCATATAATTATGTTATTTGAGTAATTTTTAAAAATTTATGATATTTTAGTAATTAATATGTAGATTTATGCTATTTGAGATAAATTCTTGATATTAAAAACAATAATTTTGTTCATTGTTCTACAATTCAAAAGAAAAAAATGAAAACGGATTCATTAATTTAATGGAAAAAAAAGTGTTATTTAAAAAAAATATGTTCTTTTCGAATTCAAGGTCAGAAAAGTGTTATGAACTGTAATTTTTCTAATATTATTGATTAGTATGCTATGGTTAGCAAATATAATCAAATTCCATTTGCAATCGTATAAATACAACTAATTTGATCATGTCACTTAATTATAGGGAAATTTTATTGGGTAACAGATTTGATGCAATATTTACAAAAATAACAACTCTAAAAAATATTTTTAAATATAGTAATTTTTATTATGTTAATTATTCATTAACAGTGATTAATGTATCAATGTAAACTTAGTGTAAACATATGTAATTCAATGTTTATCACTGATTCACTCAATCAAAATTTACTATATTTACAAAAAAAAAAAAAATAGGGTTGTTATTTTTACAAATATTATTAAAAAAGTTGTTAGAGTTGCAACAGCCCCATAATTATATTTTGGGTAAAATACGTTTTTGGTCCCTATAGTTTCACTTTGGTTTCATTTTCGTCCCTGTACTTTCAAAACCGACTTTTTCGTCCCTGTATCTTTCCAAAACCCACTTTTTCATCCTCCTCGTTAACTTTTTTGTTAGTTGATCGTTAGTCATAGTATTTTTAATGACGTGGCGGGTTGACTTGATTTTTTTATTAATATTTGTAAATGAGGTGGCATTTTAGTACTTTAAAACAATATTTTTATTCTTCCTCTTCTTCTTCGCTCTTCCTCTTCGTCTTCGTCTTACCAGGCTTGGAAGAACAAGGAAAGAATCGGAGATGATAATTCTATCAAAAGCCTCTCCTTTACATTTCCATATCAATTTATTCTTCGAATCATCTTCTTCCATTATCTCCATCATCATGCAAGGCGAAGACGAGCTCTCAGGTAGCGCAACAATGGTGGAAGAAGAGATCTACGCGAACCTGGACCGGGCGGTGACGACGACTAAACCACACCTTTCCGATCTCGATCTACGCGAATGGGACCGGCGGTAGATCTCTTCGTCGTTTAGTCGTCGCCACCAGGGCCCGGATCGCTTGAAGACCATGCTCTCTCTTCTTTGATCAATCCAACCTGGGGTTTTTCGGGAATCTTCATCATCATCACCATTTCATTTCCAAACCTCTTTTATAATAGACGAGGCAATTTCGTAACTCTTTAATTCAAGATCCAATCGTTCCTTCTCGAAAGGACGGCGGGGTTTCTTAAACGTCTTCCCATCTGGGGGAGAAGGAAAAAAAAAACAGGATTCAAATTAACAGCTCATGGAGCTAATTAAGCCTATTGTAAAAACCATTACTTGATTTTGTTAGTTTGGTTGCTCTATTGAATTACATTAAAATTAACAATCAATCTGTGAAATGGATCAATAAAAATGAAGACTTTTGGATCCAAATAAAAGAAACAGAGCACAGTGAAGAAGATATGATCAAAATGTGAAATTGAAAAGATATGATCAATATTGTTGTCTGGTTCTTCCAAGCCTGGTAAGACGAAGAAGAGGAAGACGAAGACGAAGAGGAAGAGGAAGACGAAGAAGAAGAGGAAGACGAAGAAGAAGAACAGGAAGAAGAGGAAGACGAAGAAGAAGAGGAAGACTAAAATGCCACCTCATTTAAAAATATTAATAAAAAAATCAAGTCAACCTGCCACGTCATAAAAAATACCATGTCACCAATGACTAACAGTCAATTAACAGAAAAGTTAACAGAAGGACTAAAAAAGTGGGTTTTGGAAAGTACAGGGACGAAAAAAGTCAGTTTTGAAAGTACAGGGACGAAAATGAAACCAAAGTGAAACTATAGGGACCAAAAACGTATTTTACCCTTATATTTTTATTTACATTTCAATTAAAAAATTTAAATACTAATCTAGTTCAATTAAGTTTTTAAACACCAATAAATTTCAATTAAATTTTAAAACTATTCAATTTCAACTAAATTTTAATAATATTCATTTTGACTAAATTTTTCATATCATTCAATTTCAATTTAATTCTTTCTATATAATGCCGGCAACATCATATGAAAAAATTAATTATAATATGCATAATTATTAAGATATATGTTAGGGGTAAATTTGGCAAATAAAAAATAATTATTATGTGAAAGAGCCTCCGCCAATTCAGACTAATTTCAGCGTGATAGAGCCCAACGTCGGCCTATTTTGAGCCTGAACCCATTGAGCCCAACATATTGAGGACACTCTACAGTTTAGCCTATTGAGCCCGGCACATTGAGGCCACCACAGTCAACCCACCAAACCTACTCAGCTTAAGCCCAACGAGCTCATCAGCTTCATCTCAGTGAAACGTGCACGATACGATACACCTAAGCTCATCATTACCTGGAGATAGGTTGAGGCGTATGCGGAGTAGGTTGGCAACAAGAAGTTGTGGTAGGCCAAGTTGCAAATGGGCAGGAGATGAACCAAAGAAAGGGCGGGAAACTACGAACGAGCCCTCTATAAATTGAGCAACTCCGAACGATTAAGGTACGCTTTGTGACCATACTAAAACTCAGTCAAAATTTCTACTGACTTGATCATCGGAGTGCAAGTGCCTGACACCACATCAGTGTCATTTCCTTTACAGGCTCGTGATTTCAGGTGATACAATCTCCGTCTGCACCTCATTGGAGCACACATAGAGCTGACGTGTTGATCTAGTCAGCTTGACGAAAACACGCTACAACAATATAGTTGAATCTTTGATTCAATAATATTTTTTTTCATTTTGTTGAATGGAACTAGGTGAACTCAAAAAGGGGTCTACAGTTTGAATTAAATAAAAATAGGGTAAAATATGAATAATGGTTTCAGTCAAATTCATTAACAGTCCTTGTAGTTTAAAAATGGCAAATCACACGCCTATACTTCTAAATTATACCAAAAAAATCTCCTCCCTCCAATGTTGTAAACATTCGTTTAGCCACAATTTATTTGTTTGAACTCCGATTTGAATGATTCATGATGTTTTGAAATCCTCATTTCAAACTCTACATTATGGTCACTTCAAAATCGACAATTAATAAGAGTTTATTATCATAAAAAAATTAGGTATGATTGAAGCCATTAACCCCTTTGTTTACTAATGATTTGAAGTTTTCAAGTGACCATAACATAGAGCATGAAATGAGAAATCCAAAACATCTTGAATCATCCAAATCGGAGTTCAAACAAAGAATTTATGGCTAAAATAAAGTTTACAACGTTGGAGGTGAGGTGGTATAATTTAAAATTACAAATGTGTGATTTGTCATTTTTAAACTAAATGGGTTGTTCATGAATTTGACCGAAACCACCAAGGTGTTATTTGCAATTTACCCATATGAATATTGTTTCCATCAAAATAACACAATCATTGTTGCTCAGAAGAAAGTTGAACTTGAAGCATCTTCTTGGCTTTTGCTTTGACAGGCTTGCCAACTTAGCCATTTGCTTTGACAGGCTTGCCAACTTAGCCATATATATGTTGTCTTGAATAAAAGCTTGGTATCCAAAAGAAAGGAAAGAAAGAAAACCAGCTCTTCAAGGCACATGATTCTCATCCCTTCCAATTATTCTTTTTTATTATTTTCTTGATGTATGCGAGTATTCGGGTAGTTTATGTGCACCTCAACTAATTTCATAGAAAAACATATGTCAAAGATGATATCTTATTCGTATTCCCTCGCATTAAAAAAAAAAAAAAAAAACCAGATGTCAAAGATGATATATGTCAAATTATGCTTATACAAACAAGTTCAGTCTCTCATTAATAAATGATAGAATAAAGCTACAAAAAAAGGCAGTTTATCTTTAGTTCCATGGGGATAGCCCAACTGATTAAAAAAACAATTGGTATAAGTACCCATTTTAGATTCAGAGCCCCAATCCCATATGGTTTTGTTAAAAAAAAAAAGACCAAATTATCCCTGGACTTGGGTCTTGTAATTACCTATTTTCAATAAATTGGGGAACCACCTTCACAGTAATTTTACACCCATAAGGTCAAGTAAGATCTTCTCCAGCTCTTCCCCATCACTCCAATCATGGATTTGCGCCTTTACGAGTGTTCGATTTCTGTGTATGCGCTCCCAGAGAGGATAGTTCTTCCTAGGCATTACATAGTCTCCTTCTTGAAGCCTCAGGGTTGGGCAATAATCCCCTCCGCCATCTCCAATATATATGAATTTATTTTTTTCACTTTTAGAAGCTCGGATTCGGTCAATTACAAGGCCCTGCAGTAGAACTCTAAGTTATTAATTCATGCAATACCTACACCGAAAAACAAACAAACATCTTGCACATTTCGCCAATAATGGAGGACGGATGCCAGGTAGCTTAAAGAAAGCAGGATATGAGGCAGATATTACCAAGTGTTTTGTAACTCTATTATTTCTTGCACCTACTCTATCAGTAAACAATGTGAATCAATTTCCATAAAGGTTTGATGAAATGAAGATGAGAGGAACAATTTCAACCTATCTATAATCGTCTTCCATCAAAGATGTGTTGGTTTTGCATCAAAAGATGCAGGTAATTTTCCAGACTGTCAATTTTCTGAAACAATTACTTATGAAACCTTAACGAATTTCCATAAAGGATCAGGATGCTAATCAACAACACTATAGAAATGGAACCAAAGTACGTAATAATTCAAATCAAAGCAGACAAAATCTTTGTACCATCACTTTCTTCATAAATATGTTTCAGCAAGATTACAAAAGGTGGGCTCAACACCATTAGTTTCTCTTCCCCACATATCTTATAAGAAATATGTCGCCCTTATAGCAACAAGGGAAAATTTTTTTTGTTTTTGTTTTTATATCCGCGAGTATACGGGCCAACCGGTGCGCCTCAATTATAGTTCACCAAAGGTCTACAACATTTTCTACTAGCTTATTCTACATGTAATCATCATTGAAAAACTTGAGCTTTAATCAGCAGAACCACTAAATTGGCCTATCAATATTACAGAAAAATAATAATGTGAGCAATGAATGACAGGGTAATGGTACCTTACACATATTTGATGGGCACAGATTGCAACCATGAGGACATGAGTTCAAATCATGAAACGGTAGAATCCTAAGCCTTCCCATCCCATCAACAAAGGTGGGATTTGTGTTGATCTCTGAAAAACATCCTAACACACCATGGTGATCTAAGATTGTCTCGATGAAAAACTGATTAGCATCGCTAAGTATCCTCAAGTCACACCTGAAATATCATCAATCCCATGCCATTTCAGTAATCAAATCACTAGAGAAATCAGTAATCAAACTTTAGACCACCAATTTATATACAAATAAGAAAAGGTACCCCACAGCTTGAGCTGATTTAATAGCTGCAATAATTTTGGGATGCAATGCAGCATTTTTCAGGCACTCTGCAATATCCCTTGTAGTTCTTCCTTGTGATTGAAGCTCCCCCATTAAGGTATCCTTTCATAGTAAATCAACCCAAAAACCCATGATTTTAGTAAATTCAACACAGGCTAAACTTACATAGTTAAATCATCAATAAACCCAAAAACTCAAGCTTTTGGATTAAAGCAAATTTAATCATTTATAGATTTTCAACACTCCCCTCACGTCTGGGTTCCGATATTTACACAAATGACACAATCACATGGAATATTCATAAACCGGGAGGAAATATCATCAAAGATGTTCGAACTCAGACCTCCTCCTTTGATACCATATTAAATCACAGATAAACCCAAAGGTTAAGCTTTGACAAATTTAATCATTTATAGACTCTCAACGACAAAAAAAATCAAATAAAAAGTGATTTCAATCAAATCATAATTCCAACCTAAAATGGTCGGATTTTACCAAGTTTCATTTTAAAAGAAAGGTAATTACAAACTTCATCAGATTTTAACTTACCATTGATTAAAACGATAAAATAGTGAAATGATTACTTTCATCCAATTTTCAGATATCATCCTAAATTGCTAAACTTTCAAAATTTTCTCATTCCAAACAAAATTATAAATTTCAGTCAGTTTTTAAAAATCAAATCATTTCCTACGCTTTCTCAACTGAATTCCTGATTCTTTAGCAACCAATAAGAGTTGGAAGTATAAAATTAAAGAATGAGAATTATGAAATGCAAACCATGAGAGAGTTCCAAGGCATGGAAGAGTAAAGCTTGTTGAAGAGTTGAGTAAGGCCCATTTGCGTAACCACCCAATTATCGCTGTCGCCGTCGATGATCGTCCGATCAAAGTCGAAAAGTATTGTAATCTCCCCCATTTCCAGCTACTGAAAGCAGATCGGCGGCGGATTTGTTTGCTCGGAGAAGCTATCCTACGGCTGCCGACGAGCAGGAAAAACGAAACGGAAACATGAAAGCGCCAATTGTCAGGCTATTCGCTATTGCATTGCTATGCGTCAAAAAAAAGATAATTTAATCCTCGAGATTTTAGAATGATTAATATAAAAATAAAGGGACAATTGATTAAATGACATGTTTTTAATACTTTAAATGTCATAATTTTTTTAAAATAACTCAAATAACATTTCAATAATTTATTGAAGTAAAAAAAGAAAATTAACAAATAAATTCATTGAAAAATAATAATAAAATATTTTTATCCTTAATATATAAAAGAAGGGATGTTTGAGAAATATTTTTGAACTATTTTATCCCTACTTAATTTTTAAAAAGTACAAAATATGTCATTATTTGTAATAAATTTACCCTTAATCAAACCTTTAATTTATAAAATATGCCATTACCACTTATATATATTTTTTATCTTATTACCACTTATGTATTAATTATGTAGATTTTAATTCTTTTTTAAATTAATGATCAATTTATCAATAATTCATTAATACAATAAATTATTATCATTCAAATAACACATTATATTCAGTACATATACATTGTTGATATTAATTTGAATTTTCATGTATATTGAAGGTGAAAATTTTAAAATATGTTTAAAATTTACAAATATTTTTAACTATATTTAAATGTAGTTATTTACCAAATCTTTATAATATATTTTAATTTGTTTCGTTAATCATTCAACATGTTAAAAAATCCTTATATGACAAAAGAAACAAAAAGCGAAACTAAAAGCGATCAAAAACAAAATTGAAACTCTGAAGTTAATGAGAGTAATTCTGTAAATTTGTTGTTAGATTAAAATATCTTTTACAATATATTTAACTAATTATAAATTATTTTATTTAAAATAAAATAAAGTTAAAAATAGATTAATTTTTCTAAGAAATTAAATCTATTCTAAATAATTTCATAAAATTTTAAACTTCGTACATATATTCAAATTTAGATAAATTAAAAAGAAACGCATGTGCAAAGCACGTTGTGTGAATCTAGTTTAAATAAATTATTGATAATACTTTATTGAACTAAAAAATTCTATTTGAGTAATTTGAAAAACGTTTTGATATTTCAGTGATAAGTATGCAAAACTATGTTATTTGAGATAATTTTTTAAAAATAAATGATTATTTTTTTATTTTAATCTAATCAGGGAGGAGAGACTCAAACTTTCACTTATATGATAATAACAGATAATACTAGTGTAATAATCTGTAGAAATATGATTTACAACAACCTTAAAATATAACAGAGGTATAAACTGTAATTACCCTTTTTAAATTTATATAATTCAAAAGTTTAACTCCCTAAAAACACATTAGTCAATTAGTAAAATTCACTTAGTTCTAATTATAATTAAGAGGTTTGAGTTGGAAGCCACACCCTCCCTCATTCTCCCTCATCTTTTACTATTTTATGATCAATAGCTTGCTTACCCCTTAAATAAAGTCGCATATATTAGACTAATTAAAAAATTGATGTGCGCAAAGTTCATCTTTACCTATTGTCAATTGACTATTTTAGGGGAGGGAAGGATATATAGGTCTATTTTAATTTCACAAAAGTGGATGCTTGTTGAGGTCCAAATTCATTGTTCTCTTCTAACCAAGAATATATTTAATTCTCTAACATTTATGTAATTCTTAACTTATGATCATTTTATTCCTTCTACATTCCAAATTCTTTTAGTCAAATCTAACTAGGTGATAAGAGTCCAATTTTTTTCTTATTCATATTATAATATAGCTTTAAAAAATTTAATATACATTGCATATAATTACTTAAAAAGTAGCACATGGTGCCCATAAATCCCACTTTATTCAAACTACATATTAAACTAATTTTCTTATTTTTATCAATCTCTCCAAAAAAAAAATTATGTTATTTATAAATATAGGTACTTAAATATGTTTCATGGATGTAAGTATTAAACAAAAGATGCAATATCACTTATTTGAGTGTTAAAATTTCATTAATTAATTCACATTTATAAAATTCAATCTATATAATTTGGGTCTCTTTTAATTTATTCTTTATAATTTTAATAGTCAAATTAATCCATGTAATTTAGAATCGTGTCAGTTTAGTCTGATTTTAAAAGTTTCAATTTAGTTATTAGCTATGATTTAATAAAAACTCACAAAACATTATTTTTGTTGTCACATTTACATGTTAGTTAACACAGTATTGTCATTTATTTTCATCATGTGATTACAACATTCATAGAAAACAGACACATAATAATTTTTTTAACTTTTTTTTTTAACAATAACCCTATCATTAAAGACTAAAGATTAAATTGAATCTTTGAAAACATAGAGTCTAAATTGATATATACTTCAAACTATACTATAATGACCGAATTGAAACTTTTAAAACTTAACCCCAAATGACCAAACTACATAGACTAGATTTGTAATTAAACCTATTATTTATCGTATTTTTCTCTCCATAATTATCATTAGAGATATATTAAAAAAAATATTTGGTATTTTGACATATTTATCAATATCAATATTTTCCTCTCATCTCACTCTGATAAACATCACTATCTTAAACAATGGCACCGAATAAGCTGTTCATTTCTCAACTTTCCAAGCTGTATTCTTACCATTTCGTCAATTACGAACATTAAAACATTTTTCATCAACTACCACATTAAATATCTTTAATGGTTTAACTGATTTAATCTAATTTTCTGTCCAAAATTGGAAAAAAAAATTAAAAAAATTAAAGTAGCTGCTATGGGACAATTTGACAGTTACAACAGCCAAACCGTGATCATTATAAATAGCAAAACAACTAACGGATTAACTACCTAATATCATTTTTCGCAAAATAAAAATGGTAATTACAAGTATATCCCTAGGACTAGTGTCAATGGATTTTTAATACCGATAAATAAGAAAAATGATAATTCCAACCGCCAAACATACAAACATAGCTGAAATAATCGATTAAGGAGTGATTGTAGCTGTACTATTTTTTTTTAATATTTATAAATATAGTTTTTTGTTTATTGAAATAATCATAAATTTAATACAAAAAAAATCATAATATTTATAAATATCATTTTTATTGAGCACGTTAATTAGTGATTTACTTTAATTACTATCAATCAATTTTTAAGTCAATTACTGAATTATTGATTTATCACAGTTAAACAATCGTTAACTTTTTTTTAAATATCATATTAATAAATATGTTTTAAAAATACCATATCTACAAACATTTACAAAAACTAGCTATATGACACGTGCCTTGCACGTGAAATACCAGTTATCAATTGAATAATTTATTGAATAATATGATTTCAGATATTTTAATCAGAAATATTCTTATAAAAAATTGAATTAAAACATTTTCTTTTATATATATTGTTATTAAAAAGAGATGTGCATGAATTCAAAGGTCATATGGTTACATAAAAAAATTATCATACAAATCTCAATTTTTAAATTAAAAATAATGAAAACTAAATACTTAAACGTCATATTGATTGTCTGGGTATATAAAAATACGAATACTCCTTAGATTTGACATAAATTCATCGTTTTTTACACATTAATTCAATGTATAGTTACCTTAAAAAATCAATGTATAATTAAGTAAAAAAATTGTACAGGTGAAATAAAATTATATAAAATGATATAAATGGAATATAAAAAAAAAAAGATGAGTAAACTAATGTTGTACATGGTGTACACAGCATGATTGTTTTATTTATTGAACCATATAATATCAAGTGGGAGAATGTAACAATTATTGTGACCCAATTGATATATTATTAGCCATTTAATAATAAATCAATTAAAAACATGTCTATTGACTCAAAATGGAGAAAAAAAACATCCTTTAAACAAAAAGGGAAAAAAAAAACAAAAACATTCATGGTGATCGACATTGTTTTTTTGAGAATGTAAGAAATAATATGACCCAAATGATATATTATTAGTGATGGACTAATTAATTAATTAAATAAATCTAGTTAGTTTTATTCGTAGAGGGACACATTATAAAAATGTGTTTATTGACTCCAAATAAAAAGTTATGACTCATTGTATGGTTATGTCTTTTGATGGAAAGACATAACCATTGGTGATTATCATCTTTTTATAATAGTCAATTTAATTTAAAATAAATTTTATATAGTTGTCTTTTGATGGAAAAGACATACACTGTGATCATTGTCTTTTTTATAATTAAGTCGATTTAATTTAAAATAAATTTTATATAGTTATGACTTTTGATGGAAAAGACATAACCATACATGGTGACCATTGTCTTTTTATAATTAAGTAAATATAATTTAAAATAAATAAAAATTAAACAAAAAGATACAAATGAAATATTTTAAATAAGGAGGGGTAAAATATGAAATCAATATTTCTCCTTACTTCCCCACTTTTATATATGTTATAGATAGATTTTTAGTGCCTACTCAAATTTCCCAAAAATTAATGATATCTGATTGACGTCTAAAACATATTTCATATAAATCAATTAGTGATAAAGAAAAATCAACCAATCATCTTAAAAATATTTATAGAAATCGTTATTTTTATAACCCAATTTTAGATATCTAAAAAAATAATGGAAAACGCTATCCATTACAACTTCCCATTCGTATACAATTTAGGGCAAATTACCCCTTTAATCTCTGAGTTTTAGAGATCGTGTCTATTTGGTCCTTGCGTTTTCAATTTATGTCTAAATAGTCTCTGAATTTTGGATGTTGTGTCTATTTGGTTCATGGATTTTCAATTTGTGTCTAAGTAGTCCTTTTGTTTTGAAAATTGTGTCTATTTGATCCCTAGATTTTCAAAAACTATTATAAATAAGTTTAATTGGTCCTTAATTTAACGTATTCGTTAACTTTTTACCCGATTTTTGACTTAACACTGACATAACATGTTTAATTGGTCAAAATACAAAGATAAGATTAATATTATTTCAAATCTTTCATCAATCTAGACCTAAAATTTGACATAATAATTAATCTCATGTCTGTATTTTGGTCAATTAAACATTTTGTTGTTGTTAAGTCGATATTATGTTAATGAGTTAACAAATTAAGGAACAATTAAACTTATTTCTAATAATCCAGGGATCATTTAGACACAAATTGAAAACGCAAAAAATTAAATAGACACAATATTTAAAACTCAGGGACCAAATAGATACAAAATGAAAATGCATGGACTACATATAGACACAATATCCAAAATTCAAGAACAACTTAAACATAAATAAAAAATGTAGAGACCAAATAGAAACGACCTCTAAAACTCAGTAACCAAAATGAGAACTTTACCCTACGATTTATCATGTACAAGAATTTTTTTCTTTTCCTGAGTCAAACGGCAAAATCTCTCCGTGCCATGTTAGGTCATTTTGAAAAGTCGCATCATCATGGAATAAAAAGACAGCTAATATGATTGTTTTTACAACTGTTTTAAATGGAATGCGGCAATCACGCTCGCTGAGTCTGTCAAAGTTCTTTAAAAAAAGTTATCAAATGAGACAATCACTTGATGAGGCCAGCTTGCGTTTCCATAATCTTTGCTAGAGACACCAGTATCCATGTGTATGGAAAAGGGACGGGCGTCTTTTAATGACAATATCATATGAGTTTTCCGACCCCAAGTGTTACAAGTTCGTGTGACTACTATGTAAGATTAATCGAGGTGTGCATAAATTGGGATATAAAATAAATAAACTGGGCATTGCCTCTATCATAAATAGTATATTAATATTATATTAGTCAGATTGAAGAATATACCAACACAGTTCAAAGAAATATAATCTCTTTTTTATGTCTTCACTACAAAAGAATGAATGTGGTCTCTCTATACTTATTTACTCTCTCACCTGTAAAATGTTTTTCCTCACTCACATTTCTATCTACAACCCCCTTCTTCCAGCGGTCTTCAACAATCAAAAATCTGGAAAAGAAGAAAAGAATTACACAAACAGAAAACCTTTTTAATCACAGGGTAGCACTCTTTCTTTTCCAGTTCTACCCCCCTCTGCTACTTTTATACTCCGATTGAAACACGGGTTTTTATCGGTTTTAGCTTCAATCCCATGCTTTCTGGAGAAAGAAGCTCCGGGGAGATGCAAGACGGACTGAGCGGGCTTCGGGGACTGCCACTGAATTGGCATGGCCTGTACAACCCATACCCCATGAAGAAGTACTCCATTGGTATCAACATTGCATGTGGCTGCTCTTCAGTTACCATTGATCCACAAGCCTGTACCTGCGTGAATAATCCCACCAAAGTTAATTTAACCAAACCTCCACAAGGGCCCCGAAAAAATTCATGCATTTTTTGTTCCACTACAAGCATTCAATGCTAAAAAATGTTAAACCAACTTTGAATGTTCTTTGATGTCTATATAATACTAGATTGATCAACGCACCTCAACCAACGCACTTAATCTTTTGTCCAATTTCGATATCATATGGAGAGCTTCAGAATGGAAAGGTGAGCTATCCCCAACAAAAATGAGAGTGCGACACCGGAGTCTCTTCAATCCTTCGGTAATGTCTGGTCTACTGCAAAAGGGCAAACAAGGTTTCAGAACAACATACAATGAGAAACTGAAGAAATGGCTGAGATTGGAAAAATATTTACCCATTAATTGCTTGAAGAAACCTGAAAACGTTATTGCTCTGTCTCTCATCAAGCAACTGCAGAATAGACAAACTATCATTATCAAACCAGCCTAACGTTTGAAGTACCGACAAGAAGAAAAGAGGGCACAAAAATAACAGATGAACTATTTCTAGAAAATATAAATCTCATTCAGAAATGTAATTGAAAGACTGACAAAAACACATACTTTTCTACATGCTTGAACAATATCAGATTCTGCAACTTCAGCACTACCACGAACCTCCTGTTGCAGGTTATAAAAATCTCATCAGTCCAATTACCCAACAAGAGTATAAAAATAAACCTAGAAAGTGAATTAACACAATAATTGAAAACCATATAACCTTGCTGAAAAACCGCTGAAGCAAGCACTCTTTCAATAGACCGCACATGCCATAAAAGTATAACAAGTTTGACATTACCTGTAATTACAAGTAATGTGATTGATATTAAACACTTTTTAAAACTGGTGTAAATTTCATGTAAGAATAACAACATGGCTTGAAGAAGTTACCTTATTATAGAACCATTCAGACCAAGAGGGTGACTTGCATAAGGGGGATATAAGAATTAAACCAAGAACACGTTCTCTATATTTCAACTGTAAAATAATAAATTGGTCAAAAAAGAGAAACTTTTGTTGATATATCAGACTGAATTCCACAATGAACATACAGCGAAAAGTGTAAGAATATAAGCGCCAGCTGTTACCCCCATGCACATCACAGCACCAAGTCTGTAAGAGAAGCATCCCAATCAGAAATCGTGATAAGATATAATCTGGAAATTGAAAACTGAAATCTTCTTCCTTGGTCCTACAAATTCAAGCCAAAATTGTACTATAGACGAATATCATTTCAGGCACCCCCCTCCAGACTGAGAGAGGGAGAGAGAGAGAAACTGTAATTACCCAAAAAAATTGAGAACCTCAAGGATTTGATCTGCTAAATCGTCAGCAGAAGGCAAAGAATCATCCTGACAAATTTCAGCAGCTCCTAACTGCAAGAACTCTTGGCAAAGTTCCAAAAAGGAAACTACGTGAATATAGTATTCAAGAGCAGACATAAATATAATTAATTTTAAAAGGATACATCAACACACACAAACATGCTCAAATTAAAAATAATACAGACCTCATGTCCTGGAGGACTGATATGGTATATACAAAAGTTGTGGAGCAGCAACGAAGCTGCTTCGGGAAAAAAGAATAATCCTTGAAAACAGGACATATCTGCCAAGAATCAGAGGAAAAACCACTAAAAGCTATTCCATATATTATGATGGAAACTAGAACAATAAGCCTACTAAATATCTAAATTTGAATCATGGTCATCAACAAAAGACAAGAAAAAAACTTAGAGACATTACGATTTAGAGCCAAATCCGGATAAGTGATTAGAGCTGGCTTGTCTTGGTCTCCGCAAACTATTACAGACACGGAACCCAGGCCAGTTCGTACATGATACTCCTGAGAATCATAATAGTGAAATTTGTTACAAACAGAACTGAAAGATTATACGAGAAGAAATTGTGTGGGATCAAGGAACATTCAATTTGAGAGATAACGAATTAAAAAAAAATCTCGTGTCCCTAATTTCATATTACTTCATTTATGTGTTAGGCAAGTAAAAAAGAAAGCCCTTTGGAAAGAAAAAATTCAAATAATCCAGAATCTCAAGCCAATCATATCACCTACCATCTTTCAATATGTCCGCACTAACTTGTCTCGTGAATTAAGTATGATTTTATAGCAGCAGTGGAAAACAAATGTATAGTTCAGAGTTTCAATTATTTTCAGCTAAATATTTATAATACTGTTGATGATAATGGAGACTGACAAAATAAGAAACGAAAGCAGACTGCAATGTGCTTACAACAAACACATTCACAAATCACAAGGGATTTGAGTTTAGCTTCAATTTTAAGCACCATATGTAAGAAAGAATATATATATATATATATATATATATATATATATATATATATATTAAAAAAAATTGGAAATAACTTTTGCAGAGCTTTTTTTCAAGACATCAAACACATTATCATCAACAAAAAACAACCAAATGAAAAATCATGAAAAGCCCCAAACTGAACCGTAAAAAATCATCAGATATGAGACAGCAGAAAGTACAAAAACCAAAACAAAATATTTCTGTTAATAAAGGTTCCCAAAAAAACAGAAGAACGCCATGAGAAATGCATAAAGCAGCCAAAGCCTCACCAATACCATCTTTAACAATTTTAACAAAAAAAAATCCATAAAAAAAAAAGTAAAGAAAAGAAAAGGAAGTAATTTCAAATTCAACAAAAAACCCATTATATAGGAGGTAAAAAAACAATCAATTTCTGCACAAGAAAACCTGGGCTCAATCCAGATTGAAATCAGATCGTAAATAATCAAAGAGAGAGCAGAAAATCACAATCCCCGTACAAAAAAACGCTTTTTTATATCTTCACAACGAAACTATCACTCCAATAATGAGAAACCCCAGCCCAGCCAAGCCCCACACCCAAAAGGGAAACAAGAGGGGGGGGGAAAATCATCAATCAAATCAGGAAAACCGGATGAATGAAGAAACCGAAAGAAGAAAAAGGAAAAACCTTTCCACCAAGATAGATCTTCTCCATGTCGAGGGAAACGGAATCGTTAGAATCAGCCATAGCCGTAGCTCTATGTCTGATAGAAGAAGAACGTCACCACCAAAACGGCTTTTTTCTATTTCTTCTTCTTCTTGTTCTGATTCGTGTCTTCGTCTTCCAGAATTATAGGCTTTCTTTGAGTTCTTGCCTTATATATAAAGCGATTCTTTCTTTCTTTCTTTCCTTTCCTCTGTTTCTTTCTCTTCTCTTTCTCTCTCTCACGGGTAAATGAAGCTGCGGTTAACCACCACCGACGCTCTCTCTCTACGCCAACTGATATTTTAACCGTGGTCAAAATCTGCGCCAGCTTTGCTTGGTTTAGTAAATATGCGTCAGCTTCTCAAAACGACAACTCCTGCTTCTTTAAACCACAACCAACATTATTTAGATCGTCATTCAATATTCTATTATTCACTTACAAACCGTGTGAAAGTAGTACTGATGTCTAACCACGTAAAATATGTTTATATTGATTAATACTCATGTTATATATATAATTATTTTATAATGAAGAACTCAAATTAATTTGTACTAGTTTTGATGGTGTTGTTTTTATTATGAGAGAGTTTAATTTGAAAATCATTCCGGATATGGATCTTCTAATTATTATCATATAAATTATATTGTATAAATTACCTCTTTAATCTCTGAATTTTGGAGGTAGTGTCTATTTGCTCCTGCGTTTTCAATTTATGTTTAAGTGGTCCCTGAATTTTGGATATTGTGTTTATTTGGTCCTTAGATTTTCAAGAACTATTAGAAATAAGTTTAATTAATCATTAATTTAACGTATTTGTTAACTTCTTACCAGATTATTGACTTAACGCTGACATAACATGTTTAATTGGTCAAAATACGAAGATATGATTAAATATTATTTCAAATCTTTCTTCAATCTAGGCCAATAATTTGACATAATAATTAATCTCATGTCAGTATTTTATTTTGGTCAATTAAACATTTTATGGGAGCAATTAAACTTATTTATAATAATTCAGGGACCATTTAGACACAAATTAAAAATTTATGGACCAACTAGACACAATATCCAAAACTCAGGGCACAACTTGAAAACGTGGGGACTAAATAGACACGACCTCCAAAACTCAGAGACCAAATGCCAGTTATATTTTATGGAACTTTCCCCCTATTATTTTTAAATATTATAAATAATTATTTTAAAAAATAAGATTTTTTTCAACAAATAAGATAATTTTATTTTATTAAATTAATTTTTTTTATTGATTTTTTTTGTTCTCTCGTATTGCATGGGGAAGAATCTCATTATTTTTATGATGTTTATTGATAAATTATGAATAAAATCTCGTTTTTTTCCTTTCAAGTTTAGTTAGTTTTTACTATTTTGATAAATTTAATAATTAATGTTTTTCTTCTATCAAGTTAATAAAATATTAAAAAAAATATGTCATTTTTAAAAAGAATTTGTCTCAAATAACATAAGTCTGTATACTAATTACTAAAATGTCAGAGTTTTTTAAAAATTACTCAAATAACATAATTATAGTTTAAATTATCGAACTATAATTCAATTATTGAACTATTTTTCATAGGTATTTTTAATGAATTTGTTTGTTTTTGGGTTTTTTAAATTCAAGGTCAATAATTTATTGAACTATTTGATCATTTTTTATTATTATTTTCAATGAATTCGTTAAAATTTTTAATTTTTTAGTTCAATAATTTATTGAGCTAAAATTATGCTATTTGAGTAATTTTTGAAAAGTTCTGACATTTCAATAATTAGTATGGAAAAATATGTTATTTCAGTAATTGCCCCTTTTTAAAAATTGTTAATTTTTTTAAAGTTTACTTTTAAAAATTATAATTTTTTTGAGATATTACATTAAAGTGGGGAAGGAGAGACTTGAATATTCGATTTCAAAGAAATAGAGTAAATACTTAACCAATTGAAGTATATACATGTTCGTAAAAATTATAACTTTTAAAAATACCCTTTATTGTTATTAGGGCAAAATTGCACCTATCATCCTTGAACTATAGGGGTTGTAACACTTACATCCTAAAACGTTCCATTTGAGCAATTGGCCTCTGAATTATAAAAAGTGTTAAAATTGGACCCAATAAAATTTAACTTGTCAAATTATCCCCTTAAAACCATCAATTTACTAATAATTATCATAAAATCTCTATAGGGTCATGTCCCTGAGGGTTCTCATTCCATCTTGACCTCATCCATGACCTCGAATGCAAAACTCTCATGGGGTCGGGAATGAAAATTCTTCTTGGATTTCACCTCCCTCACCATATTAGAAATGTATTCTTCATTTTTATGATAATTTTCGAGGGTCTAATTTTAAAACCAACGAAATAATTTGAAAAATTAAATTTTCTTTGAACACTTTGTAAAATTGAGATGACTAATTGCTTAAATTGAAAATTTAAAGATGTAAATATTATAACTACTATAATTCAAAGGTGGTTCATGTTATTATGATGATGTTACAAGTAAACAGTACGAATTTTACCGTTGTAGGTAGATAAAAACAACCCTTGTTTAGCTTCTTGCCGGGAATGGATGGAGTTTCTAGATTCGGTTCCGTGACTTTCGTTATAAAAAGTTTTATTATTTTTTTAATTATTTATTTGTATTTTAAAAAAAACAATGGAAATGATTAGGGGGGGTAGGTGGGGTCCTATATTTTGGGTTTGACTAAAAGCTGATTGGTGTCATACTGATGCTTACACCTGTCATTGGATGCTCTTTTAATGGGACCCATACTGGGCCCCATTGTCTTTTTGTAAAATTTCACCTTAATTTAAGATATCTTCTCAAAATTACCCCTCCACTTTTTCAGAATCTTCTTTCTAACCTTCATGATTAGGATTATTTTTTAATTAGTTTATTTGGGTGACTTGGGGTTTTTAATTTTTATTGTTATCTTTTTGAGAATGGTTTGGTAGTCATATTCATGATATAATAATCAATCAAAATGTGTGAATGGTGTTGGTAAAAGTTTTAAATCAGTGCATTTTGTTTTTGGTAGGTGTTTAACTCCTAAATGGATGGTTATATGAATTCTTCTGATTTATATGGAAAGAATGTAAACCATTAACTCTAATAAAATAAGAGATAGAATAATCAATTGATGTTATTATAAAAAACATGTATTTGATCTTTTTTATGTGTCCCAAGTTTTAGAATATTTGAAGGTTTTCTTTTTCATTTTAAAAATTTAGGGGCTCTTGTAAAAATATTAGAATTATGTCCAATATTTATAAAAATAGCAGCCCAAAAACATATTTATAAAAATAGCAAAAAACTTAAATTCGAGCAAAAAAATATTACAAAATTGCTACTAGTTTTAATTAAGTAATCACTGATTTCCACACAAGTAATCACTTATTTTACTGACACACAATATCAACTAATATTTTTTTCATGAATCACCGATTACCTAATAGTTATCACTAATTTCTTTGATTCATATGAATGAGGGTTTTTGAAAAACTGTTATATTTACAAATATATTAATATAAGGATAAATTTTGAATCATTTAAGAAAAGAATTATTGAAGTACTATGAAGGAAGTAGCAATGGAAAATCATGTACTCCAAAAGTGAATTTATGAAATAGCCATACAATTAATAGGCACAAAAGGATTTTTTTTTTTTTTTTTTTTTATTTAAAAAAAAAGAGAGAGAGGAGTCATTTGAAGTTAATTATAAGAAAAGAAAACGAAAAATAAGGGATTGCTTGCCTTTGATATGACTCAATTAATCATTTTCAATTTAATAATCATATATAATACTAACTTGACTTACATTTGGCAATTTTGTGAGTGGTAGCCCCTCATTCCTTCACCAAACTCAAAAAACATGCTTTTGAGTATGATGCTAGAATATTTCATTTTAATTTTCAAATGAAAATCCTTGTCCTAATAAAATAATGAACCGTCCATTAGTATATCAAATTATTAAAAAAAAACATATATAATTTAGACTTGTGAAAAAAAAATAGGGGAAAAAGGGAAGAATGGTCTACGATAAAGATGTTGCGACTACCATGACTACACAACTGATTGTTTCAGAGAAGGACATGCTTCAAAGTTCAAACGTCAAGGGAATATTCTACAAATTTAACATAAATCATGGAAATAGTGTAGAAAAATTATCATTTTCAAGCCTTTTTTACAATTGAAGTTGCTTGGAGAGAAATCTCAGACTATTATTGGATTAAGCCGTTTGAACCAAAGCTTGCATAATTATTGGTAGGTTTGTTGTTTTTTTTTAATACGTAAAAAGATTCAAACCTTCGACCTCAAGTGAAGGGATGGAGCTAGTGTTGGTTCCTTACCACTTGAATTATATTTTAGTTAGCACAGCAGGAAGGAACTATATTTTGGTTGTCAAGATTACTAGTTGTTTTAATGAAAAGGGAATTCAAACACTGGAACCAATTGAAATTTTGGATTTTTTTTATTTTATATATGTGCTGGTTTTTTTTATAGATATTACATCAAATTGGGTAAGAAAGACTCAAACCTTCGATCTCAAGTGAAGGGAGCTAGTGATGGTATCTTACCACTTGAATTATGTTTTAATTAGCAGGAAGGAGCTATGTTTTGGTTGTCAAGATTGCTAGTTGTTTTTGGATTTTTTTATTTTATATTTGTGAGTGTGTCTAGATTAACTTATGCGCACCTCGAAACCCTAAAAATATATTTTAACAACGGCAAACAGTTATTCATATAGCTGAATTTTGATTTTGAGTAATAAATTTGATCAAGTTAAATTTTAGTACAATTAATTATTGAATCATCTAGTAAGAAAGTCAAAAGTATCACTAAGAACTTTTTCTTTTCTAGAGTTGGAAATCATAAAATCAGCTTACATTTGCCAACCTGGTTGAATTGTTGTACTCTTCAATTGAATTCAATGGTCTTGGTGCATGGTCTCTGCCTGCCAAAGCCAATAAGTCTCTCACTTGTATCTTGGCCAGCTCCTGCTGAAAGGTCTTCAAATAACCCCAAAAAAGAACAGGGAGACAACAAACTGATTTGAAAGTTATGCCATGACACTTGAATACCAACCATTTTTGGAGAATAATGTTACTCCCTCGTATCTTCGTCGGAAGATGGATTTTGAACTTCACCCTCGCTTTTTGAAGCATTATCATCGACAGCTGAATTCAATTTGGTGGAATCAGAGTCCAGGGAGAGATCATACTTGATAAATTTGATCTTATTCTTTCTCCCAGCCTTTTTGCGTCGCTTCTGCTTTCCCGAACCATTTTCCGTTGTTGACATTGTATGAGCAGCAGTTACAAATGCTGCATTTACAGATTCATCCATCACTTTGTCCTCTTCACTATTGTCTCCCTTTTCCCCTTGGTTGTCAATGTAAAAGAAATTATCGTCATCTGCTTTATCTCCCTTTGACATGGGGTAGTCTGAGTCTGATTTGGAGATGTTAAGAACTAATTTGGCTCGATAATTAGAAATGCTATCATCGAATACTCTTATACCTTGATCTTCAGCCTTAAGAAGCCACTCTGAAAAAAAACGGAAGGGAAGTTAAATCATTGGCTAATACTGTAAATTGTATATAATTATGAAAAAATAGTGAATCAACTTACCAATAAGAAGTTTAGGTGACAGTCCATTAGGTTGATTCACATTTTCTGTGTCAGGAATTTGGCTTCTGATCCATTTAATAATTTGAGAAGATAAGCGAGAACTTGAGAAGGCATTTAGATAAGAGATGCCTCTGCTCTGATCTCCATGCTCTCTAAATACAACAAACAGTAAGATTTTGCCAAAAGGCTTGATGATCATGAGAAACTCAAGATAAGTTATTTAATATACCTGAAAAACTCTATGGCCTCATGAGTAAGAATCAATCTCTTCACAGCAAGAAATGTCACGTGCTCGGCAGGAAAGTTAAAGGTTTTCTCAGGATTCAAGAAAGAATAATCAACCAATACAAGAGCATCAAATAGAACCTTCCTTAACAGAACTTCATCTTCAGTACTCTGCAGAAAAGGTTTTCAATCACATCACATCAATTTCTCAACATGATTGTGGACTACAAACTATCAATCATGAGCAGCACAATGAGCATTCACATTACAATAAATTTACTTTCTATAGTCATCTCTTGATAATCATAAATCCATGAGATCACTTCACTACTTACATCTGTCATATACGCACTTTATCAACAGATGCCACATACACATAAATAAATCTCTTGCCCTTCTCTCTAATAGTGTAAATAAGATTGACTTGATCATCTTCATACTCACGTGAAAAAAGAGTTGGCCAATCAGCAATCAGCCAAAGATGAAAGTTCGAGACTGCTTGTGTGCACTGTGCACCATATATAAGTGCCATGGAAACAGTGCACACACCATAAGCACTAAAGTAATATTAACGAACAAACCAAATAGAGTACAGAAATAGATACATAAACTCATTAAATCTTTAAATGATCTCCAAAAATAAAACTTACCAACAGAGACATCACAGGTAAAGTCACCTCCAGTTGGATCCTAACAAGAGTCTCTGTAAACACAAAGATTAACAAATATATAAGCACATCACCGGAATTCAAGCAAGAAGGTACGATACAACATAACTAACGATATGCAGCTATATGTTGCGAGGAATGATAAAACCGATAAGCTCAGTACGTATGTAAAAGTATCAATGTGAATAATTCTGTAAACTATAAACCCTAAACCGAACCCTACGCTTGTCAATTAAGTATCTATGTGCCATAAATCTGTAAAAAAATTAAGTGATTTAACTCAATCATATAAGAAAGAATCCTCCAAGGCTCCAACCAATATGTCAAAAAAAAAAATATTTAACTCTAAACAGAATCAAAACAACAATAAGAAGTGATCTTGTATCACTAACCAAAAAGGTAGATGTTCTTAATCCCAGTTATAGAACCAACAGCCCATATCCTCAAATCTTTCTCCATATCTTGCCTTGAACTCCCACTATGGAAGTACAAGCACAGTTTCATCAGAAAAGCCTCAGCAATTACAACTCCAGCCAATCGATGAACATCACAGACGCCGGAACTAAACCCTCGACGAATCTCACTGCTTATTAGAGGCAAGAATTGCTCCAATCCCTCATCGGGATTTATCCAAACACTGACTAAATCCATTAAAGAACAATTCAAATTGATATCAACCAATTCATCATTCTGATCCAAACCCTTGCTATAACTCAAGTTTATAAAGCCAAGTATCACTTCAACCAAAGATTTAACCTCTCTCATTGCTTTCCTTTCCCTTTTTGAGGTCAATTCATTTCCAATCAATTCAAGAATCACTTTATAAACCTCAGAAACCACTGGAGCAAGTAAAGCAATGGTCTTTGAAGAATGACAAGGAGCAGAACAAGAAGAAACAAGCTGAAACAAGTTTTTGATCGCTACTACTCGATCCAAAACGTCACCGTTTGAGAAGCTAAGGCTACGGAAAGTTACTGCGGAGTAAAACCAAATCGATTCCATTGGTGGGTCATCTCTAGCTTGAATAAACTCGTGAAATCTCTGAATAAATTGAGAAAATGTGAGATTTTTATCGCCAATTTCAGCTAAAAGATTCTGGATTGATTGGTTAAGAGTCAGCTCATAATTTTCTCCAAAAAGAGGATTGATTTTTTCAGGGTTTAAGGAATCTGCTGATTCGAAAAGAGTAAGAGCCATTAAAACTTGGCTGAAATTTTGTCAAAATGGACTGAGTAAATTTACTGGGAAAGAAAGAAGAAAGCAACGATTGTCGGAATCGGAGACGAATTGGACGCAGAATTCTTCAAAATTAGGGTTTTGGAGGGTTTTGCGATGATGCCACGTCAGATGGAAATACTAGACCCCTCTTACCAAGTGGGAGCATATCGCACCGTTAAATTTTCTCTGAAATCAACGGATGAGATAAATTAGTTATTTTAAGATTCAAATCTAATTTCGGTTCACTTAAATTTATTCATGTTTCAATTTTTTTTTAAATAGTCATTGCATCTAAACTTAAGTTAGAGTTTGATGGAAAACTTTGTCAGTTTTTACTTTAGTCTCTTAAAATTTTAAAAATTCTAAATTATTCTTGTTGATTAATATTTTATTCTTGATTCTATAATAAAATTCACGTTTTTAAGATATTACATCAAATTAAGAGAACTAAGAAATACTCAAATTTTAATGGTATTGAAGTATTGATGTCTAACATTATAAAATTTGGATTAATAACAAAATAAATCGTATAGTTTTTCCTTAAATTTTAATAACAAATAACTTAATATAGGATTTGTTAAAAATTTAAGCATCAAAATTATATTTACTTCGATTTAATTTTTTTTTAAATAACATTTTCTATTTAGAAAATTGAAAAAGCAGAATATTCAAAAATATTGTTTTTGATTATATCAAAACTGTAAATATTAATAAAACTTAAATTATTGAATTTTAATTTAAAATATCTCAATTAAAAACATTAAAAAAATATCATTTAATAATATAAGAGAAAAAAATTAATTGATCAATTCAATTTTTTTACTATTTTTTAAAATAAGATATTAAAAAGAGCTTAAATTTTCTTTAGAAAAACAAAATTTAACGTTTTTAATACTCAACTCAATTTACTTTTTTCTGACTCAAGAAGAAATATAAATAGCAAAAAAGACGTGTTATCTTGCATCCCATTGGATGAAAAACATAACTAAATCCCAACAAACCAATCAAATTAAGACACGTCATCGACCATACACTCTCTTTCTCTTTCTCTCTCTCGCTCTCGGCAAACCGCAAGACATCAACTCTAAAAAATAATCATTCGATTAAATCAAATTTACGTTCAATTTGGTGGCAAAAAACCTTATAAGAATCACTCTCAATTTCTTTATTAAAAACATCACTGATTTCCATTGTCGAAAATCAAATTCAACTTCTCAGAAAATCCTCAGAGAGAGAGAGAGATTTCTATTGAAAGAAAATGAACAAATCACTAAATTTAGTTTTAATCCTCATTCTAGTAATTACTTGGATTCCATTATCTCAGTGTTCTAAGAAACCATCAGCAGCTGCGAGAAGAGAAGATATTCCGTACATCAAATGTCAAGTTTGTGAAAAGATTGCTGCCCAATTATACAATCAAGTTCAGAAGAAACAATCTGAGATCGCTCCCAAGAAGGTGATTCTATTTGATCGCTTTCAATTTTTTTAATTTAGGGATGATATTGGGTTTAATTTGTTTTTCTAAAGTTTGGATTTTTGTTGTTGTTTTAGATCTCGGAATATCAGATTATCGAAATAGCTGAGAATGTTTGTAATTTGAAGAAGGCTGAAGCTGATTGGATCTTGCAGATTGATATTGTTGAACAAGGTGATAGGCTTGAGGTATGTATAATGAATGCAAATTCGTTTTTTGTTTTTGTTTTTATATAATTGATGAATTTAGGTTTTTAATTACTTGATTAATTTTAGGTACTTTTATTTTTTTGTTCCATTTCGTTTTCCAGTAGTTGTTTACTCATTGGTTTACTTTCACTATGCAATTGAAAATATGGGAAATCTATTTTGTTTTCAATACATTTGAGTTTGGAGTTTTGATCTTTAAACTGTAACTCATTGAAGATTTGTTTTTATTCAGCTAGTTGAGCAAAACACTGAAGGACAATGCAATTCGAAGTGCAAGACAATCGAGCGTGCGTGTCAGGAGGTATTACTATTATTTAGGCCTTGATTATGCATTAGATTGATAATGTCTGATTACTTATAATAGCTGCTATTGATTGAGAATGAACTTAAGTGCCTTAAGTTGAAGAGATAAACGTGTCGTTTTTTCCAATTCTTTGAGAAGAACAATGTCGCTAGTATATGCTTCAGCCTCTTGAGATTCTTCTTTGCAATTGAATTGATCCTTCCCATTGTTGGCTTACTAGATATGTTGTTATAAAGGCATTGTTTAAAAAATTGCAGGTCATGGGATATTCTGATACTGATGTTGCAGAATACCTGTACAGCTCCAAACCTCAGATTGATTCATTGGTCAGTTATCTCTGCAAAGACCTCACTAAATCATGCAGTAGCAAGCCACCTCCGGTACCTAAGGTAGCTAACTAAGTTATGGTTTTGCTACTTAATAACTCGGATTCTATGATTATCATTCCTTGATATCGATAACTTGGATCTTCTAAGTTGAGATGAATCTCCAACTACTTTTATGAATGTTCAATAGTTAATATATCAAGTTTTAACTATGGGATCTTTCTTAAGGTACTCACTCAATGAATTTGACAAGTTTCTGAGCTTTTGTATATGTAAAGCCACATATTAATCATAGCATGGCATTTACTAATGAAATTTGTTATCTGTAATTGATCGTTACATTGTCTGTGATACAGAATAGGGCTCCTGGTGAGCCCTTTGTGGCAAAGTCATCCAAAGAGGCTGAAATGGAAAAGATAATGAAATCTATGGAGGTAGTTTATTCTTTGAGTGCTTGATAGCCAGTGGCCTAAATTTATCCTCCATTTTAAAGCTTTGTCTAACTTTTTATGTGAATCAGGGCATGCCAGGAGCACCCAACATGAAAATGTATTCAAGAGATGACCTAATGAACATGCAAAATTTTGGAGGTGGAGACGACGACGAAGATGAAGATGACGACGACAATGACAACTTTCCCTCTAAAATGGTACTCCCTTTTATATGGCCAAAAGTTTTAAGAATTATAAATGTTTTGCATGAACTTATGAGACAATTTATTTCCGTAGGCGAAAGCTTTAAGGGAGAAACAAGGCACGAAGAGTGATTGGAAAAACAAGATCACCAAAGGAGTTTCAAAGGCAGGGGAAGCAATGAAGAAGCATGCATACAAAGTCTCCAACAAAGTAAGGCAATGGTGGAAATCAAAGTCCGGAGGAACAAAGAGTTCAAAAGCCAGCAAACAAGATCTTTAAGCCTCACTAACCTTACCATAGGATGAAAAATCAATGAGAAGTATGAATGCCAATATTCGTTGTATTTGCTCTACCAAATTAGGAAGTTAACTGGTAGATTCATAGCAAATAGAGTTTTAGTACAAATCATCCCATGTTTTGTGAAATTTTGTAGTCCTTTACATTAATTTTTGAGGAGAAATCTACTGAGATAAAGATAAATTGTCATAATAAATTGTTTCCGCACACTAGTAAGAATTGAAGATGAATAATATATTGATAAATTGTTTCCTTGCACTATTAAGAATTGAAGATGAAAAATAATACATTAATTTTCATGCTACAATCGTGAAGGGAAGAAAAATGTCAAACACATTCAGAGGTACATAATCTTTGGAAAAAGAGTTGATAAATAGTTGCCTAAACAGCCACTCCAAATGCTTTAAGAGGTACAATAATCCAAACCCAAATATGCGATGTTTCAAAACATTGATGGTGTTCATGGACGCGATGCAGTGACCAAATCAACGCATCCTATAATGTTGCGTTTTTGACAACGTGAATCGACGTCCATTGAATGTATATTTGAGCACTATATCAATATCACGAGGATTCTTGTTGTTTGGTGCAACACTCAAGCTCCCAGTAAGAGTCTCTCCTTGGCAAATCGTGAGAACATCTTCCAAGTAGAGAACTGTTTGCTTCCAATGTGTAGCCCTTGATCTTGGCCCTGTAAAAAAAATGTTTTTGTGGAGGATTCCATTAACTCTACAACTAACAATGGCATGATAGATTATAACATAGTAGCCATGAATATTAATTTCTTCAAGAAGTTGACATGTCTCAATGATGGATATGTGGCTCACCCTACTCAACTCACTACTTATAATCTATTGATTAATAAAATCATGCGATGTAATTATGCCTAGTATATGAATTATTGAAACTTACCAGTGGAGAACCCAGTCAACTTATGGCACTTGGTAAAAGATACATCAAAGTAGGCTACAAGAGCATGGATGTAATCATCACGTTCAGCTATAAGCTTGAATGGAGCAGTAAAGGAAGCATCGCCAGGCGCCATTTTCGAGATATCCATTGTCTGAATGCAACCAACCAACTCATGTTATAATGAAAACTACAGTTCTAAGGGCAGACAAGCAAAAGCAAAGAGTAACACATCTCTCATCTAAATCACAGAATAAAAAACATTATTGCTTGTAATTGTAGCATACTTTTCACTGCTTATTGAAATCTTAACTTCATGAAACCAAATTCCGTCAGAATGCTAAGAAACACAAGACTAGAATGAGATAACCATCATTTGATGATGTAAGACAGAAATAGGTTAAGAAATAATTGGGTGATAGAGGTTCTCAGGTCCAAACTTTGAAATGTGAAGTAAAAGTTGAGAAATGTTCATATCCCATGCCAACATTCATAGTTTTAGACCAAAAAACAGACGGGCATAATGTATTTCAGTATGCATGATATAACACTATCTTTGCTGAAGTAACAGCGAGTAATTGTACCTTGAGCAGCTGGCAATTTGTAACAATTTGATTCTGGTCAACATTGTCCACCAAAGGCTCCACCAAGGCTTGCTTCTTGATGCAGCTCATGTTGAAGCCATATACATTATTCCAAACTATTTTAGCAAGCAAGGAAGCAAGGTAAAAAAACTGCAACATGTACAGTTGTACATTTTAAATGACAGTTCCAACACAAATAAATGCAGCAAAATATTATGTTGACGGCTAAGCAAAACAACCTAACAAGCTGGAATACATCCGTTTATAGAGATGCAACATGTCTGGTGACAATTAATTAACTCACACTCAATTTTGTCTTCTTTGTAGTCTGCATCCTCAATGGCTGTTAGATATAGAGACGCTTTGTCAGGTAACACGATACCATCTCCAACCTAAGCCAAATAAACAATGAATAGAAGGCATCAGTGGGACACTTTGCCAAACTATCAAATATTTAACCTTACATAAGAAAACAATTGAATGGCATTATAGTAGAAAACATCACATTACAAATAAATGAACATATTTTTTTAGATAGTTCATGACAGTATTCAACTGAAAATTTACCAGGAAAAGCCTAAATTCTTGTGAATTATAATCCAATAATACTTTCTAATATTACAATCATTTTGGGACCAAATATTTTACAACCTTCAAGAAATATTAAGCTATATCTACTCAAGGTAACCAAAAACTACAGAAGATTTATGTGCATGTTAGTAAACTTGAGATTAATTAACTATTTAAGGCTAGTGAGCGTTTGATGGATGAAACACTCACAAGCCACTTATCACGAGCATATAGGACTGTATTTAACATATTCTCAAACAACAAAAAGTATCCCATCCATTCTGAAATAATTATATCCACTCTCGCAACAGGAAGCTCGATTTCTTCAATCTTTCCCTTCAAAACTGTTATAACTGCCATAAAGATATGAAAATAAGTATCTGCAAGAAGATAATTCAAAGAAATCACAATGAAGAGGTACATGAGAAAAAAAAAGTGGACAACTGATCTAAGCAAAATTACCACTAGAAAATCCATTAACTTCAACAATCTCTTTTGCCATGTCAGCCATAGAGGAGCACTCAACCTGTAAATGCACAGTTCTTACATTAAAAAAACTTTATAAAAAAATCCCAAAGAAAAGGGAAATGTGGGTGCATTGCAATAATTGAAGAATTTTCATACATACAGCATAAACATGTGCTGCCCCTGCCTTAGCGCAAAATAGGGACAAAATACCAGTCCCCGCTCCTACATCAAGAACTACTTTATCCTTGAAGAGAAATTTATTCAGATAAATTACATTTTGGTATGTCTTAGTTCTCACTGAATCCTTTAGCATTTCCTGCAATGAGGGAAAAAAAAGAAGATAATGTAACAATGAATTAATCAAATGTCACAAACACATGTCATCAGAGACTAATGACTGCAATCCATCGAAAATAATTTCATTTACAAAGAAAACAAATAATCGTTATAAGAACGATGGCTGTTTAGGCTTGTATTCATGTACAGCAAACTTACTTCATGGATACCTGCAAAGACAAAAACAATAAAAGTAAATAAGTTTTCAAGTTCATAAACAAAGATAGATAACGAAAAACGAACAGACAAATCAAGATAAATCCCAAAAGATAAACAACCCAACAAAACATACAGCAAAAACACATTCACATTCAGTCAAGAAAGCTTTTTTATCACAATTTTTTACAAAATTATCATTAATTAGTGATCTATTCAACCTATAAATACGACCAATGGAAAAACAAACGAATATAAAAAATCAAAAGTAACAACAAGATTTAATTATTCTCGAAAAAAAAAAAAAGCTATACCAAAGTGAGAGTAAGAATCGAAGTAATAATCGGCGCTGGTTTTATCATCCCTATCGTTGAAAGAATGGCCAGGTTCAGAAACGGAGTCTTCAATGGCTGTATTGGATAGATCAGCTTCGCACATAGACTCGTCAATGTTTGAGCTTTCAGTAGTTTCATCGATTAAAGCTTCATCATCATCGTCTTCGAAACGAATCTTAGAACCTATGGGCTGAGGGACGCCATTAAAGCTGGTTGAGCTGTGATTTCCATTATTCCGGCGACCCATGGGTGGATTGGTTAAAGAAATAATTAGGGTTTACGGATGGGGATGGGGTTTAGCTTTGAGAGTGCTTTTGTCTGTGAAACTCCGTGAATGAGGGCGGGGGCGAGTTTGAGTGCCTTTTATGTGGGGGTGGGTTGGGTTTAAACTATATGAGGATGGTAATTGGCGGGTTTAGGGTCGACCTTTTTTGCCCCTTTCTTTCAACTAATGAGTTAAATAAAATATCCATTGTCTCTAGTTAGATTTTTTTTTTTTTTTTTTTAATGTAAGAACTTTTAATAATTAGTTAAATAGTAGTTTAATAAATTATTGAATTAAAAAAAAAAAAAAATTCATTGCAAAATGAAAAGGTAAAAAAATCATTCAAATAACACAAAAAAATTAGTTAAATACCTTCCTAATTTATTGAACTAATATTTAGGTAATTTTTAAAAAGTTTTGACATAGTAATTAGTAAACACAGTTTTGCATATAATATAATAAATTTTCCCTCAATATCTCACTCTTTCACATGTTGATCTTAGTTTCTCTCTTTCCCCTATGATACCTAACTTTTCTATCTATTTTATAACTATATATACTTTTAATTATTTATTTGTATTTTATTAATTATTTTCTCTCATACGTGTATTTTAATTTTTCATCTCTCTTTTGTTATATATTTACTTTAAGCTCATTATATCTCTTTTTTTATCGAACAATATCAAATTATTGAGGTTTTTGAAAGTTTTTTTTTAAAAATTCTTTTATCGATATTTTAGGGTTTTTTTTTTTTAATAAATAGTAGAGTTTAATGGAGTACTTTAAGTATTTTTTATAAGTTTATGTGGTTTTGATAATTTTTCCCATATTATCTATCAACGTCGATAGCTTGACATTTCTATCGACTTTGATATTTTACTTCTTGCTTCCAATATAATAATAATGGGTTCTCTAAAAAAAAAATCGATTAACATATAGATTTATTTTGGGTAAATTATAATTTTAGTCTTTCTATCTCAATCCTTAGTTTTAAAGCACAAGTCTATATGGTTTATGAGTTTTAAAACATTTGAGTTGTGAAATTGGGTCCATTTGGTTTCTACATTTTATCATCGTGTGGGAACGTACATTCTTAATTTAAAAGAGAGGGTTCGAAAACATATTTTATCCTCACTTAGAGAGAAAATGCATTGGAGTACTGATAACTCTAGAAAATAGAGTTATTTAGTCATATTTTAATGCCTAAGTGATAATTATTTGATTGAACTTTGCTTCATATTTTGTGCACTTTGAACTCATTTAGAATCATTCTTTATTAAAGCTTATTTTGGGAAAAACTCGGGTTTTTAGCACTTTAAAGTATATTTAGGATTGTTCTTGGCTTTTGGTATTTAATTTTGTCAATTTGAATGAAAGAGAGTTCTAAAAGAATTGCAAATTTCATGCAGGAACAAAGAAAAAAGTGCAGATTTTTCAAAAGTGCTGCAGCAGTACTGCAGCAAACTGGGCAGAATCTGGACAGCAGTGCAGATCACGATTTTTGGCCCAAAAAGCCATCTTTTTGGGCCCGTTTCAGCTGATTCAAGTGAGAAACAAATAGCCCATCATTGGGGTCCATCTTAGGAGCAATTTGGAGGAGATTAAAAGAAAGCCCAAGCCCAAAAACAAGAAAAGAAAGGAAATTAACCTAGATCTAAAAAGAAAGAAGAGGAGGCAGATTTGGAAAAGGGGCTGAACGTGAAAACAGATTTGGAGGCAGAGGAAAAACGCAGGAGACTTCTTCTTCATTGGGACTTCGTTTGGATCTTCTCTTCCATTAATTATTCATTCTTCTTCTTCTTCTCCACAAGGAAGTAAAAGTCGATGTCGGTCAAGATGTCGAGGTTCAAATATACGGAGTTGTCGACGGACATTCCCATAAAAATCACGGAAACGATGAAAACTTATATTAATTTTTGGACATCATAAATGAAACTTTCACAGTAGGGTATTTAAGTCATAATCTACCATATAGTGAAAATATACACCTATAAGTGCATGAAATTTGTCAAATTATGAAAAATTGGAGAAAATGTATCGAACGTTCACATCACATTTAACATTTTTATTACAACGATGACTTCAAAATACATATGACTAAAAACGATATGAATACCTCGGTGGGTCAACAACACCATCACTCTCATTTTATTTCCAATTTAAGTACCCTTGCCATGTCAATCGACCCTCGTAATTGCGAACAAAATTGTCGACATGCAATAGATATGAGTCATCACTTGCACAAATAGACCCTCGTCGTGGATAATGATCCAAATTTCGAGCTTGAACAAGCATCGGAATAGGGATCGGGATTGGGACATACATAAATGACGAATCATTTGATTGAGATCCATGTTGAGAGGTCATGGGAGACATCGGGAAGTTTGGATTGTGATGGATGTTTTGCTGAAATTGAGCCTAAGCCTGAGGGAAGTTTTGATATTGAGGGATATTATGCTAAAATTGTGTCCCTCCAATTCCATAGCCAAAATTATCTTGAGGGTAATTTTGTTGAGGCACAAACCGTGATTCTGCATCTGGAATATGAGCTTAAGCAGGAGGCACAAAATTCGATGCATGAGAAGATGCTATTGAGTCTCGATCGTGCTCTGATCTTCCCGTACTCATGAAATCAGAAAGACCCCCACCATATTGAGTATTACCAAGAGTAATGGTCCCCATACTCGATATCAATGAGTCATTGTCACCATACCCCATATTATTTGACCGTAATCATGTATTGGTCTTTGAATTCTAACAAAAGGTTTTCCCATTGCAGCTATCCCCTCACCACCTTCACGATTTCCATGGTCTGAATCATGGGTCGCGTGATCAAAATTCGATGGACAACTCGGTGAATGTCGACAAAAGTCGACGGACAACTTACTGAATATCAACAAAAGTCGATGGACAACTCGATGAAGGGATAACGTTGTCTGACAACAATTGGACAAGTCGAACGAAGTCGATGTCGCTAGATATCGTCGAGATGTCGAAGACTTCGTATAAGATATTTCTTATTCCATCGTCGAGTTGTCGAGCTTTGTTTTGAGCGAGTTGTCGTCGACATTGTCGACAATGTCGACGACTTTTTCTTCCCTGCTTCTCCATTATTAGATTATGTTAGGTTTAGGTTTATTTTTTAAGAACACTTTTGTTTATTTGCATTTCATTATGAACTAAATTTCTTAGGTTGGAATTGATAGATGAACCCTAAGGGGAATTAGTTTTTCACAATCTTTAATGAATTCAATTTTTATGCTCAATCAATAGTTTGATAATTTTTATCTCTTTGCTTATGCTTGATCAACTTAAGTGAATTGCTTAGTTTAGTTTTAATTCTGAAAAGGTTAAAATTGAATGGAAGAATATTGATTGATAAGGGTTAACGATTCTTGAAATTGTTTTTGGTAATGCATAGACATATGTGTTTACACCTTAAAGCCTAAACCGGAGCATCAAACCGTATTTTTAATCTAATTTAACCTAGACATAGGAATCAAGTTGGATTAAGAACTAGAATCATGCTAGGCTTGACGAAGTCACATGAACATTTGAGTTTGCTTGCATAAAAAATGTGTTTATTATTGCAAATTGCTGCAGCACTGCGGCAGCATTTGTGAATTCTAAAACTTTTTAGGGGGATTCTTGATTTTCCAACCATTCATCTCTACATAGTTTAATCACTTTAATATTCTTGCATATTTTAGGATTAATTTAAGCCACTTTAGACCATCACATTTATCTTCCTCAATTAATTTAGAATTTATTTATTTAGTTTGCATAATTTCACAATTTTATTTGTTTAGCTTCATAAACCATATCACCCCAATTTATCATTGTTTTTATTTTCTTTAAATTATTTGTTAAACACCTGCTTAATCTACTAATCCTCGTGGGGACGATCATTCTTATCACTTTATTACTTGTTAGACTACGTGCACTTGCGTAACACAATTTCATATAACAAGTACCGATGTGTACCATGCACCTGAATTTACATATAGTAATGTCCATCTCTTACCAAAAACAAGTCATTTATGGATATTATCAGGAGGTTCGTGCAGATGCAGTGTAGTCCTTTTTTCACTCTACAAAGATCAAGATCAAATTAATGTTCATTCTCTTTGTTATCCAAAACAAAATATTGACGGTATAAAATTGATATAAAAAAATATTAGGATAAATACAAAATACACCCCTACACTTTGGGTTATTGTTAAATCATACCCCTTCACTTTTTTGTTTTGTTTTAAAATACTTGTGCACTTTATGAAAATTATAAATCACACCCTTCTATCGATTAGTTTTAACGAAATTTAGACACATCTATATCATACGCATTCCACGTGTTCCAAAACCATGAAAAAAATCAAAAAATTTGAACATTTAAGTGTGATTTATAGATTTTACATCTTATTAATATAAGAGTTTATTCTAAAAATCTACACATTTGTCAATTTTTTTTGTTAGTTTTCATGAAATAAGAACACATGACATACATAGAATATAAATGTATCTCAATTTCGTTACAACTAATCGATTGAAGGAAGTAATTTGTAATTTTCCTAAAGTGCCAGGGTATTTTAAAACAAAAAAATGTATAGATATGATTTAATAATAACACAAAGTGCAGAGATGTATTTTATATTTATCCCAAAAATATTGTTAGTGTAACAAAAATAATAGCAACCTTGTGTTACTACAGTTGATAAAAAAAATAGCGGTTGAAATCAAATAGCCCTATTTCATTGAATTCAATGGTTAAATTGTAACATTTTGAAACTTGATGACAAAATAAAACATTTTTAGCAAAACTTAGGAATTAAATTATAACTTTTTGATATCTAAGAACCAAATCAATAGTAACACAAGTATATTTCACCCATTTGATTATTAATATCTTTCCCAACCAACAAAATTAACCCCTCAATTTTGTTTAGTTCTGATCTGACCAAGTTTAACTATCGTATTTATCATTAAATTGATATGACACATTTTCTCTATGAACATTGAAAAAATTATAGATTTAAATTAGAATTAAACTTAATCAAAACTAAGAAACTTTCTTTATGTACATAGTGTCCCGCTCTTCACCTTTTTTAAAGAAAAAGAGAGCCCTCCCACGGTAAAAACTCTCGAGAGAGGCAATTACCTTCATTTTCATTGGTTGGAGCCTTGGAGGATCTTTATTTTCTTGAACATGCTTATTCAAACAAGTTCTCTTTTCTATTTATTAAACTCGCTGAAAATATGAGGAATGAATTAATGAATTCAATTTTATTTATTTTTCCAAATCCTCAATAAACCACCCTTAAAACTAAGTACATATTTGGATTGACATAATTTTTCCTCGATATAATTACTAGTTCAAATAAAAGAATTCATTCCAAAGCCAATTTCACCTCAGCAAAATAAGGCTCATATATTTTATAACTGTGACGACTAACGGCGGAGGCAGATTCTTAGTCAAGTGGCCATGGGGCTCCTGCCATAACTGCTTCAATTTCCGATATTTCTCGGGGACAGTTTGTCATGTTCTTGCAGCCATTGGCAGTGACTAGCTGCAAAAATCAAACAGAAGATATTGATATAACAGCACATAAACTTGCTGGAAATGCCTGCATATTTTGCTGAAAGCAATGATGGAGCAATGATGGAATAAAATAAGATTTGGAAGAAAAAAAAAACTGAGGTTTGGCAAATGCAGTACCACATCACTTTCAATTCGAACTCCGCCAAAGCCTCTAAATCTGTGAACCGCTTCTCGATTGAAAAACTTACTAGTGTTGCCATCCTCCATGGCGGGAACTAATAATGCATCAATGAAGTAGCATCCAGGCTCCACCGTAATGACCTACAAATCAGCAAGTAAAGTAATCCTAAAAACTAGCTACCACCAACATAGTCAACCAAAAAAGGTTCCAGAAATATAGATGGTCGCAGGTAAAAGTATCATATGCATTTCTTTATCACAAATGAAATAACATCCAAGTAATTGAGCTCGAGCAGACCATCGTTCTACTAGAGAATTTTAAGTTTTTAAGGCAAAAACGCCAAAAGCTATGGCTAACCATTCCTTCCTTGAGATATCGAACTGTACGTAAGGACTTCAGCCCTGGTTCTTTTGGTCTCTCCAAACCCTGTCCAAACATGCCAAAGGTCAACAATTGCAAAAGAATTTTTTGAATGCTTATTCAAACAAGTTCTCTTTTCTATTTAAATCCTATTTTGGTCTTTAAACATTCATACATTTTCAATTTTGGTCCCTAAACTTTAAAAGCTTCGATCCATTTTAGGCATTTTCTGTTGATTTTCAATAGTAATTTAACAGAAGTATGATGTAACATGGCTTCTATCCATTTAATGTACATGGACAAGTGTTTTGTAGGTGTTGGATATTGGTTTTCAAACAGATCCAGATTTTTGTTAAATGATTTATTGAAAATTAACAATAAAGAATAAAATATGCAAAGTTCAAGAGACTAAAACATAATATTTAAAACTTGAGGGATAAAAACATAATAAACATGAAATTTCATGAACCAAAACAGAACGTTTGAGAGTTGAGGGATCAAGTATTAAAGTTCAAGGACCAAAACAAGAATTTTAAACCTTCTCATTTTCTCGACTTTTTACCCTTTTACCCTTGGGTCTTGCCTATTTCTATAGTGAGGGGGTGGGGGTTTGGGTGGGGGAGGCATAAAGGAAAAAATCATTCACTGGGACCTGTAAGTAGCCTCCAGGATCATGAGTATCGATACCAAGAAAATGTCCCAAACCATGTGGCATGAAAACAGCACCCAGATTCTCAGCTATCATGTCCTCTACATCTCTGCAACAAAATATCATAACTTCCTGATCATCTAAACAGTGCACACAGATCTCAAAAAAGAAGAATACATAATTATGAAGTGGGGTGCACTGGGGTGGTGTGTGAGGAGGAAACTGTACCCGACAAGTATAGAACCCTCTATTAGTGACTCGAGAATAGTTTTCGCGGCTAATCTGAAATAGTTGGAAAGAATATTAAATAAGGAATTATTTAATCTAACATCGAAAACGTTTACCACAAATTACTGCAATCTATAGCAATTAAGCACTACACTACAAATGATGACTTGATGCTAGGATAGTAAAAACATGTGATTTCCTATTAAACAAAAACCGGAAAGTATGATCACATCTAAAATGCAAGAGTGAAGTATATCACTTTTCCAAATGAATGTTTTGTTGCTTTGCATTTATCAGCTATCTGGCGACGAAAGTTTGATATTTGGAAAACATATCTTTATTGACAGTTTTCCATTCCATCAAAACACTGTTTTATTAATGAAGAAAAAATACAAAATAACAGAATTTCTCTTCTTGCAGAGGTTAAAAATCAGACTTGCCCCTCTTCGAGGATGGATCTTTTAAAATAGTGATTACACCACTAGACCACCCAGACCGTGGCCAATTTAACAGACAATTTGATGCTTATCGCTTGAGATACCTCTTCCTCTATACCCATCTCTCAGCCCAAGTCTAGTATTAAAGCTAGCCTACACTACACCTTCCTCATGATATCATTCAGTTAGAAAAGCGTGGCCCCTACCTGACCTCACTATCTACATTCCCTTCATCCCATAGGCAAAAACACCCCTTACTCAGGCCCATCAATGGTTCTTCTTCAGCCATAGTTAAAACGAACTGGAGCCCTATCAGATATGTTGATTAGACAAGTATATTTTGGTAGCTCAATTTCTCAGTACGAAAACATTAATTAGTTGTAAATCATAGCCACATAAGTTACTACTCAAACCAGCTCGTCTGCTCAAAACAAAAGCAAAACTAGGTATCAATTAAAATCTTACTTGTGCATATTGACCCAGCTAATTTCGGGTCTCATTGTTGATATGACAGCGTTGTGAGCTTTGAGGACAGCCTGAAAAATATGTCAACAAATTGACATCCTCATGTCACTAAGAGAAAGTGGAGGAAGGAAAGGCAACCATCCATATGTTAAGCTAAAGGATTTGTGAACTAAATTTTTAAGCAGCACTTACATTATATATCAATGATTGATCAGTTGTAAATTTACCATTTACCTGCAGGTAAAATTGAATATTTTTTATGAAAATTCAAAATGATTGGGTAACAAACATAAAAAGTTTACTAATAATGTATTTTGTGGCACAATCAAATGCTTTACTTTAAAAGAAAATTGATTGCTTGAAATTGAAAGACACTATCTACAATTTCACTTCAAAGTGAAGTAGCTTAAAGGTAAATGTCACTTACCGGGAATGAACAAGTAATGTCAGATCCATAAAAATGGTATTCCGCTCCCATATCAAACAATGTCATATCACCATCTTTTAAGATCTGCATAAAAAAAATTAAAAAATTATGCTTTGCACAATTCCACCATTATTACATGACAACATGAACTCAGAATCTCTATCCTTGAAATGAGAAATTTAGGGCTCGTTTGGTAACCTTCCTCGTGTCTATTTCTTATTTATTGTTCCTATTTTTTTAAAAAGAGAAACAATTGTTTCTTATTTCTTATTTTTGGAATAAAAAAGAAACAGAAATGTGTTTGGTAACTATTTCTTGTTTCTGTTTCTCATTTAAACAAATAAAAAATATTTTGAAAATATTACAATTTTAAATGACATATTTAAAAATATTATATCAATATAATTTTTGGATATTTATCATATATTTTATAAGTCAAAACGGGACAACGTAATAATTTATCAATGTGTTGAAAATTTTGGAAATAAGAAACTATAATTTGTTGTTTCTAAAATTTCTACATTATTTTAGGAAGTGTTTCTAAAAAAAGAGAAACAATAAACAAGAAGAGTTACCAAACAACTTCATTTCTTAAAAAATGAGAAATAGAAACAAGAAACATAACTTGGAAAAGTTACCAAACGGGCCCTTATTGACCTAAACAATTGATTTTTTTTTAAATAGGAAACAGAAATTTCATTATAAGAGAGAAAAAACAGAAAAGGATGATAAGAAATCACACTAACTGGATTACAAAAGTTTTTCCAGTTGGTGTTAATAAAAAAAACATCATTTATTGACCTAAACAATTGAATTTAGCATCCATTCTTTCCATAGATATGAAACTAGGTTTATGTTTAACATAAAAACCACACATAAACTAGTTGAAAGGTCAATACTTACATCTTTACCACTCTTAGCGTTATAAAACCAATTTTGGGATGCATTTGGGCATTATTAATCAGATTTGGGGCCCCGTAGTTACTTAACTTAAAAAATAATTATCTTTGCCTAAATTTAAAAAAAAATAGAAATAATAACAGAACACTGAACGCAGCTCTGCAAGCATGCATGTTGAGGCACCTTGGGCTTCTTATGCTAAGATGTCTATTATCAGTTGGACAGATTTGCAAAGCATGCAGCACTGTAAATTCAGGACCCCAAACCATTCTACCAAAAGATTTAAAAGAAGAGATGAAGAGTTGAAGCAGATATCAACTACATCTAAACATTAACATCAAAGAATAAAATTGTTTAGTTCAACATACTCGGTCATTTGGAGCGGCTGCATGCCCATAATGAAGAACAGCACTGCAACATCCATAAGCAAGTATTATTCCCCACTGCTATTAAAATGCAGGTTTTCAAAATTTAACAGAATGAATTTCCTCCATGGTCAAGAACACACACACAAAAAAAAAAGTTGCTCAGATAAGAATCCACCCTTCACTGAAGAACAGGTTGATGTTATTACACAGACTGAAAGGGCAACAAATGGCTAGTTACTCAAAATACATGCAGCCAATATAAGCATTGGAACTAAATATTCGATGTGGCCGGGAATTTAGCATGGAAAAATAAGTAGTTCATATCTAGCAAACTTGCCTATTTTCTCCAGTGGCACATATACAGGTGTATGAGCAGTGCCTACATCCTCCATACATGTAAGTATGGTGAAGAAACAAGCTTTCCAACTGATACTCCTTGATGCCTGCCTTGGTTTTTCTCATAACCTGGAACAAAATACTCACTAGATTGAACTTCATGTTATTTGCTAAACCTCTCAGAACTTTTTCTTCTACAGATTTAAAAGATATTTGAATAACAGCATTTGCTGAAAACTTACAAACAAATATTCTAGTCATGAGAATTTGTTGTGGAATTGGTTACATTTTCCAATTAAAAAAAGTTGTTACCTCAACATGAGCTTCTGAGCTTATATCATTGGCAAACTGGATAAGAGCAAGCTCCATGTCTGACTTCAAGACACGACATTCAGTCAAAATGGGGTGCAAGGTATTCATATCAGTTTCAAACGTATCCACTCCCTGAACAAATAAAAATTAAAAAATGGCTTGAAAAAATACTAACGGGCTCATTTCTCAAACATCAAAGTTCATAGATCGATGTTAGTTATAACTTATAATATTATGGGTATGTTTATAAACATTCTTGTTTCTAACTTCTCATTTCTTGGTTATTATAAAAGAGATATGATATATAATTGTGTTACTGTAATTATTCTTGTTTCTCGTTCTTCCTTTTTTATCAGGAAAAAAAATGAAATATATTTTATAAGCATTGTTTTTTCTTGAACTCTTATCATTTATTTTATTTTTAAATATTTTTTAAAACATATTGATTAAAAATTATCAAGTCATTATTAATTTTATAATATTTATTCTGTAATTTAATAGAAAGACATGATCTGATCCACCTATTCAATAAGTTCTTTATTTTATAAGAAAGACAGAGCCAATTATTTTATAAGTTAAACACAAAGTAGGAAGGGTGTTGAATATTCTCGGAAAACGCAAACTGATCCAAAGGTCAAAATACTGATGGTGCAACTGCAGTTGTGCCTCTGTTTATATATTTCATTCAAACCAATGACAATAGCTTACTTTAAAAATATCATAAGTGATCTGAGATGAAAGAGGGCAAAAGAACCTGGAAATTTGCCGGTACTGAGTAATTGTTGCTATCAGTATTCAGCCCATATAAAAGAAACAGTGATGGTTTATCCAAACCTTGGTATTGGTGGTGCAAAACATCTGCAATTTCATCAGTATAGCACGCCATACTGACCATATATTTTTCCTGCAAGGCAACCAATAAAATGAGCTGACAAACACAACAAAGTATAGCGGCAATAAAGTGTTGGTGATCTTATAACCTTGAAATATGTCAAAGGCTTTATTTCCCCCAACCATACAGCATAATCGGAAGGTAACCTTGGAGCAAACAGAATTGATTTTCCACTGGCAATGTCCTGGACAAAGATAGTGATTAAACAAGGACAAGGTGTCAAGGACAGAATGATTTCATTTAAATTAAAAGCACGAGTCAAAACAGCTGATCGAGCATCCATATTACGAAACGAATCAGAATCGGAAAGTGACAACTACATTTAACACGCCGCATCTAATGTAGTCAGCAATAATCTAAAAGCGGCTGCCATGTTATGTGTATACACTCCAATATAAACGATTAAACAATCAGAGTTTCCAAGGCGTAAGAGCAACCAACTTACAATAGCGCCATAGAATCCAGGCTCTATCACTCCAAACAAATAAGCGAAATAACTCTCCTGCCTACAAATAAAACCATTCGTGAATTAAAATTCATCATTTCGCAAAATTCCGAAGCAACGAAATCTAAACGTGTATAAATCGTGACCGGTACCGGTACGTGATATAAGTATAAAAAATTACAGTCGATGTTGAGAATCTCACATCGGAAAGATGTAAGGAACTCATAACATTTATAAACTCTGAGGGTCACTCCTCTCATTACCAATTGGTTTTGAGATGGATGCTCACATTATTAATATGGTATCAGAGCCCAACAAGCCCAAACGGGCATTCGATCCAAAAATGGGATTCGACCCAAGAATGGTGAGCCCAAAAGAGGTACCATCTTGAGGGGGCATGTTGAGAATCCCACATCGGAAAGATGTAGGGAACTCATAACATTTATAAACTCTGAGGGCCATTCCTCTCATTACCAATTGGTTTTGAGATGGATGCCCACATTATTAATAGTCGATGATCTTCTAGTTGTGGAACATAAATAATTCGATCATCTCGAGAAAAATAAAAAATGCACGTAGCTAGCGAACCACAGAAAGAAGAAACAACCTTATTTTAGATATAATCTATCCTCGCGATGGAAAAGAACGAGATAATCGCAACATTAACAATCATAATAATAACAATAACGACGAATGTCAAGAGCATAAACTTGATCAAGTACCTGAAGAGTTCAAGATGATCCGTATCGTACCGATTTCTCTCGTCGCCTCCCTAAAAAATATCATCAATCAGTAAATTCCGACAGAAAAACAAGAGAAGAATCAAGAACGAAAACATGCAAATAAATTATAAGCAGGAGTTTTGAAGAAGTTCACTTGAAGCAAAACAAGGCCTTGAAGAGGACGATCGGAATCGGAGAGGTGATGACGTAAGGAATTGAGAAGCTTTTCTCGATTGATAGCGTGAAGCTCCATCGGCACCACCGGAGGAGTAAGAAGCGAAGACGAAGAAGCCATTGAAACGGCTTTTCGAAAGACCGGTCCGGCCGCTTGAGATGGATCAGTATGACCGTATAAGGAGTCAAAACGATTCGTTTCAATCAGTTTTGTGAACTTGGGCTAAGCCCTTGAATTTGAGGTGATGGGCCTATACCAGCTCTTTATGACCACTTTGAGGCCCAATTAAGTTTGGCCCAATATTTGAACTCCTCTAAGGGATAATCAAGTAGATAGCCTATTTTGGTTATTCCCTTTTACTTTTTAGCCCATTCAAATATTATAACATTGTTTAGCCCAATTTTGATTTGGTTATTTTTAAAATACCTGATTTGTCCTTAATTTTTTTTTTCCTTTTCCTTTATATTTAAATATTTCTCAGCAATTAGTCCATGATTTGTGGATCTGACTTTTAATTTTTGAATGATTCATAAAGTTTGAATTTATTCCAAATCATTAATGATTCTTTTCTACTAATATAACCCATTATTTTTCTACTATTTTAAAACGTAGGCAAGAAAAAAAATTGGAAAAAGTTTAGGGGGGAAAAAAGGAAATAAAGAGGGGAAAACCTTGAAATATCAATTACCACATTGAATTGAGGGTTCATCTTCATCGTGCCCCAATTTTTCGGTGAATAGGGTTGAAACGTTGCCTTGCAAGACTCCATCAATTTCACAAACTCAGGCGAACTGTAAAAGTGGAGCATTGTTTTCCAGCCACAATCTGTCGTGCCTCTATTGACGGATCTTCCATTTCAGTAGCATTCAGATGGTGAGCCACTGAGTCGAGTCAACCATGGCGATTCCTATCGGGAAGATCACCATTCTCGTTGGAGCTAGTTCTTACACAATATAGTTTGTACTTGTTTTTTTGTGTGAGTTCTCTAATAAAATCTCAAATCTAATATAATATATTATCGGATGCCATTAATGTATGCTGATTAAGTTGGATAAGTAAAAACTCAGATCGGGTATAGTATAGTATCAAATATATTGTACATTTATGAGGCTGTAGAATAAAAGAGAAGCTTCAATTTGGTATAGTATCAGAAGTTATTAATGTACGTTGATTAAGCTGAAGAAAGATAAACTGACCAGATCTGGTATAAAATAGTATAAAAAATACAAACTGTACGTTGTAAAATAAGCTCAAATCTGGTATACTGTACGGTGATTAAGATGAAGAAATATGGAGACACTCGATTCTGGTATAGCATAGTAAACTTTTATGTGATAAGGTTGAAGAATGAAGAAGAAACAAAAATTTGGTATATTATAATATTGAATGTGCTTATAGTATTATCGTATTTAATGTACACTGGAAGAATTATGAAAAGATTCGCCGTAAAAAATGGTCTTCGGTTTTGAAAAGTAAGAATATATTTTGTTTAGTTTTGATTTATTTAAAATATATCCATTTTCTCTCTTGTTTTTCTTTTAGGATTTTTTATTTTTTAAATCTTTCCTTGATTTAAGCATTTTCAAATCTTCATTGTCTCTCTTCTTTCCTTCTTAATTAAGAAGGTAAGAGTTGTTTGGGTATTTTACATATTAAATATGCTAAAAAGTATTATTATTTATGGATGGGCCAAAAAGTCTTATTTTAACAAAAAAAACAAACTATCTACTAATATAACCCTTCTTCTAAACAAGTGAATACTTTAAAGGGATAAGTATAAACTGATAAGTGTTTTTTTTTATAGATTTTTTTTAATAATTGATTTATAAAATATAAATTCTAAATGAAAACACATGATTTCATGTCACAATTAAAAGAAAAATATTAAAATTTGAAGGTTTTATTATTTAAAAAAATGGGCTCTTGCACATCTAGAAAGTCCAATATTTACAAAAATAACCGTCCAAAAGTTAATTTGCAAAAAATAGTAAAAACTTAAATTCACACATAAAATATTATTAAATTGCCACTAGTTCGCATAAGTAATTACTAATTTCTATATAGATAATTATTCATTTCGATAATCATTCATTTCGTTCAAGTAATCACTGATTTCTTAGATTCACTTGAATGAGAGTTTTTAAAAAAATATTATATTTACAAACACTTTTTAAAAATATTGAAGAAAATTCGTTACCCCCAATGTAATTTCCCTTAAAAAAATAATCTTAACCAATTTTCTTTGATCTGGTCCAAAAAGTCAACAGAGTTAGAAATTCAATATACAAAATTTGCTTTAAATAGAATCATCAAAAATATTCCAAAAACATTATACTACTTATATTTGGTTTTTTAATAAAATAAAGGGGTGTTTATAAAAATGATATTTTAAATTGTAAGTTTTAAAAATAGTAAAAATTTCAGATAATTTAAAATACCACTTATTAAATTTTCTTATTTTGATAAATTTATCAAAATTGTAAAAACTAACAAAATTTGAAAAATTATTAAATTTTAATGAAAAATCACAATTAGAAACATAAAAAATAACAATAAATTTAATTAATCAATAGTAGAAAAAGTAAAAGATTAATAAAAATAACTTCATTAATTTAGTGAAAACAATTCATTAATTAATGAAAACAAAAATTGTACCAGTTTTAAAAATAAATCAAACTTTTATCACTTTTTTAAATCAACCTATATTTTGAAGTGGTATTTTTGTAACTAATAACAATTTCCTAGTTTAAAATTACTTTAAATTAGATATAAGTAAAATAAATAAACCTATAGTGTCAATTAAAAAAAAAATCGATTCAATTCAGTTCGATTGATTATACATACCATTCTCTCAATATACTTCTTTTTTCTACGCTCTCATTGAAAAAAAAAATTATAACCTCGTCTCTGATATATCTATAAAATAAAATATCAATAAACATAATCCTAACAATCTCCTAAATTATAAATCTAAATACCATAAATGACTCCTAAAAATCAGTGACCCAGATATTGGATATATATATTTTTAATGAAATTTGAATCGTGATAAATCACTTTGGTGTGGAGATTGTTTTCTTATTAGTCTTATTTTTTGCGTTTTTTTCTCAATTAAAGCAACGAAAGTATAAACAAAGAAAAAAAACAAGCAAAAAAGTTTATCCCACATCAGATCAAACTCCATTACTCAAAAATATGGTTAAATCCGATATTGAGAAACAGACTAATCCTCTTTCCGCTTCTCAATTACAAAAACCCGTAGTTATTTTCGTTTGTTTTCTGTATTTGCTTATTGTTTTGCTTATCGTTTCTCTTATTTCTTACCTAATCTATCTCTTTATTATAACACTATTTGGATCGTTTTTTAGTATTGAGGTAATTTTGTTTTTGTTTTTTTGTTTCTTGTTTTTCAAAAAAGCCAATTGGATTATCTATTTATTGAATTAAGATATATATATATAATGTCTCTATGGATGCAGCTTGTTATTAAAAGCTCAGATGCAAATAAAATATATCAAGATCTGAATAATATCACTCATCATCAAAATTTCAGGGACCTATCAACAGGTTTCTCATATAAATTTTGATGTTAAATTTTAAATTTTTAGTTTTTTTAAGTAAAGATAATTAAATGGTTTCTTTTATATATATATATTTTGATTGATTTGTTTTTTTTAATGTATGTTTGATTTAGTCACTGCAGCATATTTACAAGAAATTCCCAAGCAATATGTCTCTGCCGCTACATTTGTAAGTAGCAATAAAATCTAAAACATACAGTATTTTATAGATGTATGATTCGTACTTTTCATCATCCTTATTTTAGTGTTACATATTGTTTTTTTATAAGATATTTATTAATTAAGTTATTTATTTATCTTTTCAGTCTAAAAGGGTTTTCATGGAAAAATCCTATTATGAATCTCAAGCTGTTCAAGCAATAAAAGATTTTTTCACAATGAATCAAAGGAATAATGTTAACAACACAATCGAAGAACAAGCTAGAAAGGAGGGAGTTGAAAAAAATGTCAATTATGTGGTGGTAAAGTTTTTTTTTCTTTTCAATCTATTGTATTTGTTGAATCTTTATAATTTTATACTAAATCATGTGAATGAAAGGTTAACTTTATATTGATTTGTTAATTTATTTTTAGGTAAAATTAATAGTTCGTATGGACGGTAATCATAAACTTCCAAACATCAAGAGTTTACAAAATGTCATTGAAGCATTGGGTATTATCAAGTTGACTTATACATATGATTATTATAATATCAAGGTTAGTAAATATTAATTATGTGTTCCATCAATTCTTTTCTTTTTCTAATCTCATTTTCCCTAACTACACTCTTTATTTATAAATAATTTGCAGGCTTGTGATTTATATTTTACCCATCCTCTTAATAATATTGAAGATGTTCCATCCTTAAACTTAATTCCTTTAACTATACTATAATAGTTGCGAGACGTCAATTTTCTTTTCCTTTCTATTCCAATAGTTAAAATAGCTTTAATTATATTTTTTTGTGGTTCGACACTTTTTTTATATACTATATTTTTGTCTTTTCTGCACTAAATTGTAATATATTTTGCATAAATTTCTCATTAGTCTCTTTTACATTATGAAATGTCTAAAAATTAATTTCTGAACAATCTCTTATTGTAAGACTTAATTTTAATAACATGAAACGATAATCTCATAATGTTTGGAAGTCATGATTTTCACTATAACAATAAAAGAACATAAATAGAACATACCGTTCTTCATGGTAAACTCGACAAACGCAGTAGATGAATTTGGTGTAGATAAGTCCGAGTTTCTCTCTCATTACCCACTTTAATTGCACAACATCGATGGAGCAACATACACATAAAGAATGTTAATCTTGGGTTGGGTTGAGAGAGGACCAAGACTCGTATTTATAGATGCCAAAAGTTATGTCTATTCACTAATAGACAATGGTCACAATGAATGGTTATGTCTTTTCCATCAAAAGACATAACCATTTAAAGAGTCATTACCTTTCATTTTGGTGTCAATGGACACTTTAAAAAGACGTGTCCTTCCACTTAAAATATATAGTTTTCCTTTCAATATATTAATTTTAAAGTGATGCATCACTTATTTAACACAAACATTTCTAATATTTGATTTACTCGTTATATAATGAACTAAATAAAATGTACTAGTTTTTCAAGATGTTTAGAAAAAATAAATTAATTTTCTAAGTGTCATTGTTATGTTAAAAATAATGAACTTAAACACAATTTTTATTTTTATAGCCATTGCATTAGAATTAAGCAACAACCATCCAAGTTCAAGAATAGTAGAGGGAATCTTTTACTTTGTATAATTTACATTAAAATGTATCGATGTATTGTTTAACTAGTCCAATATTGATACCTCCTTCTACTTATAATATAAAAATATTTTTGGAAAAAAATAAAATATAAATCCTTCATGTTTACCTCAATTGCTAATTTAATTATTAATATTAAAAAAGTTATTATTTAGTCTCTCGTATTTTGATTAAGTTTTAATGTTACTTTTTATCTTTCCACCTTTTAATGTTACTCGTTTTTTAAATGAATGATATAGACATTGAATACCTAAATGATAAATATATCATTTGGACTATATTTTGAAAAGAATAAAAAAGATAGATGAGTTGCATTAACTAAAAAAATAGAATTAAACATTTTCTTAAAACAGTCTATATAATCTCTTTTTAACATTTACATGAGACTAAAATTGAACTTAATTAAAACACAGTTGAATTCGTTATAACTCTAGTATTCAGTTATTAGTCTATTTTCCTCAATTAGTATCTTAATATTTTTAGCAAGACGAGGTCGGTTAATTGAGAGAAAACTTGGGCCAGGCCTTTTAATTTGAGGTGCTGGGCCTCTACTAGCCATTTATGGTAACTTTAAGGCCCAATTTAGCCCCTTTATAGTACTGGGCCTCTACTAGAATAGTGTTTTTTTTAAAGTATTTAGCTAAGTGATATTTTTAAATCACTGATTTGGCATACGTCAATCAGACTAATAGCAATGACGTCAAACGAGGCTCCATGCTAATCACGACTTAAAAATTTAAATTAATAGATAAACCTAAATTTAAGGGTATATTACTCCAATAATATATTAAATATACAATATTACTTAAAAAGCAATACTTTTCAAGTATAATAGGCTCAACCCCAATATCATAACATAAGAGAAATTACCCATATTTTGTTTTTGGATTATTTTTTTAAAGAGCAATGGTTTAAAAAAGAATATAGGGCATTGGGGGGATTTGAGAAAAATGTTGAACGTGCCAGAAAATAAAGAAATGAAAAAAAAAGTATTGAGTAATATTAAAAAAACAAGTACATGAAAGTAAATATGGCCAAATAATATGGTATTTTAGACAATTTTTTTAAATTTAATTATATATCTCAACACTCTTATAATAGGAAGAAAATATCATTACATGAGTTCAAACTCAACATCATATTCTTTAAATTTAATTATATATCTCTAACACTCTTAAAATAGAGAGAATAATATCACATGAGTTCGAATTCAACACCATATTAAATATATTAAATCACAATTAAACCTAAAAATTTAAACTAACGGTAAATTTAATTTAATCATATACCTCAACAATTTCATCTAATTCACCTTTGAATTCAAGCAACGGTTCCATGAACGGTTGGTGATATAAAGAAAATAAGAGTTTATGAGGAACCAAACTAACAAAAAAAAGCTTACATTTCCCAATGCCATTTCTAACAACTCATATGCTTGGAACCTGAAGCATGGAAATTACTCTACTTTTTGTCGGTTTTAATTCACAGTTTTAAAATTACACATAACCACCTCGTAGTTGAGATTTACTCAAGGCTCACCCAATTGTTACAATTAGAAATTTGTCCAATATTAATTTTTGATATATTCTTCTTATTATTATTTTATAAATATGTTATCAAATATGAGAGGAAATAATAATATGAAGTAGATAAAATAATACCAATTTAGAGATTATAGATACTCATTGACCTTAACTTAACCAATAGGTGACATCTTGGATGCCGAACAAAATAATGAACCTAATAGACTCGATCCGTGGTGAAACTCTATTGAACAGATGGTACGCTCTAGAGAAAGGAATATAACTTAGATAATATAACAGATGAAGGGAAGACTCGATGGTCCTTTACTTGAGGAGAGATAGTCATACATTAGTTAAAACTTGAGACGATTATGAGTTTATAAGGAGAGACTGACGTCTATATTGGTATAAGAATTAGGTATAAAAAAAATTATACGTATTTAAACCCAAACTGAATAATCATATCAATATAGAAGTTGTGGGAGCCCGTTGTCCTTGAACGGACTTCATTCAAATAATTGAGAGTTGATGGGTCCAAATTTATCTTTCTACAACAAATTTTATAACTCCAACCCCTAGGCAGGCTACACTACAATAAAGTGACATAGCTTTTTTACACTTTATAATGATTAATCATGTCTGGTAATTTGCAATCACCAAAAATTCTAATTGAGGAAATGGTTGAAGTCTGCAAAAGGCAGGCAGAGCCAATATATGTCCAAAAATTGCTTCAATTGAATTGAGCCCAAAAAAAAAGAGCATCGTGAAGATATGTTATGGAAAGTTTTTTTGATGGAGCCAAGTTGCCCCTTTTATATATGAATACGGTACAGAGTTTCCAATGGGCCAGTTGCCAAATCTCAGCAAACAAATTCAAAACAGAATATTTAACAAATCAAAACCAAAGGTCTATCATTTGTTGTCCAGTCCAGTCATGTTTATGCAGCCAGAGCAGAGCAGAGCAAATCTTTTTCTTTTCTTTACTTTTTAAACATTGGTTGGGAAAGAAAGCAAGTCGGCAACCCAACCATCTATTAGCCTAATGATTAATAAAAAGCTTTTCTTAGTGTCTCGAGTCGAGATCATGAGTTCTGTTAACGTATAAATTAGTTGTTCATTTTAATTAGACAGTCAATTAAGCTAAAAATCAGTGTTCGTCAATTATGTTGAAGATTAAAACTTTCCTACAACTAATTTATAAGTTAACAAGTTCAAATTGTGTATCAACATCTTATGATATTATGTAACAATTTTCACCGTATGTTATAAGATTGTATGATTATTAGTAAAATTAGTCTAGATGTGCGTAAACTAGTCCGAATATTGACGGATATAAAAATAAAACAGGGTAAAATGCAAAAAAACCCCGTAGTTTTGGTCAAAGACAAACACACCTTTGTAGTTTGAAAATGAATATTTATACCTCTATAGTTTCAAAATTGTGCAAATTGACCACTCTCCTCTATGTCGTTGATTTTCTTTTAGTCATAACTTTTTCGTTTGAACTCCGATTTAAATTATTCAAGATGTTATAGAATCCTCGTTTCAAGCTCTCACTTAAAAACTTAGAAATTATCAGTGTATAAAATAGTTATCATTATCAAAATATTTGATCGGGTTGAAGTCGTAAACACTTTTATTTACTGATGATTTAGAAATTTTTGGTGACTACAACGTAGAGCTCGAAACGAGGATTCCATAACATTTTGAATCATTCAAATCGAAGTTCAAACGAAAAAGTTATGATTAATAAAAAATAAACAGTATAGAGGAGAGGATTCAATTTACACAATTGTAAAACTATAGGGTATAAATATTCATTTTCAAACTATAGAGAATGTGTTTGTTTTTTAACAAAACCAAATAGGTGTTTTTTGCATTTTGCCAAAATAAATAAAATAAAAAAAGAACGCAAGTAGGCAGGGAATAATCATGCGGTTGAAGTCACGAGGCTGTTATTTGATCTGAAATGAAAGGAAAAGGAATAATAATAATAGAAGGTGAAAAGGCAATAGGAAAGGGGAGGAAGGCAATTTTCATGAGTTCCAATGCAAAGGTCATAGCCTCTGTGGCAGCCAGCCTGGTTTTGGCTGAATCATACACTGAAGAAGAAAAAAGAAAGAAAATGGTTTGTAATTTGTGAATCACTAAATGATAGAACTAAACGTGCGTGGAGTAGGGAGATTTTAGATTTGACAACTTACATGGCTTGCCTTCACCAAAATTATTCATTTCATTTATTATCATTAATTTATATATAATCATATGCTTTTTATTAGTGTAATGCTTGGCTTATCATTCTTTGCCTATGTGGAGGTTTTTTGTATCACATATTTAAAATATCAAACTAAAACAATGTTTAACTATATTTTCATCACTTAGGTCAAGTTTTTTTTTTTTTAATGAAATAATAATAATTATTATTATTTTATCTCAACCCAATACAAGATATCATTGGTGTCTAACCAATTAAATTATACTCAGGTTAACATCATCTATGTCAAGTTGATTCTTGTATATTTATTTATTTTTTAAAAAAAAAACTTGTATTATAATTAAATTGTACTAATAATCTACGTCAATAATAAAACTTCTTAAAAAAATCTACACTTTCCTACGATGATAGTTAGAGACTATTGGATAAACTTATTTAAATTACTGGGTTCAAAATAAAACTTTTAAAATTATAAAAACCAGGTTAACAAGCTAGAATATAGTTTATGTCCTTGAAAGTTTATCTATATTTTAATTTATATACCTTTTAAATATTATATTTTATTCCTTAAAATTTTAAACCGTTTTAAATCTGTCGGTATTTTGGAATTATATAACGAATTAATGATACAATTTATTTGATTGTTGATTAATATTTATATCACTAATTGTGACACGAAATTCACATATGTAATACAATGAATAACAAATAAGTATGTTTTTTCATTTAATTTTATCAATAAGAATTGAATTTAAAACCAACTAAAAGGTAAAAGACTAAAACAAAATCTCTAAAAGTTTATGGACAAAATTAGAGAATGGGTGGTAGATTTGAGGACTAAATTATTATTATTATTTCAAAAGATAGAAAGTTATATTTTAACCTAAACTTCAACTAAACAAGCATAGTTGCTATTTATAAATGGACTTCACTATATTTTTTAAAGTGGAAAAATTGAGAGAATGTATTAAAGAAAGAAAAGAGTAATAAATTATGAGGAAACAATTTTCAAAAAAATTCAAGTAGACATTTTTAATAATAAACTGCGAAAGTAGAAAAACAGGCTTCTTTTTCCATACAAGGAAGAAAGAGAATGGTCTTATTTTAGCTTCAATTCATGAAAGAGGACAAATGGGAGAGACCCAATGCGACCAATGCTAAGGAAAAAACAATGAACAAAAAAGGCAAAAAAAAAAAAAAAACTTAGGACGGTGATTCAAAACATCTTCTTAAAACAAGAGAAAATCAAATAAATCAAACATCCTATTAATGCTAGTGGGGCTGTGTGGGGGAAGGGAAATGACATTGAAATGAAAGGGGAGCATTATATTATTGGTGGTCAAACCTCAAACAAACCCCAATGTGAGATGGCGGTGGATCGGAATTTTGGTGCTTAGGCATTTCAACAAACATTAAGTAAGCATAGCATGATAAGAAAAAACAAACCTTTTTAAGTTTAGAACTTATCTTAATCCCCAAACTGGATCCGATTGATTCGCCGGTTATAATTGTTAAGTAGGATGGTGCTAAATATGGAGGTTGTTAAGTAAGAAAATTGTTAAGATTATGCAAAACAATGAATTTATTAAATTTGAATTATTGTAAAATATATTAAAATTATGAAAAATAATGAGTTTATAAAAACGTGAGTTAAAGAAACCATTTATCTTAAATCTTATAACTATCTCTTACGTTTTGATTAAATTCATTTTTTCCGTTTATATTTCTTAAAAAGGAAAATTGACTCAATAAGTTAATTTTTTTTTTCTTTCTTTTTCCTCATAATTTGGGGGATGGAAGGATAGGGAGAAAGAATGCGGTGATTGTAATGGAGTGAGGACTTAGGAGACGACGGCGTCAAAGGGCGGGCATGGCCCAGGGCAGTTATTGTTTCGAAAACGTGTTCGTACAAACACGCATCACGTAAGCCTGCCCGTACCACCACCCGCGTTCAATGTTTTAAATAAAAACGCTGCCCTCACCATTTATTTATTTATTTATATTTTGGGTTCACTGCCCTCGCCATTTTTTTCCTTCCTTTTTAAAGAATTTTTAAAGAATAACATTGTTTTAAAATAGGGTAAAATACAAATAACACCATTATGGTTTCGGTCAAAATCATGAAAAGTCCATGTAGTTTAAAAATGTCAAATCATCGCGTCTCAAATTATATCGATATGACATCCTTCCCCATGGTGTAAATTTTCTTTTAACCATAACTTTTTCGTTTGAACTTCGATTTTGATGATTCAAGATGTTTTGGAATACTCACTCCGGGCCCTACTTTATGGTCACTTGAAAACTTCTAAATCATCAGTAAATATCGGGGTTAATTACTGTAATCATACCAAATATTTTGACGATAATAAAACTCTGTTATTTATTAAATTTTTTGAATATTTGAGATAACCATGACGTAGAGCCCGAAAAGAGGATTCTAAAACATCTTGAATCATCAAAATCAGAGTTCAAACGAAAAAGTTACGGCTAAAAGAAAATTTACACCATTGAAGGTGAGGGGTCATATTGATATAATTTGGAAGTACGGGATGTGATTTGCCATTTTTAAACTACAAGGACTTTTCATGAATTTGACCGAAACCACAGGGGTGTTATTTGCAGTTTACCCTTTAAAATATTAATTAAAATATAAGATATTTTTAATATTGATTAATACTTTAAAAATATGAGATATTTATAAGATAAAGTTTTTTTTTTAATCTCTTCAGATTTGAGAATTATGTCTATTTGGTCATTAAATTTTTAACTTATGTCAATTTCATCTTCAAGTTTAAAGAAATATATCAATTTGGTTATACTATTAATTTTTTCATTCCTTTATGAAATAAATTTGTTCAGTGACGATTGAGAAACTAATTTCATGGCTAAATAAACTCTATTTATCAAAACTCAGTGATAAAATAGACATAAATTGAAAATTTAGGTCTAAATAAGTTTATTTCTCAAAGCTTGAGAATTGAATGGACACAGATAAAAACTCAGAAACCAAGAAAACACACGGCTCGAAACTCACTATCAAGAGGATATTTTACCCTATTTATAAATACTTTATGAACGGTGACAAATCTAAATTTCTATGTCAGAGGGGTACCAATCAATACATAACAAATTTATATATTTAATTGGCTTGTTTCTCAAATTTAAGAATGGATAGTAACCTTTAACTAGTAAGCTATGATAATTAGTTGTATTTAATAGGTTAAATAATTCAAAATATCTCTAATATATGAAGTTAATTTTAGTTTTATCTGAAAGTAGAAAGTTTGAACTATACCCTCAGTTTTTTTAATTTATTTCAATTTTTTTTCTTTAATTATATTTCACAGAAATTAAAAATGTTATAAAATATGTTTTTAGTTTTTCCTAATATTTTAAAAGTTTCAATCTTATCTCTAGTATTTCAATTTTACTTAAACTTAATAAAATTGCAAAGAAATGATATTTTTTAAACAAATTAATAGATTGAGAGTATAATGGAAAATTTTAAAACGTTAGAAGCAAAGGTGAAACGATTTAAACAGATTTGAGGTATTTTATATAATCTAGCCTATTTACTATTAATTATATATATTTTTTCATTAAAAATTATCAAAGAAATCTTGATATGAATTAATTAACAGGTATTTAAAAAATAATCTTGAACATTTGATATAAGTTTAATTTACAAAATATGTATGTAAATCAAAATATTATTATAAAAGTATATCAACCCGAGTCTTGCAGTGATGTTAACATTCAAAAATAATTATTTGTTTAACTTTGTTAAATTAACATGTTCAAATCCTCCCCTCTACATGTTAAAATTTTCTTACGTTAATTCTTGTTTTTGTCATTAAAAAGAAAACATAAAAGAAAAGCATCCACTTGACATTAGAAAATCACCTATTTAAAAACTACAAATACATTTTTAATTGTGCCAAATTATTGATTAAAAATAAAACTAAAGAAGGAAAACGAAGAATATTGGGGTAGAAATGGAATATCCATGTGACAAAAGAAAAGGATATTATAGTTTATATTCTCAAGAATAACTAGCAACTCTCTCTCTCTCTCTCTCGACCTACCCAATATTCTACCGCACCCTTAAGAGCATGATTCGATCAAAGATTACATCGTGGCACATTTTGCGTGGTGGTATATCTTTAAAATGATATCTTCGTGTCTTTTAATTTCATTACAATTTCAAAACTAAACCAACTAAGATTTTTAAAATATATATATTTTCGAGTCAATCTAAATAAGCCTCAACTCAACTAGTTAGACATTACTTTTTATATATCTCATAATATCCAAGGTTAAAATTTGATTAAAAAAGTCTAAAACAAAATTATTCATTTTAGATTTAATTGTTCAGATTTTTATTTTTATATATTCTTTCGAAAAAGCTATATTTTTAATTTTATAGGCAACCTAGTTTATTTGTTCATCTCAATAGTGTTTTTAATAATTTTACAAAATATTTTATCTAGATTCATCTAAATCAAGAAAGTATCAATGATAAATTTAAAAAAAAAAAAGATTATTAGATCATACTATCATATCGTATGTAATATTCCGTAATCGTAATGTAGATACTCTATACTTTAAAATCTAAAAAGATATATATCTCATATCAAAAATATGATGATCAATTTATGTGGGAAAAAAGTGATGCAAACAAGTATTAAAAAAAGAAAATTGGAAGTATTTTTTTGTGAAGGGAAACTTGTTGTTGATTAGGAAACAATAGAATTGTTAATTTTGGGTTGCTGCCCTCAAAGAGAACATGAAGTGACAAGAATTTGGCATTTTACTTGGAGGATATTGTTGGGAAAATGAGCTGTTTTCAATTTGATTAGTTAAAGAGAAAAATCAAATGTGATGTATGCAATAATCCTTGTTGTGTAGTAAACTCTCTCTTTGTTTTCTAAAAATATGTGTGGATGTTGAAAATGGAAGTAGATTATTCCCCTCCAGTTTTTTCATCACTTTATTAATATTTTAGCTAGTTTGTTTTTTGGTCTATACAAATCTTTATGTTGTCATCTAGATACTCCTAATTATATCTTGTTTTTTATTTGTGGAATTTCACAATATTTTTGTGAAAATTGGATTGATTTTTTTTTCTTTTTTTAAAAAGTCTTTGATATTTAAGGGAGAGTCACCAAAATGTCGAGGTTCTTAGGTAATATACATTTTTATCCCCTACATTTGTCCCAATTTCTAATTTAATCCTTAATGTTTGAAATGTTCTGATTTGGTCTCTCACATTTTTCAAAAGTTCTAATTCAACCCCCACGGTTGTTTAAAAGTTCTAATTTAGTCCTCACGTTTTTATATAAGTTCAATTCTAATCTTTTCTGTTACATTTTTTTTAATTAAAAAAATGAGTCACATGTTTTTTAACGGTCTATCATGAACATTAAACACTTAGATGTTAGTAAAGATATCATATTTACTATATTTTGGAAGGAAAAAAATAGTGAGTTGTTGAACTTTTTTTTAAGAAGTCCATGTAATATCTTTTTTAAACATCTAGATATTCAATATCAATATCCATAGTAAAAGAATGCGCAAAGTCAATTTTTCTACAAAGAAATTTCATGGTAAAGATTAAATTTGAGCTTAATCAAAATGTAAGAAATTAGATTACATTTTTTCACAAGTTATGGATTAAAATGGATATAGTGTCAAATATTAGGAACCAAATATATAGTGGGAGCCAATTCTAATTTTATCGAAAATAAGGGATCAAAGTAGAATTTTGCATACGATAGGGATTAAAATAGAAATAGTCTCAAACGTTAGGGACCAAATTTTTACAAGTGCCGGTGGTGTTTTTAAAATTATTTTGATCAAACGAAATAAATAATGTTTGATACTTTTAGTCTTTTTCGAAATTTATTTTGTCTCTAAATCCCTAATAACTTTTCTTTATCAGGCAATAAATGCTTAATAACTCTATCAATGCCGGTGGTATATTCAAATACATATAAATAAACTATATTTCTTTTTGCTAAAATGATTTTTTGTTAAACTATTTTCGATATATGTATATATCACTCTTTGATATGAACATTTAAGATAAAGCAAATAAAATAAAATAAAATGTGAGGATACTAAGTATTAAGCCAAAAGAAGGTCGTTTTCACTTTTTGAGTTCCAATTTCTAGGATGGTTCCATTTTACTTTGATTTCTTCCAAAAGTTGGAATCCAACTAAGAGTAAGGACCTATGACCATTTATTGCATCAGCAATTAATTAATTAATGAGACTTAAATTAACATAAAAAGTGACTCACCTAACACGTACTTAGCTTGCATTTCAGTGTTTAATTATGGATTAAGTTGGTCTTTGCTTATAATTATAAGTGTGACCTCACTATATTATTTTATGTCATTAATTATTCATAAGCTTTTGTGCGTGTTTGTGTATTTTTCAAGTGTGTAACATCAATAAAAGAAAAAAAATTAGAGGGAAATTTTATGAATTGAAGATAGCAAGACTATTTATTAATTTAAGAAAAATAAAAAGGACTATAATAAATTAAATCATAATTTAGTTCTATAGACTATTACTCTTTTTAGTAATTAATTTTATTATATGAATTTTTTAATCTTAAACCGATAAATATTGATGAAAAAAATATTGTCAATATGAAGTCTAAGCATTAAATTAATAATATTAAGAAAGTTTAATCATATTTTGGTTCATAAACTTTTAAAATTATTTATTTTGAACTTTATTTTTAAAAATATGGTCATTGTCATTGTCATTATCACTGTCATTAGTATTTTATTATATTTTATATTACATTTAACTTAACTTCGAAATCATTTATATATATTCAAACCTTATACTAGGGATGATGCATATGGTTTAACAATTTACTCGTGTAAGGAAATAAGATTTTAGGGTAAATAAATTTTAGGAAAACTATGATAGGGAATATTCTTCTAAATGGTGTCTATTAAGATAGTAACATTTTTTTTATATAAATATTTAAGTAAATGGTAATTTTTTTTTTATCATTAATAGACTAATAACCAAATGACAATTAGAAAAACTATTTGATGTTAGATATAAAAAAATCAATTAATTATTACCTCATAACTTTGTAGGGGGGTTTTCTTCAAATGACATTTTAAAAATTGATATTTTTTAAAATAATAAAAGTTTTGAAATTAAAAAAAAAAAAAGATATTTCCCATACCGAAATCTATCAATCTCAGATTGAGATTAATCTAATCTCAGACTAATATTGATGAAATTACACTTTAAAAAATACTATTTTTAAAATATTTCAAAATATATGCTACTTTTGAAATAGAAAATGTGTCATGTGTTGAAATTTCTTTAATTCTTTTTATTTTATATATAGTTTCAGTGATTTTTACAAATATAAATGATTAAACTGACTATTCTCTTAATTTTAGATTGTAAAAAATTGCAACCAATCATAAATCTAAAATCGGTTATGAAAATGTGTTTTTTATACTTATGCTTGGAATCTAAACAAAATATTTGAAAGTATAAAACAAAATATTATAATCGAGTTTAAATCTAATGAAATTTTAGATAAACACAATAAAACCTCTATGGTTTTAATCAAATGCATATACTTTGTAGTTAAAAAAGTGTAAATTACACTAGTTTCAAAATTATATCAATGAGACCTCTTCCCCTCTAACACTATGAAATATTTAACATTTTCACCCTTTTTTTTCTCCCTCTCTCTTCCCTTTTTCTCTTCTCCTGGCTCTATAATTTTTTTAAGGGACAAAATTATATAAAGTCATTTTATAGGAAAGTATATGGACTGGGGAGTAAAATAGATAAAATAAGCTAAAAGTCAAAATTTTACCTTAAATTTTTTAGTTTTTAAATTAAAATATTCAGTTAAAAAAATTAGTTGTCCCCCACCATAGAGTACATCCCTTTTAAGGAGAGAAGAAATAAATTTAAAAAAAAAGTGAGTCAAGACGTTAAATATTTAACGATACTAATGAGGAAGACGGGAAGGTATGATTTGACATTTTCTAACTCTAAAAGGTATTCGTATATTTGATCAAAATTATACAAGATGTTATTTATTGTTTACCCTAATTTTTTTTAAAAAATAAAAAAAGCTTTGTGCTGTAATTAAAGAAAAAAAATGTAAAAAGTGGATACAATAATGCTGGGAAGGATGAGGTAGGAGCTAGCTGGAGGATTAGGACCACGATTGTTTTTTTTTTTTTTGTTTATCTTTTTCAACATTTAATTTTACAAACTTTGCTACCAATGATTTGGAGTTTGGGCAATTATCTCTCTCTCTCTCTCTCTCTCTCTCTCTCTCTCTCTCTCCTTTTTGAGTAAGATATATACATTGAAAAAAGTGCTTGAAATAACAACTGCCCAAAGTGTTTGAAATAACATCTGTCCAAACTTTACTGCTAAAAAACTATGGCATCATATTATATATAAAATCACACTTTAATTTTATTTAATGATTTGGTTTAGTAATCATGCCGTTTTTTAGCTTCCCTACCCTTTCGTTACACGTCAGCCTATTAGCAGATAAAACGTGGAATTATATTAAAAGTTAAGAAAATATTTCTAATACATATTCCACCCTTTAGGCTTTAATATCTTATTTTGTAAAAGGAGTAGAATGGGGTAGATTAAATTTTATTAACCTAATTGATATAAACAGTAACCTATGTGTGAGTTTGTTAAACTCTCTTAAAATAATTAAAATAACATAAAACTTAAACTAAAATCCATCTATCAAACATAGATATATAAATACAGATTTTTAAAACATACTCCTACATATATCCAAACATAGAGTATCTAAATTTAGTCTTTATAATCACGCTTAACAACCGCTCAGATCAAACATTTCATTATGTATATTTATTATCAATAATAAAGAAACGGTATGATCTATTACACCATCATATCTATATGATAAAATATTAAAGAAAGAAAAGTGAGGAAAATTTTCTAAAAAACTACCATCTTTCTTATTTTCGTTTCTACTTACAACTTTGCATTATTGGTGGCTTTACTTTCTTCTTTAACATATTTTAAAAACTATGCACAAAGAGGTTGTTAGGAATAGTTTAAAAAATGTTTGTATTTTACATTTCAAAATTTGGTTAAGAATATGTTTGGATAACTACTTTTAAATATTTTTAATAATTAAATATATTAATTTGATCTTATCAATAGTGTTGATGACAAATAATCATCACCGACATATTTAGGGCCGACCTAGAGGGTGTGCGAATTGGGCGATCGCACAAGGCCCTCGAGTTATTGGGGCCCCAGAATTTTAAAGTCAATGTTTGATTAACTTATGTATATGATATTGCAAAAATTATATCAAAGAATGAAAGTGGTGCATTAGCAAACATAATGTAATGATTTATGTTTTCGAGGACGCTATCTTGGGTTCGAATCCTCACTGAAGCGATTTTTGTCTAAATAGATTCAATTGAAAGTGTAGAGTTTAAAAATTAACACATCATGTAAAGTTATTCAGTGGTGTAAATTGATTTTTTCCCTAAAATTTGACTCTAATTTGTTTTGATTTTAATAGTCAAATTAATATATTAAAAAATTAAATAGTTTTTTTCCCAACATATTTGTATTTTTTATAGTAAAATTTATATGATAAAGGGCCAAAAATTATATTTTTACATTGGGCCCCGATTTTCTTAAGACCAGCCTACGTACATTGGTTATATGAGGTGGGTCCAATCAGGATTCTTCCTCTATAAAAGGCACAACATTTAAACTCATGTCGTTTTCTCGAAGTACATTCATTTCTTGGTACAACCGGGTTGCTCGATGTACAATATTGACTAAAACTTAAAATTCATGTTTGTAACATAACAAATCATACAATTTGCCATTGAATTTTAATAATAAAGATTGTATTTTAGTACAAACTTTAAGAGACTAAATATAACTTTTTTAAATGACAAAATTATAATTAGGTACAAATTTCAAATTTCAAATATCAAAACTTTATTTTATCATTTTTCTTTTAACATGAAGTTATATTATATTATAATTATAAATTAAAATAGGAGACTTTAGAGAAAACACCAACATCTGATTACTTAAAACTATGCTCAACATGACACATTTAAATATTTTTAATATGTAAGGAAATGACTATATTTTGTGTAACAAACAAGCTTAGAGATAAGTAAGTTTTAATAACATAATTAAATGGAATTAATAATAATGATAGTAATGATAATAGAGACGGTTAGAGCAGCGGTCAAACATCAACTTTATTCACATCCACAATCATAGAGAGATTGAATCTACTAATTGCAAAATCCCACAATCTACAATAATCTTATATTATATATTGCATGCACATGGATCTTCATGATCTTCGAGCCCCACGTCGTTGATTTTGCAGAAAAACCTATATATTCCATTTAATCATTTAATTTCCAATTCTTTTTATATACTCTTTTTTTTTTTATGGTAGGCTATTATTCCCCTCTCTCTTATCTAAGGGCGCCTCCAAATGTTGAAAATTTCTCATTTTTTAGGACATGATCTTGACAAGTATCTTTTTAATCTCCTACATTAAAGGGACCATAGGATTAGTTTCTACAATGTCAAAAAATAAGAAATAATTTAAATTTTATATTTATATGTGGGAAAAAAATGTTTGATTCATGAATCTTATGCTATAGTGTAATTAGTTTGAAGTTAATTAACGGTTTAAGGGGTGATTAAGGAGGATGAGTTAATGTTTCATGTTTAGTATCTAAGTATTCATGGGGGAGCACATGCTTGTTTGGTCCCATAAAGGCTCTTCAATTATAGGAATTTTTTTTTCTTTTTTGCCTAAGAAATTATTATTACATGTCATAATTTATGTTGCTAATAATGGGAAAATAATGGGAAAAAATATATATGCATGGGTTGGTGGGGTCATGGGATCTTCCCGGAGCTTTTCCTTTGTCATTATTTCTTTGGGAAAATCAGAATCCTAATCTTTTACATTGGTATCTTTGGTCACCTAGCTAGTTTATTCTTTAAGAAGAAGAAGAAACTTAGATCTTCATTGTATCTTTAATTGCATGTAATTGAACCGTCATTAGTGCCTAATTTGAGTTCACACTAAGTAAGAGTTTATTATTTTAATGTTTCCTCCGATTAGGTATGATGTTTGAGTCTTTCCTCTCCCCTATTTGATGTGTTATTTTTTAAAATAATGAGATTGATTTTTTAAAGGGTCAATTTATTGATCATTTTAATCTAGTTGATAATTATTAGGACAGTTGTAAATTTAGTAAAAAAAAAAATATTAATATTTATAAAAATATAAATTCTTACGAATATTTGTAAATATAGTAAATATTGATGGGTGAATCAGTGTAAATATAGTAAATATTGAATTACATATTTTTACACTAAGTTTATCATTGATACACACATTAATTATTGTTAATCACTGATTAACATTGTAAAAATTGCTATATTTGTAAATAATTTTAAGTGATGATATATTTATAAATATCGCATCGAAATCTGCTAACTATTAATTATTTTAATTTTTTTCTGTATTTTTTAATATGGACTTTTTTTTTATCTAGTTTCAATAAATATTTTATTTTCACTCTACCTGAATTGACCCTTAAAAAGACAGTTTACTCATGTATGTGATTTTTAAAAAATAAAAATAAAAATAAAGAAATTGTTAATAAAAACAAGTAATTTATTTAAAATATATATAGAACACTAAAAACAAGGATCACTATCAAATAAGGGCCTAATTATAATTTAAAAGAAAAATACAATTAGATAGAATATAATTGTCATTAAGAGGAGAATTTATGGAAAATTCAACAAGGATTTGCATTTGGTCTTAGGTTGAGAAGAGAGAAGAAAACTAAAGCCACACAACCACTGCCACAAAATAAAATAACAAAATCAAATCAAAGAAAGCATATGGGGAAGAGAGATTACAAAACTTTATAATATAATTTATATTTATTTTTCAATAATAAATTAAGTTGTTGAGAAAGATCAGAAGCAAAAAGATGAGATTTGGGAAAGAGCTAATTAGCTTTTGGCTAAGGATTAAAAGATATAATTCCCACTCCCACCCTTCCCCCAACCACCAGATTCGGGTCTATATCGATCTTAAGCCAAATCGAAATCATGACATAAAAATTCAAAATTAAATAAATAAAATATAAATTTGTCACAACAAGTTTAAAACTATATATAAATATTAATTAATTTGCTATATAACATATTGAAAATATTCAATCATTGGGTATTTTATTTTATTTTCTTTTTTCTTTTTTTAAAAAAAAAGGGTTGAGGCTTAAGGGACTGCTATATATAGAGATTCTTTGACAAAGGTTTCATTCAATAGTTTTTCTTCTCTCTCATAGCTTAAAACAGCTAGCTCTCCAAAAGAGAAAGACTAGTGTTACAAAATTATTTCATTTTAGCTAGCAATTAAAATCATCATATTCTTAAAACCTATGGCTATTGAAATTGAAAAGCCTTCTTCAGTTAGTTTATCAAAAATTGCAGTTTCTGAAACTCATGGAGAAGATTCTCCTTATTTTGCTGGTTGGAAAGCTTACGACGAAGATCCTTACCACGAATCCGCTAACCCATCGGGTGTTATCCAGATGGGATTAGCTGAAAATCAAGTAAGAGTCTTCTCGTTCTTTTATTAATGAGTGACCTGAATTCTACTTTGACCTGTCACACAGTACTGTGTGACGGGTGTGGTTTGCCGTTTTGTTGCATAATTTTAACATTTTTTTTTAAACAGGTGTCTTTTGATTTGCTGGAGGATTTTTTGGAACAGAATTCTGAAGCAGTAAACTTGGGAAACAATGGAGTTTCTGGGTTTAGAGAAAACGCCTTGTTTCAAGATTACCATGGACTATTATCTTTCAGAAAGGCAATGGCTAGTTTCATGGAACAAATCAGAGGTGGAAGAGCTAAATTTGATCCAAATAGAATCGTTTTAACCGCCGGCGCCACCGCTGCTAATGAACTCTTGACCTTCATTCTCGCCAATCCTGGCGATGCTTTACTTGTCCCTACTCCTTACTATCCCGGGTAAGAACTAAGAACCCATTTCCATTTTTTTTGGATTTTACATTAAATTGAGGGAGAGGTAAGGAGACTCGAACATTCGATTTTATGGGAAAAGAGTACTGCCTACCACTTGAGCTTTACTCGGGTTTGGCAGGACTCATTTCTAATTTTTAACTTTTTAAAACTCAAAATATTATTTCATGTCTAGATTCTGTATACTGATAGTTCATTTGGGTTCTTGTTTTTTTCCAGATTTGACAGAGATTTAAGATGGAGAACTGGTGTAAAAATTGTACCAATCCATTGCAATAGCTCAAACAACTTTCAAATAACTCCTGAATCTTTAGAAGCAGCATATAATGAAGCAGAATCAATGAACATCAAAGTTAGGGGAGTTTTAATCACAAACCCATCGAACCCTCTTGGTGCCACCATTGAAAGATCAACACTAGAAGAAATTCTCGATTTCGTCACGAGAAAGAACATCCACCTCGTATCCGACGAAATCTACTCCGGCTCGGTCTTTTCCTCCTCGGAATTCACGAGCATCGCCGAGGTTCTCGAAGCTCAAGACTACAAAAACTCCGAACGAGTCCACATCGTTTACAGCCTCTCCAAGGACCTCGGCTTACCGGGGTTTCGCGTTGGAACGATTTATTCGTATAACGACAACGTTGTAACGACGGCGAGGAGAATGTCGAGCTTCACCTTGATATCATCTCAAACACAACATCTCTTAGCATCGATGTTGTCGAACCGGAAGTTTACGGAGAAATATATAAAGATAAACCGGGAGAGGTTGAAGAAGAGGTATGATATGATAATTGAAGGGTTAAGAAGTAGTGGGATTGAGTGTTTGAAAGGAAACGCTGGACTTTTTTGTTGGATGAATTTGAGTCCGTTAATGGAGAAACCAACAAGAGAAGGAGAAGTTGAGCTTTGGAAATGTATTTTAAATGAAGTGAAGCTGAATATTTCTCCCGGTTCGTCGTGTCATTGCGCCGAACCGGGTTGGTTCCGGGTTTGTTTTGCTAATATGAGTGAACAAACCTTGAAAGTTGCTTTGGAAAGAATACATTCTTTCATGGAGAAGATGAAGAAAATAGAGTAACCAAAAAAAAAAAAAAAAGGTTTTGATTTATTTTTATTTTATTTTATTTTTTGTGTTTTTCCAATGGTTTGAAAAGGAAAATCCATTGTGAATTCTTTTGTGTTGACAATTACACCCAATTTTCTTTGAATTTTGGGGTTTGTCTTCATTTATACAAAAATCTGAGAAAAAAGTCATTGTTTTCTTGCTTTTTTGCCCAAAAGCAAGTTTTTTTTAATTTTCTCAGAAAAAAAAAAAGCAAAGAAAAAATTGTTACTATTTTATGTTATCTGAATGAAATATAAGTGCTTGATTTGTTTTGTTTTGAATTATTGGGTTCATGTTGATGGATTTTGACAGGAAAAATAAATAAATTGGATATTTGTTTAGGAAAATTACTTGTGAATTATATTATATTATGTTGAAAGATAGTGATTGTATATTATGTCCAATTGGTCAAGTTCTTACTGTATTTGTCAGATAGAGAATACTTCCTCTCTCATGGACTAACTTGCTGACAAATGTCAATTGAAAGAGAGAGAATTCTTGCTATTTTAAGAAATAGCAAAGCAAGAGAGAAAATGACAATAATTCAAAGGTTTTTTTTTAACAAAGGTAGGAAAGATAATTTCTAGTACTTCTACTATATAAAAAAAATCCACACTCTTCTTATTAATGATATGTCACGTGTATATATTACAAATAATAAATAAGTAGCAGAATTTGTCACCTTTAATTACTTTTAGGGTATTGAGTGGTTTAAGTAAAAAAAAAATCCAAAAAGGTACGGTAGGTTTGAAAATATTTTAAAACTTGGTAAACAGTCTATTCAATAGACGATTTCAATCAATTTTTTTAGCGTTTTGAAATAGCCTACCACTATACGTTAGATGATTTTAGTATGATTACTTACTACGAAATTAAAAAGAAGGATGAAAGTGAATTTTAGTGTATCTAGAAGAGAGGAAAGCTGAGAATAATAATATTACAAGAAAGTGATGAGAGTAGTGAAGATAAATCATTTACCTAGTAAACAATTTTATTAAAACTACCATAGTTTTTAAGAATATTTTCCAAAAGTATAGTACTCTTCAAATTATTTTAAAATGTAATATATTTTTTAAAAATGAGAGGTTAATATGGCAGTACTATACATTTTTACATAAATCAGGTTGAAATATTAGAATTCAGTAATCTTTAACCAAAAAAAAAACCAGCAAGAGTTGATTTACTTTAAACTATGATTTGACTTTTCAAACACATCACTTCAGCTTAATTTTATGTTGGCTATAGAAAAACTAATTTATGAACTATAATCATATACGTCAATTGAGAGTGGGGTTTGACTTTATGATAATCACTTTTAATTTATTTAAATTAATTACAATAGTATTGTCTTCCCATTTTATCATCAAATAAATAAATATGATATTTTTAAAAATAGCGAAAAATAAATATGATATTTCTCATTATGAGATTCCACCAATTTCGATTGAAATATCATTTTAAAAATATTTAAAAATATTTTTTTTTCTTAAAATTACTTATAAAATATATCATGGAATTTTCCAATCAATAACATTTTGCCGACTATTTTAATAACCAAACTTCACTGTCGATGTGGCCTTTCCTTTATTTATTTTATTTATTTCCAAATCTTTAGTCAACTGGATTCTAGGTACTAGTTAATGTGTCTATCGGTCTGAAAGCTACATATTTTTTCTTTCTTTTTAATATTTAAACAAGTCAACGTGTTGCAATAAATAGTACGAATTTATTTAAACTTATAAAATATAGTCAAAGTAAAAATAGAGAACTAACCATCCTATTGGAGTTTTCCCCCCCTTCTTTTCAACCCTATTTAATGTAGAAGATTTGAATCTCTAACGTGATAAAATAAATATAAATATTTTATTAATAAATTAAAATCAAAGACGTACCATTCGATTGAAATTGAGAAAAATTAAGAAATGATTTGAAATAACACAGGACTTTAAAAACCGAAAAAATAAGTTGAAATTCATTATTTTTATATGTATAATTTGAAATTTTATATTTATATTATTTTTTGAGAAAGGATGAGAGTAAATGTTTTATTATTATATTCTTTTAATTAATGAAAACAAGGTTCAATTTATAACTTTGTTTATTTTAAAATGAATATCGACCCTTTTAAATTTGATTTTTTTAAAACTTAATTAGAATTTAAAATTATCTTTTGAAATTTTAACTACGTCAAATAAAATAATTTATTTTTATACAAACCAAAGCAATGGCCAAGAGGAATTGAGGATAATCTCATTGATTGAAAAGCAAGAAGGCAGATCTTCATAGAACCTAGAGATTAAAAAAAATTAAAAATATTTTATATAGGACCTTCGTGTTTAAATTTAGTCAACTTTTTGGCATATGTGCATGAAATATCCCACATGTTGCTCAATCATACCTATCTTTCAAAAATAGTAAACTAGCTTGTTTCATTTTTCAAAATTAACTTTAGTCTATTTGAGAATGTTTCTAAAGACTTTTCTTCACCATTAATTTATTTAAAAAAAAACATGCACATGAAAATTTAATATTGATAAGTTAAAAGTTATTTAAAATAAAAAAAACAAGAGTGCATTAAACTGATCCCTATCTGAGAAATAATGTACATATTATACACTGAAATAATATTAATTGACTGCTCCTCAAGACAACAACCAAACCTATAAGTGAGAATAAATGGAAAAAAATAATAATAATAATTTGCTCTTGTGACCCCTAAAGAAAAACATACATTGAAATAATGTTAAATTTTTCATTAAAAAAATGAATTTGGTGAAATATTTATTTATTTAAAAAAATAAAAAAATAAACAAAACGACATGGTTTCTCACGTGTTAACGGTCGTTGTTACGATCGCTGACCATTTCTCTAAACAGCTCAGCAAGATGGAAAAGGTCAAACTTAACCTCCACGCTTGATTTGTAGTTTCCCAATACGCTTTTCGTGTGTGTATTTTTTTAATACTTAAAAAGAAATCATCCAATTCCAGCTATTCACTCACTTCACATGTGGCTACCTCACGCAATCATTTGTCGCCACGTAAGTATATCAAATGGTCTTGTATACAGTCTAGCACTTAACAACCCCTTTGGATTATTCAATCGCATTTATAATTAGCTTGCAATTCATTTTCATTTCATACAAAATACAAAATACAAAAAAAAAAGCATAGTTCATTCACTCTATCGTATGCATGCTATATCGTAAAAATTATTATTATATTTAAAAAACAATTTTGTTAATTTGGTTTTTTTTTAGTGGGATTCACAATTTGTAAATTACTTTGTATAATTTATAGGTTGTCATATAGTAAGAAAAAGGTTTAGATTATTCTCACTAATTTATAACGAGCTTTACATAGTTTAAACATAAGCACTAAAAAGGTTTAAAAAATATACAATCCTTGAAATTGAATATAGACTATAATAAATGAAATATATTATGGTAAATTATACACGTGCGATTTGTTTTTTTTATAAGTCACACTCTTTTATCAATTATTTTTAATACATATAACAAACGTGAAATAAACACGTGTTTAAAATTTGTTAAAACTAATTGATAGAGAGATATGATTTATAATTTTACAAATTATAAGATATTTAAAATCGTTTTAAAACTAACATGATTTGATTTATTCAAAATAATATGTTTTATAATTAACAATAAAAAATAAAAATAGCGATTTATTAGTGTATGTTTATTCATATGGAAGACTTTTTGGTAAGGAATATAAAAGAGTGAGTAACTAGTAGAAAATTCTCCCTTTTCTTTCTTTGGTAATAAAGACAGTTGGTGAATGCCGTAAAGCGCAAGCTTGAAAATCTCATTCATTTATTGAGTGTTTACGTGTCATCTTTGGTTCTCTCTGTAACGGCTCGGCGGCGATTCACACGATCCGCGCTGCTATTCCAGTGGGTTTTGAGCTGGGTTGGGCCCAATTGTTTTGTTTTTAATCTGCTCGTGTCCAGCTAGGCCCCAGCCCAATTATTTACATCCTTTGTTGCGCTGTCACTTTTTTTTTTCTTTTTTTAAAGGAATTTTATCATATCTACCCTAAATTTAAGGTGTGTTATAAAAAATACCCTCTCCCCTCTCCTATGATACTTTCATTTTTACCCCTTAGTTAGTTATAGTCATCCCACTAACTTTAATTGGCTAGCCTCCATGTGTAAAATTAAGGGTAATTTTAATAACTTCTACATACATAAGGTAAATTTGAAAACTAGTTTTTCTAATGGGGTAGTTATGAAAATTCCCCTTTTTTAAATGAGACTATTAAATTTATATTTTTCCTTATTGTTCACATGATCATAAAAATAGTCTATAGAACTTTTATAACCACATCTTCAAAATTAATATTATGATTGAAAATTATCCATTCAACTTTCCTAACTAACGACAGAGACTACTCTAAACTTATTTATGAAAGCTTATGGATCAATATGTCAATATTTAAATTTAAGGATTAAATAAATACAACTTGAAAATTTAAGGATTAAAGTGTAACTTCTTTCCTAAAAAAACATTTGACAATATATGAAAAAATGATCTGATTAAAGTTTAGAATTGAGTTGTTCAGATTACAGGGAAGGAATGGATTAGGGATAGGAGTGTTCAAAATCCCCGTAGGGACGGGGGCGAGGAATATTTTTTCCCCATTTCAATTTTGGGGATGGAGATGGGGAATGCATTCCCCGCCCTGCCTCTGCCTCGATCCCCGAAATTATTTAATTTTATTAATACTATACTATTATTAATCATTTAATTCATATAATATTAAAAATTTAATGATAATATATGTATTTTAAATATAAAAAATATATAATATATCTACTAGTACTAATTATAATATAATCAAAGATATTTATAAATTTAATAAATATTAAAAAAATTTAAAAGGTACTTTGTAAACGGGGAAAAATTCTCCGTTGGGAACCCGATTCCCATTAATTATCCGTGGGGAATCACCGTCCCCATCCTCGAATTTTTAAAACGGGGATTTTATTGGAGATGAGGAATGATACCCCGCCATGTAAACACCTCCTAGTTAGGGAGCCATAATTATAATTATTCTTCGTATTGTCAAACTATTTTTCATAACAAAAGGGCTTTAGGGGGGAAATTTAAATATGTTAAAATTGGTTAATATATTTATTTTTATTTTAGCTATTAATTAGTTTTTATCAATAGGTGGTATTTTTGTTTTGGATATGAATAATAATTACATTTAAATTGAGATAAAAGGAGAGTTAGAAGGTGTAAAGGGTGAAGATCATTTGTTAAAAAGCTTAGGTCGGTTTCAAAATATTTCCAGCCCAAAACATCCGATTGAGCTTAATGCTTTTAGAAGAAGCCCATAAGATCAAGTCTAGTGTAGACTAGCACAGTTAATAAGCCCACGATCAAACTCCACATGGCTATATAAGGCAAGAAAGCTCACCCAATGAGGTGTGCATTGAACCAATATCTAAATTCCTTATTGTGCTATTCCCAATTCCGAACACTTATACATAAGATTAATTTGATTGTCACTCAAACTCATTTTTTGTCACACAATAAAGGTATAATAAACATGTGTCTTACTAAACCTATTTAAAATTAATAGATACGATTTATAATTTTACAAAGTAGGCAGATATTAAAAATAGTTTTAGAAACAAAAACTGTGAATTCTCGAAATGACCCCTGCTGTGTAAGTTAAGTTTTTCCCAGTCCGATATCATTTCCAGTCTCATTCACGACCTGCTCCTGGTCCTAGCTCGCGACGGCAGCAGCAAGCAGCACTCAAAGTTAGATAGAGGTGCAGAGCAATCTCTCTCTCTTCTCTCGATCCATCTCCTTCGATTTCATTTCACAATTCAAATTTCACATTCAAAGGTAAAACTTCTTTTAATCTTCCATTTCCCCTCTTTTCCCTTCCAATTCCCATCTTTCTGGTTTGGTGATTTCACCCGTGTCTTGTTATCTGGCACAGTTTTCTGTTTTGCAAATTTTAGGTCATTTTATTTGAGTTTTGTATTGTTTGATTTCGAATCCTGCCTCTATAACCTCGATTTTCATTTTTTTTTCAAACATGAAATTGAATTATCAGTTTTCATTTTTAAGTTGAAAATTTGAACTTGTTTACTTATTCTGCTCAATTTATGGAATAATCGTGGTCGTTTCTGACTAATTGATTCCACTCTGGTCTTAACTTATGCTGCTAATTGACGATCGCTAATGTTTTTCCGGAATCATATTAACCCTCTTTCTCCGAATACGTTGTCATTAACTCATTGACATTTGCCATTTGGTAGTTTTTAAGCTTATTCTGATTCACGTGTTTTGGATTACCTGAAATTAAATGCTCTATACTTAAAAAAAGGCAGGAAGCATCATCTCTAGATTTTTCAAATTAATTTATCCTAATTATGTGTCAGTGTTAAGGATTTCACATCAGAAAAATAAATGGAAGTAACAATTTTTATTAAGACTGTGGGTTACTCCTCTCGATGTTGATTGGTTTTGGGATGAATATTAAGATTGTATCAGAGCCTAACGAGCTCAAACAAGCATTCGGTCCAAAAATGAGATTTGACCCAAGAGTGCTGTGTCAAAAAATGCCACCATCTTGACGGGCATTTTAAGGATCCCACATCGGAAAGATGGAGGGAACTAACATCCCCATAAGTACGAGTCAGTCATCTATTAGAGGACATATAAATTTCTTTCACCGTTCTCTATTTATTGAGATCAAAACAAACAAATGTGTATGGTCTTAAAGTTCATCATATTAAAGTGGTCATAGATTCATAGTTTTTTGGGGCCATCTACCTGCAAGTTCTATGAGTTTTAGGACCATTAAATGTCATAGTGTCAAATGTCAAATGATAGTCCCCGTTTCAAAAGGTTTATTTTTTATTTAAGTAATACTGTAAAACATGGTTTTTGTTTTCTTTGCTTCTCTACTCAGGGCATAAGACTAAATTAATTAATGGCGTCCAAGTTGATTCAGTTGCAGTCCAAGGCCACTCAAGCTTCGCAATTTGCGTTGAAACATGGGTGTTCATACTACAAGCAATTGTTGGAGCAGAACAAGCAATTTATTCAGGAGCCACCTACAGTGGAGAAATGCAATGAGCTTTCGAAGCAATTACTTTACACTCGTCTTGCTAGGTCATACTTTCTATACTCTTCTTATGATGTTCTCGACTTATTGTCTCTCCGTAACTTTACATCTTTTAAGAGTTTGGAGACATTATCGTTTTCATGGTCCCTCAGATGAAGTTTTTCTAGGGTTGTTTGTGCAATTAGAATTAATGTGTAGGAATATGCTATTTGCTCATCGATCTCTGTTCTTTAATTTTATTTTTCCTTTAAAAGTTCTGCTGGTGAAATCATTGTTTACTCCTTTAATTAGTTTCAATTATATCTCAAATTTTTGTTTCATCAATTTCAAATCTGAATTTGAATAAGGGGTGAGATTAGTACCCTCCTCAAAATTAAACTAACATTGACAAAAAACCAACCAATAAGTCACCAAATATCGAGAAACTAACTACAAAAAATGCCCCATCCTAGCCTTGAAAAGCCCCAATCCTAGCTACAAAATCAAGTAGCCTACGTCAAAATGCCCCGATCTAAAAAAAAATGTTCAATGTAGCTTGACAAATTGGCAAAATTAGCCTCACCCCAGCTACAAAAATGCCCTCACCTAACCATAAGACTATATAAAAAAAAGAGCAACCTGACTAACAGAGGATACACTCGTTCAAATTTGTAGTTTAAAATGATTTAATTAAAATTTTAATTATAAAATTGACTCACCCAGCTAAATTCAAGGGATTCTTTTTTTGTTAATTGAAACGGCAGCTTTGTACTTGATTTACATTTTCCTTCTCAATTTATGTTATATTACCCCCATCCATGATACTTGCTGAATATGTTTTGTGATTTTTTTTCAAAGTTTCTAGCTCATTGAGTCAAATTGCTTTTTTCTTTTTCTTTTTGATTAAATGTTGCGTGGTAGCACGAGTCTGCAGCCTGATGATTTTGAATGGGTCCTAGCAAAATAGATGGTTCATAATACATATGCTCTGATGTGTTACGGTAGTGCTACAGCTCCATGGTGCTGAACAACCAAACTCATTTCTTTGACATTTTTTCAAACTTTGTTAATATATTTTATATAGTAACTTTCTCACATATGGGTGTTCTGGGATGTAAACTATGCGATATTGAATAGTCTTTACTCTTTACAGTGTTTGATTTGTAAAAGCAACTTGAACTAGTCAAAACACTTCTATAATTTATTCATGTCCATGCTTTGTAAAAAAAACAGTTTGAAAACTAGCGCTTTTGGATGAAACACTAAAAACGTTTCTTAAATTGTGCTAATAAGGGTCCGTTTGGTATAGTTTCTCCTAAAAATGTTTTGAGTTAAACAATGTCAGAGAAATACTAATCAAGTGTTTCATCTAAAAACACTTGAGTATACTAAAATGTGTTTTTGGAGAAAATACTTGATTTGTGATTCTTCCAAAAATGTTTATAAACAAGTATTTCACTTAAAATGTCCACTTGAAACACTTGATTAGTATTTCTTTTGAAATGTTTAACTCAAAATGTTTTTAGGAGAAGTTATACCAAACGGACCCTAAATCTTCACGGAGGAAACACTTGATAGTTAACTTATAATTATGAAGTACTCTAAAAATATATGAACAATTTGTAACATGTGGGATACTCTTGTTCTGCTTCTGGTATGTTCTATCATGGTGAGCTTTACTTGCTTGGTGTGGTGATTTGCTGCTATCTTTTCTCACTGGATCATGATTATATTAGGAATAGGCTAATGGCATTATAGTAATAATGGGGGAGAGTTTGTTAGAGTAGTGCGGGTTATAAATAGAGTGAATAGAAGAGGTTAGGGGTTATCCAAAATATTAAGTATAGTAGTCTTGGGACTATTTGGGGGGAGAATTAGGCCTCTTGAAAGCTTAACAAACTTTGTACTTCTTATTTTCTTATGCAATATTATTTTGGTTCATATCAGATCATACTTCTTGTCACATGTAAAATATATTAAGTTTATAATCTGGTAGCTAAAGACATGAGCAAATTCGTTCCACGGCTAATGTGAAATTGAAAATAATATCATTTTGACACGCATCTTGTCATACAGTATTCCAGGTCGTTGCGAATCATTCTGGAAGGAAGTTGATTACGTGAAGCATTTATGGAAGAACAGACAAGAACTGAAGGTTGAAGACGCTGGCATTGCTGCCCTATTTGGGCTGGAGTGCTTTGCGTGGTTTTGTGCCGGTGAAATCGTGGGAAGGGGTTTTACTTTCACTGGATACTATGTCTGAGATCTGGAAAAACATATCTTTGATTCATCATTGCACTTTTCCATGTCATTTTACCATCGAAATAGCTTGAGTTTTTCTGCAATTTTACAAGGCTGAGAACTTGGTGAGGATATTAGATCACATAATAATCCATGTCTTCTAAGTAAACTTAAATGGATATTAATGTTGCTTTCGTATCTCTTGCAGAGGTTCCTCGTTAATTAACCATGAATATGATATAGAACTTTCAAACTCTGAATTTGTTCATTTTGGAAGCGATTCAACGCTGATATTTTGCTCTTTTTCACATAACGGTCATGCGTATTTAATTTTTATGGGTGCAAATATATTATATATTGGACAAAATATTTAAAGTTTTTTTTATGGACGATTACTGAAATAACTTATTTTTTTCATATTAATTATTGAAATGTTAGAATGTAACGTTCTGTTATTTTGAGGTAGAATTAATTTTTTTCATTATTTATTATTCTTTTATTTATTTAATTAGTTTAATTCGGTAATTTAGAATTTATAAGTTTTAATCTTTATTTGGTAATTTTAGATTTCAAGTAATTATTTTGAATTAAGTGCATTAATTATTATTAATAGGTCAATTAATAATCAATAATTACCTTCTAGCTTAGATTAATTGTGTTGATTAATTTTAAGGGTTGATTTATGTTTTAAGAGCATGAGATTTATTTTAAAGGTTCAAAGGGAATTGGGGGACTATTTAGTAAATACTATTCTTCCTCATCTAATAGGGGTCATCTTCTTCCTTTCATTTTGAGCAAACAAGAAAAACAACAAACCCTTCTTTCTCTCCCACTAAGCCGCCCACCTCACCTCTCTAAGGGATGGGTTTTTCTCGTCCCTTCTTCGTTTCGCGTGATTTCGGGTGCGTTGGATAGATCGGCCCCCGATCTAACTTTTGAACTAACCTTGGAAGAGTCTTTCCAACTTTTAAGGGGAGTTTTATTTCCTTTTTTAATATTTTTAAAAAATTGAGTTGAAATCTTCAATTCCATTCCATGGAACTGGAAGGTTTCAAATTAAAGTGTTGTTTAAGTTTGTTCTTGGTATTCTTGGCTTAAACTTCAAAGGAAATCGCAAAACCCAAACCCTTGAATGTAGAGTTGGCCAAAATCATCTTCTTTTTCTTTTCTTGGAGTGTAGTTAAATTTTAAAGTATTTTGGTCATAACTTCTTCGTTCGAACTCCGTTTTGAACCCGTAAGATATCAAACTCTTTGTTTTTTCGAGATCTATCTTTTGAATCTAATTTCATAGCCATAAAAATTTTGTGGAAAAAGTTATCATCAAAATACCTCTCGGTCTGTTGGGGAAATCCCGGGCTTTTTCTTCATTCGTTTCTTTTTACGAGTTGTTTGTTATTTGTTTGGTAATTAATGAAATTAGGATATATTTAATTGTAGGTATTATTTGATTGCTCGCTTTGGGTTTCGATTTCAAGATAATTGTTCAAAAGTGAGGATAAATAGAATTTACGGTAAATTTTGAAACTAAATTCTTGAACGATTTGTATGATTTGGGAGTTAAGTTAAAATTGGAATTAAGTGATTGAGCATGCTAATTTTATGATTTATTAGGAATCGGGGGTATAGAATCGATATTGGGAAATTATGGATTTTACATATTCTTGGATGTTAAAGTATGGAATAATTGGGTTTAAGCTTAAAGAATGATTATCTTATGTTCTTGGAACTTTATTTATGATATCGAGATTATCTGATTACTTTGGACTTTTACTGAGACTGGGCCATTCCAGCATTGGGTCTTTAGTACATAAGGTATTCAATTTTACAAGATTATTGTGATCGATTAAAGTATGGGTTTATGAGCCTATATGTTCTAATGTTCTTGATTAATGTTACTCTGATGAGTTGTTCTGAAATTGGTTCTCTGTTTATATTTCAGTATTAGAATTTCTGATTTATTTATTATCACACTTGTTTGCATGGAGATGAATAATGAGATAATGCTTAGGCTACGTGTACTTGCATTGTTTGGTATTATTCATGGTTCGATATATGTATCATGAGGAATACATAGACTAAATGAGCTGCATGAACGGAGGAGATGAATAATGAGATAATATTTAGTTGTGTGAGCTAGCATTATCTGGTATTATTCATAATTGTTATGATATATATATATATATATATATGTTCTTGACTGCTTAGACTGCGTGAGCTTTGCATGTCATTGGTGAGATAACGGGATCATGTATTGACTGCGTGTGTTTACATCATCTGACGATTATTCACCGGGGAGGTTATTGTCTGGTTCTATAATGTAAAGAATAAGTGAGCTTGTATTTGTTCTTGATAAGAAAGTAAAGGCTTTGTGAGCTTTACTTGATATTGGAGTGAGATAATGGGATCGTGCATAGACTACGTGAGCTTGCATCATCTGACATTATTCATATAATCTTTGTTCTATGTTCTTGTTCTTGTTCTTATTCTTTGTTAAGACTGCGTGAGCTTAACTTGTTTTAGCTATATTCCTGAAAGATTTAACGTAAGATTACGTGTTCTGATTAATTATGAGCTTGAGAGACTTGACTACTTGCATGATATTTATTCTTGTTCTTTGCCCTTTGTTCTTGGGAGAATTGCAGGATTTTGCATTCGGAAGTCGGTTTGGGTAGTCAAGAGATAATAGGTTTCGTTGGACACAAATCCGGATTCGGATTTGGGATCTAAAGTTACTTTATTTTCAATTTATTTTCACTGGGTCTCCCGCTCATGATATTACACTTTCAGGTACATGATGTGGTCGCGATCACGGTCTTGACCGTTGAGCTGGTACGGCATGATTCTGGATCGATGATGATGGATGAACTAAAGTTTGTTGTAGTCCATAGACTACTTATGTTATTTATTTTCTATGGTTTTCTGGATTTATGAACTTATTTTTATTGTGGATTTGAAACTTATGAAAAGGGAAGCGCTTCCCATCTTTGAATGTTAAGGATTTCAGATTTTATTTTGAAATGAAGGATGATATTCTTCTATTACAGGTTTTAAATTGTTATTTCAAGTCTTCTGCTTGCGTTATCTATTTAATTTTATTTTAAAGAGTCGGGTCTTTACATAGAACTTTTTAAAAATTACTCAAGTATTATAATGATAGTTCAATAATTTATTGAATGAAAAAAAAACCAACAAATCCATTGAAACCACAACCAATAATGAAAAATAATTAAATAATTTGATAAATTATTGAACTTGAATTCAAAAATTAAAAAACAAACAGATCCATTGAAAATACCCACGTAACAAAGTATAGTCCAATAAATTATTGAATTATAGTTCAAAATTATGCTATTTAATTAATTTTTAAAAAGTTTGGATATTTTAGTCATTAATATAAAGATTATGCTATTTGAGACAAATTCTATTTTTTTAAGGATTCACTTAACATTCTGTATATCAGAGTCTTGGTTGTTAAGTAACTCAATAGCCTAATTTATTGGCCATGAAGGTGAGGGAACCCATTCTTTCATCCTAGTTAAATGTGATCATTCTCATTTTTTTAGAAGTGTTTCTGATTGATTATTAAGATCAATTGATTTTATTTAAAATGTGATTGTTTTTATTTAAATATGATAGTCGTCTTTTGTTGTGGGGTGAAATTGGATGACACGTGGAATTTTACAACTTGACAAAATTGGTCCGAAGCACCTGGTGTAAAGCACCTGGTCCGAAGCACCTGGTCCGAAGCACCTGGTCCGAAGCACCTAGTGTAAAGCACCTGGTCCGAAGCACCTAGTGTAAAGCACCTGGTCCGAAGCACCTCGTCTGACCGTGGTACCTAGGCATAAAGTCTATGCACCTGAAAAGAATCTGTTACGTGATCTCCAACACGAGACCAACACATTTAAACCGATTGCAAGCGTCCATTTAGAAAGCGACACGTGGCGTAACCCGAAAGCGGCACGAATCGAGAAGCAACATGTGGCCCAATCCTGGCGTGACACGTGGCACGATGATGTCATCAACATATTCTCCTATAAATAGGAGAAGAAACTCATTCATTAGGTAACTAATCTCTCTACTACTACTTGGCACACTAGCTCGCTTGCTCTGACTTTAGCATCGGAGGGTGTTAGGCCGACACCACACCGGTGCTATTTTCCTTTCCTGTGCAGGTACCTACGTAGCACGCAGTCGAAGCAGGGCACTACCTCCGACTCGTCTTATAAATTAAGTTTGTTGCCTACGTGGAGACCATCCATTTTTACGCAACAACATCTTTCGAATGTGATCGTTGTCTTTTAAATGTGATTGTCATTAAGAAAAAAAAAGAGTCCGCGTACTGTACCATAGAATTTTCCTCATCTACAAGATCAATGAATTTTGGGTAAAGTACTCATTTGGTCCCTGAGTTTTAGAGGTCGTGTCTATTTGGTCCCTACGTTTTCAATTTGTGTCTAAGTGGTCCTTGAGTTTTAGATATTGTGTCTATTTGGTCCCTACGTTTCAATTTCTGTCTATTTGGTCCCTGAGTTTTAAATATTGTGTCTATTTGGTTCCTGAGTTTTCAATTTTTGTCTAAATAGTCCCTGGATTATTAGAAACAAGTCTAATTCTTCCTTAATTTGTTAACTCGTTAACATAATATCGACTTAACGGTGACATAAAATGTTTAATTGATCAAAATACTGACATGAGATTAATAATTATGTCAAATTTTAGGCCTAGATTGATAAAAAGATTTAATTATATCTTCGTATTTTGACCAATTAAACATGTTATGTCAGCATTACGTCAATAATCTGGTAAGAAGTTAACGAATACGTTAAATTAAAGACCAATTAAACTTATTTTTAATACTTTTTGAAAATCTAGGGATCAAATAGACACAGTATCCAAAACTTATGGATCACTTAGACACAAATTGAAAACGCATGGACTAAATAGACACAACATCCAAAACTCAGGGACCAAATAGACACGACCTCCAAAATTTAGGGACGTACTTTACCCATGAATTTTTTTATCCATGAAGAATTATTACCTAGATTTTGAAAATAAACTGTCTATATAAAAACAACCTATGAAAGAGAAGTACGCGTCAATAGGTTACCCTTTTTCTAACTTAAGAGTTGGGCTTTTCATTTTTATTTTATTTTTAAAGGCTTTTCATTTTTTTAGGTCAACGTTCTCTAATAAAATTGCACGACTTCGGAAATTTTTTTATTGTATGAAGAGTTATATTCGGAAAAATTTGTCCTCTGTATTTTAGGAGAACTACACGTGAAACGTAATATTTTAAAAATAAAAATCTCTTTTAAATATTAATTTCTTTTTATTTTATTGATTATATAAAATAGAAATTGTCACGTGTCATACATGCAAGAGACAACGTCAATGACGTAGTTTCTTACAATAATTTCTCGTATTTTAGACACTAGATTCATACCATGTGCATTGCACGTGTATTTCTTTCCATTTATCAAAATATAGATATATGTATGATGTTTTATTTTTTATTTTTTCAACTTTTATGAAAAAATTTAGAATATATTTCATTTTGTAGAAAAATAATTATTTTTTTAACTTTATTTTAATTTAAATAAAATAATATATAATTAGTTAAATATATTGTAAGAGTTATTTTAATCTAACAATAAATTTAAAGAATTATCATCATTAGGTTGAGAGTTTCGATTTTGTTTTTACTTATTCTTTTTCCTCGCTTTTAGTTTTGTTATATGTTTGTTTTGGTATAAAAAATAACAAATTTAAAGGGAAAACCCCCCATGTTTCTTAATTTAAAATTAATAAGAAAAACAATTTAAAAAAAAATAACTGTGAATTTGTTCATTTTGGATGAGATTCAGCTCTGATTTCACAGAATTTTCATGCATGTATAATTTTTAAGGGTGCAATTATACATCATATTTAACACTTTTTTAGGACTCGATTAACATTCTGAATATCAGAGTCTTGGTTGTTAAGTAACTCAACGGCCTAATTGCTGGGCCATGAAGGTGTGGGTGTCACGTGGGAATTCATCCTTTTCTCATGTAAGAAATATTCTACTATGACTTTTGATTATAATTTCAGTTTTTCCGATTAAAATACGAAGTGAAGTTCACTTGTGTACGTTTTGCACACCCATAATTACCGATGCTCTGTTTTAAATATGATTTGGGTTATTTCAATTTCGTCCTTATGATTTTAAAACTTTTAATTTAGACTCTATGATTTGTGATTTGTGTTAATTTGGTCTCTATGATTTTTAAAGTTTCAATTTGATTTTTAAAGTTTTATTGAAATTCATGAAATGTCTGGTCATTTATAAAAATAAATTAATATTTTTGTTACGTGTCTATTTTTTTTTAATGTGACAACCGCGTGATTAAGACATATTTCAATATACTATTGACTAACGTGTGAATGTAAGATTTTTGAGGTGTAAATCTGATAACAACGAGGATATTTTGTGAGATTTTATTAGATCATAATGATTAAATTAAAACTTTTAAAATTATGAGGATAAAATTGACACAACTTCAAACCATATGCACCAAATTGAATTGAAATGGATCAGCCTATAGGGGCTAAATTAGTAGTTAAAAGAACACAAATTTATTTTTATTTTTAAAATAAAGTAATCATTAACGGTAATAAATAACTAATGATTGTGTTTCTCATTCGACTATAACAAAACTATTGCTGAGGTTGAGGTCAGGATAGGAAGTGTAATAGAAAATTCATCCCTAGTTGTCACGATACTGTATTCCACATATTCATCCCAACATTGACCTCAACTCCAACTCTTGTTTAAAGTATTATTATATGTTTTTACTATGTAATAAAATTAGATTACATAATGGCTTTAACATTATTCTAATAAAACTTCATACTTAGGTATAAATTTAACACTTTATTAAGTTTGAGGGGATAATTTATTGAATTAAAAATTTGCGGTTCAATTTTATTGTATTAAATGAGTAATTTATCAAATTGTTAGTTTTACGATCTAGTTTTAACATTTTACAATTTGTTTTGATCCAAGGTGTTGTGGGGTTAAATTGGATTACACGTGGAATTTTACAACTTGACAAGATTTATCTACGCACCTCGTCTGACTGCAGTACCAGGGCACCTGGTCTGACCTCGGTACTTGAGCACCTGGTTTACCGTGGTATTTAGGCACCTGGTCTGATCACGAAACCTAGTCATAAAGTCTACGCACCTGAAAAGATCTGGCTACGCAGTCTCCGACATAGACCTACATACTTAAGATTGAATACAAGTATCCACTTGGGAAACGACACGTGGCGCAACCCGCAAGTGACACGTAATTGAGAAGCAACACATGGCCCAATCTCGACGCGACATGTGGCACGATGATATCATCAACCTAATCTCCTATAAATAGGAGAAGAAATTCATTCATTAGGTAACTAATTTCTACTACTATTCTCTCTGGCACACTAGCTCTGCTTGCTCTTACTTTAGCATCAGAGGGTGTTAGGCCGGCACCACACCGGTGCTCTTTTCCTTTCTTGTGCAGGTATGTACGTAGCACGTCGTCGAAGCAGCGCATTACCTCCGACTCGTCCCATAAATTAAGTTCGTTGCCTACGTGGAAGCTCTCCATTTTTACGCAACAACATTTGGCGCCGTCTGTGAGAAGAGTATATAACTAAGTGCTCTACCATCAAGGATGAGTCGAAGAAGTCAGTACGGTGATGATGTAGATGATGGTGAAAACCGTAACCCTCGTAACACGAGATATCAAACTCATAGCAATAGAGAACGACGACAACAAGAAGAGGAAAGTCCAGAATTGGTAAGGGTTGCACCCGTGCCAGACAGAAGGGTAGATGCCTTGGAAGAGCAAGTTCGAGGTGTAACGTCCCGTTACTTTTGAGGTGGATTTTATATTTTACTTTATTTTCCTTATTTATTTCTACCTTAATTTATTTAGTTTAATTTTAATGTGCTTTGTTGTTTGTTTATTTTGATGTTTAGTTTTAGTAATTAAATTTTCAAGCTCGAGGTCTTTCGTTAATTTTATTTTCGACAGAATGTTTAACTAGAATATTAACGATTATTAACGGGCCAACTTCGTTAAATCACTTTAGTTAGCTCAAAAATAGTTGAGTTGGTTTATAATTAGAAACATTAAATAACGAGCGGTCGGGATGACTTTCCTCACGGTTTTACTAAAGGAGGGCATTTTTGTCTTTTCACTTTTAACTATATATATATTTATATATATATATCCTCCACATTGGATGGATTTACAAAAAAAAAAAAGAGAAGACACCAATTCCCCCCCCCCCTAACACCCGACGGCAGCAAAAGGAAAAAAAAGGAAAGGAGGAATTCCGGGATTTCATCGCCGTTTCTAGATCGTTTTGTTTGATTCTTGACCCATTGGAAAGATCTCAATGCAAACTTTCTACCCATCCCATCAATCTACCCGACCCGTCCAAGATCTGAGAGTTACGAGGTTTTGACCCATGAGCAACCGTTCACGCATCCGATGAGTGACGGAACTCCTATGCGTTCTAAAGGTGAGTCTAAAGCGGATGTAGGTAATTTTATGCGTTCACTTCACGAGACGTTTATGTTTGATCGAGGTTAAGCATTTTACACTATGAGGAGTAAATCGGAAGTTGGAACTACTTAGGAGTTTAATGGTTAAGGATGGATATTAGTTATCGGTTGTGACATACTCGTGGGAGCGAATACGAACCTTACGAGTACTAGTTACTTTTGGGAGTTATACGAGAGATGGAAAGTGGAATAGGATCGAGTTAGAAACTTAGTTAATGTTAGCAAGAATCTATGGTTCGAGGTAAGGTGAAAGTAAGGATTATCGAGTTAACTTGGACGAGGTTATTAGTATAAGGAAAGTTTAGAAGCAACGCTTGGTTATAGACATTTTCCTCGTCCTTGTTGGTGATGAGAGGTAGTTGAAGTTAGTTACTTATTCGGAAGGGAGTTGGTTACGAGACATGATACTTATAGCGATGAGTTTCGCTACTTAGTGCTACCAAAGGGGCGTAGCACTGGTGTTGTGATACGCGTGAAAGCATGTGATTTGCTACTAAACCGTGAAAGCATGTGATTTGCTACTAAACCCGGAAAACATGTGATTTGCTACTAAACCGTGAAAGCATGTGATTTGCTACTAAAACCGTGAAAGCATGAGATTTGCTAACTAAACCTTGAAAGCATGTGACTTGCTACTCGATTGAAACCGTGTGTACTTTACTTAGTATTCTCATAGTTCGAATGAATGTTTAATTTCCGTATACTTTATTGAATTAGAATGGAAATGTCATTTATGTTTACAATTGTGAAACGGGTAGTATGAAGTACTTTGGACGTTAAGACAAATTCTCCAATTGAGATTTGAGTTCACAACGTCATTTACTTCTGTTTTATTCTCCAATTGAAAGCATGTGACTTGCTACTCGATTGAAACCGTGTGTACTTTACTTAGTATTCTCATAGTTCGAATGAATGTTTAATTTCCGTATACTTTATTGAATTAGAATGGAAATGTCATTTATGTTTACAATTGTGAAACGGGTAGTATGAAGTACTTTGGACGTTAAGACAAATTCTCCAATTGAGATTTGAGTTCACAACGTCATTTACTTCTGTTTTATTCTCACTAGCTTTATGCTAATGTTGCTACACTACAAATTTTTTTCAGGTATGCCTTGTGGGAGAGGACGAGCTAGAGGACGTGGTGCTGCTTGACTAGTCAGGATGATATGCGGATATGGATTTAGACATTGATGAATGTTAATAGGATTTTGTTGTTTGTAAATTGGTGTAGTTGTGTTCTGAGCTCGCAAGAGCGTTATTTTGAGTTTTAAACTTATATTGATGTAGTTAAAGTTTATTTAAACTTAGGAAATGTGCATTTACCGTTTTCTCTAATGTGAACCATGTAAAACAGGTTTTGGTTAACTCGATTTACAAATAGAACCACACGAATTTTCTGTAAAAATGTTGCCTTCCGCTTCGTTATGTTTTTAAGTGTTTAAAAGGAGTCGGGTCGTCACACGAGGTGGGAGTCGGGATCTTGCAAAAGTACTAGAGATACTCACACAAAGGTCGGATCACCAAGCCCCCACTGACAACCAAGATTTACGATCGAAGAAAGAAAAACAGCCTATAGAAGGTGTTGTAGAGTCGCGGAATCATGAGAAGGGTGGTTCGAAGGGGAAGTCGAGGCTACATACTCGGGACACTTCTCCTTCTTCCAATAAGTCTTCTCCCAAGAGGCATCCAAGCATGAAAGGAAGGTATGACCTTAGAGAAGTGCTCAACGAAAAAAGAAAAGCACAAACTAGTATAACAAAGTCTACTGTTGAAAGTTCACAGTCTTGGGCACCAGAACTAAAGAAACTCCAAGACGAGCTTGGACATATGAAGAAAGAGTATCGTGGAAAGGCTCCTCTTGTGTTAGAAGATCTCCTTGAGCAAACTGAACCATCATTCATAGATGACATCATGAAGGTAGAACTTCCTACTAAGTTTAAAATGCCAACTATGGCGACTTATGATAGTTCAAAGGACCCGGTTGATCATGTTGATACATTTCGGACCTGGATGGAGCTCTAGGGAGTCCAAGATGCAATCAAATGCAGGGCATTCCCTCTTACATTAGGAGGCTCAACACTAGGGTGGTATAGGCAACTCAAGACAAGGTCTATCTCTTCATTTAAAGACCTTACTCGATCATTTTTGTAACTCAATTCCTCGGTGGAAGAGATCATAAAAAACCAGTCACACATCTATTAACTGTGCATCAGAAATCGGGGGAAAGTCTCTAAGACTATGTTGTGATATTCAACAGTGAAATGTTGAAAGTTGAAGGTTACAGCGATGATATAGCTTTAACCACAATGATGGCTGGATTGAAAGACAAAAAGTTTTTATGGTCTCTAGGAAAAAAGACTCTTGCTACTTACACAGAGCTAATTGCAAGAGCACAAAAATATATGAGCGCGGGAGAATTGCTTAGTGCAAGAAGAGCACCAGAGGAAGGGGGTAGTAGCAAGCATTCAGAACATAAGAGAAAAGAACAAACAGAAGATACTACCCGGAAGTATGATCGTGTTGGGGCTGATAAGAGAAGAAAAACAGAAGATCGACTTGATAAACAAAGTCTTCCTTCTAGTAAGTTCAAGAAGTACACCCCCACCACCATACCAGCAGAGCAGCTACTTATGGAAATCCAAGATAAGAACTTGGTTAGGTGGCCGTCAAGGATGAATGCGGGATCTAACAAGAGAAATAAAGATAGGTATTGTCTTTTCCACAAGGATCACGGTCACATCACCTCCGACTGTTTTGACCTCAAGGAGGAAATTGAAACTTTAATTCAAATAGAGTACATAAAGGAGTTTGTGATGAGGAGGGAAGAAGGACAACGCGAAGCTAGACCCGAATGAAAAGACCAAGACCGAGGTGGTAAAAAATCCTTAGGTGGTGACATAAGAACTATTTTTGGTGGACCAGCTGGTGGAGAGTCGAGTAGAAAAAGAAAGACGAGCGCTCGAGAAGCGAGTCACGCCCCACCCAGATTCGAGGTCTTTTCTACTTCTACTATGCCTATTCGAGAGGCAAAAATAGATTTTGATGAAGAAGAAGTGGTTGATATCCATCAGTCTCACAATGATGCCCTGGTGGTGGTAATTATTGTGGCTAACTTAAGAGTATATCGGGTCTTGGTCGATGGAGGTAGCTCAGTAGACGTACTCTCTCTCAGTGCTTTCGAAAAATTAGGATTTGGAAGAGAAAAATTGAAAAGAAGTCCAGCACCCTTGGTGGGATTCGGAGGAGAGTAGGTCATTCTTGAAGGGAGTATTGAATTACCAGCCACTTTCAGAGAAGAGCCCAACACCATCACTAAAATGGTAGAATTCATAGTGGTCGATCGCCCATCAGTTTACAATATCATATTAGAGAGACCTACTATCCACGCTCTCAGGGCCGTACCTTCGACTTACCATCAAATGATGAAGTTCCCTACTTCAGGCAGCGTAGGGGTAATTAAAAGGGAGCAAAAGGTCTCCCGAGAATGTTATTATATAGCTATGAGGGGTGCTACGTTGGTAAACATGATCGCGGTAGAACAAACTGAGGAAGAGTTGCAGTCTGCAACGGCCTTCCTGGCTGAAGAAGTAGAGCAACCTCCCTTAGTATTACCACTAAAAGAGTTCGAACAAAGAGCAATGCCAACGGAAAACATGGAGTCTGTCCCGCTTCTAAATGAAGAAAAGTTTGTCAAAATCGGGACAAGACTGGGGGGTCAGCAGAGAGATGACTTGATAAAATTTCTAAAAGAAAATATTGACATGTTTTCCTGGACTCATGAAGACATGTCGGGTATCGACCCAAAAAATATGGTTCATCGTTTGAATGTCAACCACACCTTCTGTCTCGTCAGACAGAAACGTAGATTATTTGACCAGGCCAGGAACAAATATATAGTTGAGGAGGTAGAAAAGATTTTAAAAGCAGACTTTGTTCATGAACTACACTACCCGGACTGGTTGTCCAATGTTGTTCTTGTTAAAAAAGCTAACGGAAAATGGCGGGTATGTATAGACTTTACTGACCTCAACAAAGCATGTCCAAAAGATAGTTTCCTTCTACCTCGAATTGACGAGCTAGTGGATGCCACAACAGGGCATGAGATGATGACTTTTATGGATGCCTACTCAGGTTATAATCAAATCAAAATGTACGAGCCTGACCAGGAGAAAACGTCGTTTGTGACAAGTCAAGGACTTTATTGCTACAAGGTTATGCCGTTTGGGCTGAAGAATGCAAGTGCAACCTACCAACGAATGGTGAATAAAATGTTCACAAAGTAGATTGGGAGAAACATGGAAGTCTATGTAGATGTAGATGATATGTTGGTCAAGAGCCTCTAGGCAGACCAACATACCTCAGATGCATTTGATGTGCTAAGAAGGTACCAGATGAAACTTAACCCGAACAAATGCGCATTTGGAGTAACTTCAGAAAAATTTCTTGGGTTTATGGTCCACCAAAGAGGGATAGAGGCGAATCCCGATAAGTTGAAAGTTGTCCTGGACATGGAGTCCCCAAAAAACCTTAAGCAGCTACAAAATCTTAATGGCAAAATAGTTGCGTTGAACATATTTGTATCCAGGGCAACTGACAAAATGTTTACCTTTCTTCAAGATTCTTCGGAAGGGAAGCAAGTTTGAATGGACGGAGGAGTGTGAGAAAGCCTTTGTAGAGCTAAAGGATTACTTAAGCTCCGTGCCTCTACTCTCCAAGCCCGTCTTAGGTGAAGAATTATTTTTATATTTGGCTGTGTCAGAAACAGCAGTGAGCTCAGCTCTAGTAAGAGAAGAAGGTGGAGCTCAACTACCTACCTACTATACAAGCAAAGCCATGTTAGACGCAGAGATGAGGTACCCGCAAATGGAAAAATTGGCACTAGCCTTAATAACCTCAGCTCGAAGGTTGAGGCCATACTTTCAAGCACATGAGATTGTAGTTCTGACAAATCATCCATTGAGGCAAGTTTTACAAAACCGGAAGCGTCAGGTCGACTGATGAAGTGGGTTGTGGAACTCAGTGAGTATGATATTCAATACAAGCCAATAACTGCTATAAAAGGCCAAGTTGTAGTTGATTTTATAGCAGAACTCACACCTGCAAAAGAAGAGACACACTTAACCCATGAAAAAAAACTTGCTTTAAACAAAGAACTCATCCCTCCACAAAAAGAAGGGTCCACTTTGACACTCTACGTGGATGGATCTTCCAACATGAAAGGCTGCGGAGCAGGCCTTATGTTAGTCTCACCTGACCAAGCCCATATTGAATACGCTCTAAGGTTTGGGTTCAGAACTTCCAACAATGAGGCTTAGTATGAAGCGCTTCTAGCTGGATTGCGATTAGCAAGAAAGGTAGGGGTAAGCCGTTTCAAAGTGTTTAGCGACTCTTAATTGGTTATCAATCAGATAACAGCAGAGTATCAGACCAAGGGAGAAAGGATGGCAGCCTATCTAGAAAAGGTTAAAAATCTTCTTTGTGCCTTTGAGTGGTGGGAGGTAAAACAAATACCATGCTCAGAAAACTCTAATGCTGATTCGTTAGCACGGTTAGCATCCGCATACGAGACTGAGTTAAGTCGTACTGTACCAGTAGAATTTTTACCCAACTCAAGTATAGATGATCTAGAAGCCATGGATATTGAACATACATTGCAGTCAACCACCCCTTCCTAGATGGATCTCATCATAAAATTCTTAAAAGATGGGGAGCTACCTCTCGACAAAGCTGAAGCACGAAAACTTCAACGCCGAGCAACCCACTTTATCCTAGAAGATGATGTGCTATATAAGAGAGATTTTTCTCTTCCACTACTTAGATGTCTTATATCTGAGGAGGCGGACTACATAATGAAAGAGATTCACGAGGGAGTATGTGGTAACCATTCATGAGGCAGGTCATTGGCTCACAAAATTGTAAGGCAGGGCTACTACTGGCCCACTTTACAAAAAGACACCAAGTCATTCTGTCGAAGGTGTGACCAATGTCAACGTTTTTCTACGGTCCCAAGACAACCACCTGAATACTTAACAAATGTCACAAGTCCTTGGCCATTTGCTCAGTGGGGGGTTGACTTGATAGGACCACTTCCATAAAGAAAATGTCAAACTAAATTTGCAATTGTAGCTGTGGATTATTTTACTAAGTGGGCTGAAACTGAAGCCTTAGCTACAATCACCGAACGCAAAACTACCGACTTTATATGGACGAACATAGTTTTCAGGTTTGGTATTCCTTATGTCATTGTCTCTGACAATGGGAAACAATTTGACAACGAGAAGTTAAAGTCTTGGTGTTCAGAGCTTTATATTAAGCACTTCAAGTCCTCTCCTGCACATCCTCAAGCTAATGGTCAAGTGGAAGCGGTGAATAAAATTATCAAAAAAAACTAAAGACCAAACTAGAAGGGTTGAAGGGGCTCTGGGCAGAAGAGCTACCTAATGTGTTATGGGCATACAAAACAATAGCTAGAACTACTACAAGTGAGACTCCTTTCTCACTTGCATTCGGAGCAGAAGCGGTTGTGCCAGTTGAAATAGGTCTCAATTCTCCAAGAATACAACATTTCAATCCAGAGATGAATGAAGAATGCCTAAGGTTAAACCTTGATCTCCTTGAAGAGCATAGAGAGACTTCTCGTCTCCGTGTTGCTGAGTATAAAAACCGGGTGGCACGATACTATAACTCTATAGTCAAACCACGCAATTTCAAAGTGGATGACCTCGTTCTCAAAAAAGTGTTGCCAAATACAAAGGACCCAAATAGTGGGACTTTAGGACCAACTTGGGAAGGACCATACAAGGTCACTGAGGTAATGAGACCAGGTACTTACAGATTGAAAGACCTCAACAACAAGGCATTACATCATTCATGGAATACAGAGCACCTCAAGACCTTTTATCAATGATGTCTTTATAATTTCATTTATGTTTGAGTTGTTTCAGCAATTTTCATTCACTGTAATTTCATTCCAATAAATGAAATGAGACCGCACTCTTTCAACTTCATAAACTTAGGGTTTAGAAAAGAACCAACAAAGCATAAGGAAAGGCTACCACTAAGTGTGAATATGAGCTCAGCCCAGAACAAGCTACTTCAATAACTCACAAACTCAAGTAACACTTTAAGTTATAAAGTGCAGCTTGAGTGGGGGCCTACTGCTACTACTTTTCTTACTACTTGCACTATTACTACGTATTACGCTGTTACACCAACAAGAATGAGCGACAAGCACAACAAAAATTAAGTTTTGAAAATTCTAAGTTCATTTAGGTGTAGGGCTATGTAGCCACACTTGATTGATAAAACTTAGAAAGAACAAAAACGTAAGTTTATTAAAAATTCTAAGTTCATTTTAGGTGCAGGGCTATTTAGCCACACTTGATTGATAAAACTTTGAAAGAACAAAAATTTAAGCTTATTAAAAATTCTAAGTTCATTTTAGGTGTAGGGCTATTTAGCCACACTTGATTGATAAAACTTAGAAAGAACAAAAACTTAAGTTTATTAAAGATTCTAAGTTCATTTTAGGTGCAGGGCTATTTAGTCACACTTGATTGATAGAACTTAGAAAATAAATAAAACCAATAAATGAAGGTAACATGAAATAAATCTGAAGATGAAAAGCAACATAAGTTCGGAGATATCCTAAATAAAATGAAAGCATGATAAAAACAGATTATTCTACCTATATGAAACTAAAGAGGAACAAAAATAAAAGCTAAATCTAAGAAAGTCGTCATGCTGAATCGTCCACTGTCTCAATGTCGACAACAACTTCGGTGCGGGAAAGGTTGAAACTCTCCCTAACAAACTTGAGACCAAGATCTGGAAATTTCTTGATAACGTTCTCAAGTGCTCCTTTGACGCCGAGGTCGAAAAGAAAAACTTCCAGGTCTGCGTCCTTATTAACAGAATGAAGCATAACAAGCAATTCATCTTGATCCTGAGTTTTAGCTTTGAGTTCGCCAAACTTAATCAAGGTATTTTTGAGCCTGTCAGAAGTTTCATCTAAATTTTTCTGCACTTCAACTAGTTCACACTTCAGCTTATTCTTCTCAACGCGTTCTTCTTCCTGCAATCTTGCGTTATCAAATAAACTTCTCTTACGAAGTTTCACTGTCTCTTCAAGATGAAGAATCTTTCTCTCCATTTGTACGCAGGCCATGTTCATCCTAGCCCCAGACTATAAAGGCAAAGAAATCATTTCATTGATCTGGGTGAAAGAAAAACAAAAGAAATGATAAAAGTGAAACAATGAATACCTTTAAGTATTCCTCAATAGACGAGTCAATTAGAGTTTGAGTGGTCATGGACCGTGCACAATCTCGATCAAGTAGCAGAACAGTCTGAAAATTTGAACTGATCAGTGCAATTTCTTCCTTAAAAGACTCATCATCCTTTGCAAAGTAAACACAACCAGGATCAGCTATAGAATGTCGAACATCACGGTGAGAAGAAGGGCCCGCACTCAAGCTTGGGACTTTAGTAGGTAAAGATTTTTTACCAACATCTGACTTACGACGACATTTTTCAACTGAAGTCCCAGGACGATCAGGTTGTTTGTTAGTTACTTTCTTTGGAGCTTTACTAGAAGCATCTACGCATTTTTGGCGTTTGCCGGTTTCAATGAACCTGCGAGCTGCCTCACCTGACATAGCTAAAAAAAATAAAGTGTCAAATATGTACCATTTTGTGGCACAACATATATAAAAATTACAAAGACTTACTGGTATCTTCAACGAAAGGCTGAGCCAGGCCAGAAGCAATGAGTAGTTCGTCTGATAGAAGGACGACAGAGTTATGATCTTCAACTGGAATGCTCAAAATATCAGTAAATATCTTTTTAGTTGGTTGAGATACTGGAATGAGTTCTAAATCTCTCACTGCAGTAAAAGAAAAATGAGTTAATGAACAAGTGGAGCATGGGAGAGGCAGGTTGTAAAATTTTTTCCTAGAATAGACCTACCAGAACTCCTAAAGAGCCTAGGAACTCGATGAGTATGATCTTGTTCAGGTATTAAAGACAACCAATCACCACCCACAAAAAACCATTGATTTTTCCATTTCTTTGTAGTAGGAGAAATCGTCAATAGCTTATCGCCACAGGAGGCAAAATAATACATGGATTTCTCCCCAGGTAAGCTCTTTAGTCGATAAAGGGCATGGATAGTTTTATAAGTTAAAGAATATCCACCGCCATGGAGATGCCAAAGAACCCAAATCCCAAGTAAAACGGCCCAGCCATTTGGAGCAAGTTGAGCGGGAGCTAACCCCACATAATTCAAAACTCTCTGAAGGAAATGATGGAGAGGAAGTCTAACTCCACATTTGAATGTGCGTAAATGAAAACTGACTTCTCCAATAGGGGGGTCATGAATAGTCTCGCCCACTTCAGGACACCTAAGAGAAATGGATGAAGGTATATCATACAACGTTCTAATACGTTTTAGGTGTCCTAAGGTAATGGTAGAAGGGTAAGAATTTATCTCAAAATCATCCTCGTGAGTACTCGGTTCAATTTCAGAACTCGACCCCCCGAATCTTTTTCGCTCTCAGTTTCGTAATTAGAATTTGCGTCTGACATCCTAAAATAAAAAAGAATTCTATCTTAGAGACTTTTGAAGCAACAACTATTTAGACGTACAATTTGAAAAAAAATGTGCTTAGAGGAAGACCAATGTGACATACCTGAATTCGGCAAAGAGGAAAGAATCGTCTACGGTCCTCTAAGTAAATCACGTGACCGCAAACACGCCTACAAAAGAGCGCGAAAGTTCAAAATTTGACGTGAAAATTGATGCTACAACGCTAAAAAAAAACAACACTAGCTACAGCGCTAAAGGACAAAAAGAGAGGGAAAAAAAAGGCACGCGGGTATTTACATCAGCAGGTGTTATAAAAAAAATGATGCATGACACACGGGTCAAAACCTGACCCGCGTGTCAACTCGCGGGTCAGGTTTTGACCCGCAAGTTCCTGTTCCCTAAAAAAAAAATCAAAAATCAATTTTTTTTAAGGAACAACGTCTGGCACTGTTCATTATTTATTTATTTATTTTTTTGAATTGTTTTTTAATTTTTACTTTTTTTCCTCTAATTCTTTTTCCTACCTATTAATTCTACTCTCGATTTATGTATTTTTCCTTCCTCAATCCATCAACTTCAGTATGTCAAGCCCTAAATTATTAAATTTCTACGTTTTAAGAAAATTTATCTTAAACTTAGAAAGGGGGCAATATGTACTTGATAATTTGGCGCCCTACCACGGTTGTTTCTACTGGATGAGAAGGCAAACCTGCAAAATCGAGAAATTGAAGAAGACGATGTCAAAGAGAGTCTTTAAATAAAATAAGGAAAGGAAGAGAGAATTTAAAACTTACCAGTTCTCCAAGTTATGAATTATGGAATAAGGTGAACTTTGATATTTATAAAGATTTGATCTTATCTCATGATTTGATCTTATCCTTGATTTGATTCTTATCTCCTGATTTGGTTGATATCTCAATCATTGGATCGAGACAAAGGCAACAACTCAGATCTCTTAATTAATTTATGATGATGTTAGGTCCAACAAAGATTAAAGTAAAAAATTAGGGAAGATTAAATTTTCTTTAGTGGTGGAGGCTTCAGAAGAATTTTTATGAATTTTTTACATTGAATATTTTCGGGAAATTAATTGAAACAAAATTCCACTTTGAAAGAATACTCTCAAGTAGCATTGAACTCGCATCTCAACTCAACTCGGGAGTAGGGGGCCTCTGTTGTGGGGTGAAATTGGATTACACGTGGAGTTTTACAACTTGACAATATTTGTCTACGCACCACGTCTGACCGCAGTACCAGGGCACCTGGTCTACCGTGGTACTTAGGCACTTGGTCTGACCGCGATGCTTGAGCACCTGGTCTATCGTGGTACCTAGGCACTTGGTCTGACCGCGGTACTTGAATACCTGGTCTACCATGGTACCTAGGCACCTGGTCTGACTGCGGTACCTGGGCACCTGGTATGACCACGGTACCTAGTCATAAAGTCTACGCACCTGAAAAGACCTGTCTACGCACCTGAAAAGATCTGGCTACGCAGTCTCCGACATAGACCTACATACTTAAGATTGAATACAAGTATCCACTTGGGAAACGACACGTGTCGCAACCCGCAAGCGACATGTAATTGAGAAGCAACACATGGCTCAATCCCGACGCGACACGTGGCACGATGATGTCATTAACCTAATCTCTTATAAATAGGAGAATAAATTCATTCATTAGGTAACTAATTTCTACTACTATTCTCTCTGGCACACTAGCTCTGTTTGCTCTGACTTTAGCATCGGAGGGTGTTAGGCCAGCACTACACCGGTGCTCTTTTCCTTTCCTGTGCAGGTACCTATGTAGCATGTCGTCGAAGCAGCGCACTACCTCCGACTCGTCCCATAAATTAAGTTTGTTGCCTACATGTAAGCTCTCCATTTTTACGCAACAACACAAGGTTTTGTTTCATGGTTATTTTTTTTTAATATTTAAAAACTTGTTATATTCAAGAGTTTTATTTCGTGGGTATAAATTCATTCCATTAATATTTTTGGACGAAAAAAAAACTAGTGATAATTAATATGATATGCAAAGATATTTTTTTTTCTAAAAAAATGATATGAAAATATATTATGAATAAATTAGTTAATTAAATTGATATAAAAAATAAAATAGCTAAAGTAATAAAAATATTTAAATTTTATAAATAATAAATAAAAAATAGTCTTAGATATTTAAATTATAAATATTAAGTAGTTAATTAAATAAAAAAATTAGTTTGGAGTAAGCTTAAAATATTAATAAATAAATTTGTCTACATAGATTTTTTCTAAAAAAAATGAGATTAATGCGGAATACATATGATTTGTATTGATAATTTGAATATTACAATATTTAATCAAAATAATCCTCTAATTCTTTCTCTAAAATATAAATTTGATGTGATGGACGATAAACTTATTTCTCGAATCAATAGGTTTGAGTTTTAGACTTTTTAGTGTGAAGAAATCAATCGGTATGCTATTCTTTTGAAGCTTGAACATTAAAGTTTTCGAAACTTGTGACATTTTAGTCTTCAAAAATTTATATTCAACATGATTTTCAGAGAGTTTTCAGAGTATTTGGTTTTTGAAACCGTCTTCAAAGTCTCTGACCTTCAGGAAGTTTTCAAAAAGTCGTTAGTCTTTGAGGTCTTCAGTCTTCAAAGTAAAAAATATTTAGTTTTCGAAGTTATCATTTTTCTTTCTAAATGATTTCTAAGCCTTTTAAATGGTGAATGATATACTCTATTTAAAGAGTTTTTCGTGGACCTTTAGTGAGTATGAGTGTCATTTGATTTGGGCTTATTTGGGCTGAAATGTCATAGGACAAAATTTGATTAAACACATGAGATTTATGGCCATGAAAAAGACACATGATATTTTTTAATTTGTCTATTTTTTGTCTTATGACATGTAATTTTATAATTGGCTTGAACGATTACGTGACAATTTATAATTTGGTGAATTCTCTCATTCTACAAAATTTAATTATCAATAAATCGTAAATTAATGTTAAAATTAATTAACCTTCATCTTTTCCCTACTATTAATCTTCAAAATCTATGAATTTCTTTTAGGGTTAAATGCACCAATGACTTTTACACACTTTCAAGCTTTTTCAATTTACACCTCTCCACTCTCAATTTAACTTTTTTTTCACCCCTACACTTTCCATTATCCAATTTTTGTTAAAAAAAAAATCTAAAACTAACTGACCTTATTTTTTTTAATATTATTTCATTCTATAGTGGAAGAAAAGATACTTTCATCCTTATTAATCATAGTCAAAGCAGGTTGACTTTAGTCAAATTTACCTTATATTTCATTCACATTCACACATAAAAATCCACGAAAAAGAAAGTTTTGAACCTTCTGCCTTCGCCTATCTCTGGTACGAATCGAAACGAAGAACTTTGCATTACGAATCGAAGCGAAGAAACAAGCGAGCGTTTTTGTCTTTCTCTGGTACATAATGTAGGGGTTTTTTTTTGTGTGCAAAGCAAAGAAACAGAGGCAAAAAAATTTGAGAGCGAGGCTTTTTCTGAACGTTTTTTTTAGCCGGGCGAGCGATTTCGTCTATCTCGAGTACGAAATCTGGTGGTTTTTCTTTTTCTTGAATCATTTCCACGTATAGGTGAGCGATTTTGTTAGATTTTTCTTTTCTTTTCTTTGAACATTGTTTCGATTTTGTTAGGACATGTATTTACAGGGCTACGATCAAAGTTTGGTTTTTTGAATGATTATGTAACTTAAAACTTGATATCGAAGATTCTCAATCACTCAGTGGATATGCCACCAACCATTTGTATTTAAAGAAAATTCTGATCAAATGTGAAGCAATTCCCAACTTCTCAAACCATATCAATTTCTCTACATAAACCCAAACAGGGTGAATAGTTTTCCTTTTTCACAATTGATGTTGGGGATAAAAAATCAATGATTTAGAACGCAAACAAAAAAACTTAGTAAGCATTGAACAAAAACCACATAGTCTAACATTTTGGGCATTAAATCCAAACATGGTGAATGATTTTTTCGTTTTTGGAAGAGGACCAGAAGAGACGATCTAAGCAGCAATTGGTATTGAATACCGATTCTATTTTCTACAAAGAAAAAAAAACATAGAGAAATCAATTGATTGGTATTACAATTTATAGTAAAGTATAGTAAAATTTCCTAGATTTCTAAACTAAAAATCCCAACAAAATCGTGTTAGGAATGGTGTCCTAGAACTTGTAATTATTTAATAATAATAATTTATTAAGAATAAATTAAATAAATAAACATAAGTTCTTTATATTATCTAGATTGATTCAATTAAAGATATTAGGAATATATGGAAATATCTAAATATCAAACATTCAAATAGTAAACTCTAAGTTACTCTTATGAAATCACGACTTAGTATGTGAGTCATACGAGAGGATTAAAGTCGAGATGAGTAACTTAAAAGTGTCTACAGTAAATGGATAACGTTTGGGAACCTTATCCTGGTAACACTGTTGATAGCTTCACATTTTGTTTATAGACAAATGATCTAATCCTGATCATTCATGTGGGAGACATGAAATGGAAGTATCATATGCAATGTTGATTGTATAAGACAGGACCACGATATTCGATCAAATTTCTCATTAGTACCGCTTTAAGAAATGATCGAATATCAAACTAAGTTTATCAACCGTGATAAATCTCAATCCCGAGTGAAATGCGGACTCCTATTTATGGAGTTATGTTCTTTGATTCACATGGTTGAGAGCGATCCGTAAGAACGCTCAATACATCTCTGTTTTGGGAACATGGCTAGATAAGTAGCTGGGAACTCATTTACACGAGATGGAATTCATAACTTTCCTATAAATTAACCGGTATCGGTGCGATACCTAAATATTTTAGGAACTTTAGGAAACTCCTTGATGTCTTGATTCGAGACATGAACAAGTGGCGCCACGACTTCTATTGATCACGAAGTATATTATCTCTAGTTCGACTAAAGATAATGTTCATTGGAGAATCGGCGGGAACACAAGGATAAAGCGGTAATTACAGGGGCAAAACGGTAAATTTATCCCTTGTAATTATGAGGGTTCCACGTGAAGGATTATATCACGAGATATAAATAAAATATAAACTAAATGGACATAACTCATCTATAGTGAGGGGAGTTCAATTTATGAATTTATAGTGGAATTATTCATAGTTAAATAATAAGTAATTAACCGATTATGAGTTAATCACTTAATTGACTAATTATTAAGCCCATGATCTATAGGTCCATCTGGTCCCTATGCTAGCCCAAATATCGTTGTAGCAAAACTAAGTTATTAATTTAGTTTAGGAAGAACAAACAATTTAAGTAATTGATTTTACTTAAAATTAGGCAATATTAATTATTTGAATAATGAGATTATTTCAATGAAAATTAATATTAATATTATTAATATTGATACAATATTAATTGTTTAAATAAAGAGTTTATTTAAATGGAAATTAATATAACATTATCAATTATAATATTTTATGGCAAAATTAATTGTTTAAATAAATAAATTATTTAAACGGGAATTAATGTTAATATTATTAATTATTTAAATAATGAGTTTATTTAAATGGAAATTAATAATTAGTATTATTAATTAAATAATGAGTTTATTTAATTTAGTAATAAATATTAGAGAGAATTAAATATAATTTGTTTAAGAAACAAATTGGTTTTGGCCAAAATAATTAATTAATTGAATAAGATTCAATGGTAATTAAGATATTAATTTTTGGCTAAATGTGTTTAAATTAGAAATTATTATTTGAATTTTTCTAATTTTAAATATAAAAATATATAATTATTAAATATAGAAAAGTATTTGAATAAGAAATAAATTATAAATATATATATACATGCGTTTTTCATTTGGCTGAGGGATATTGACGGCGCATGCATGGATTGATTATATATATATATATTTATTTATTTTATTTATATTTTCTATTTTAATAATTTGGAGATAAGCTTTATCTAATTAGATTAGATATCATATTTTCCTATAAATATGACCATTGGGATTCATATTTAAGATACTTCTCACTTTAATTAGAAAAGTGAAAATTCTCTCTCAAGTTTTTGCCCAATTGCCGATTTTCCTTAGGGAAAAATTTAGAAGAAATTTTTTCTTCTTTTGTTCTTTCGGTTCGGTTCCCACAAATCAGTTTTGCTTTCGATCGGGATATAGCATAGAAGATCCGGTGTTGCTGAGGATTTGATGCTGTAAAGAAACCTCCAACCGATTCTCCATATTTTACTCAATGTAAGTAAACGGGTTTTAATTTTCGAAATTAAGCATGAATCTACATGTTTTATCACAAATTGCATGATGTTAATAGATCCGTTATTAAATGTTAATAAGTTTACTAAATAAAATTCCGCTAATGTAGTAAATCATCCCTTCAAATCGTTGGCCTGTGTTCGGTCCGTTTTGGTTCATAAAAACAAAAATATCCTAAAAATATTATCCGAAAAATTCCAACAAAATCGCTCACATGTGTTCGCTTCGATTCAATTCGTACCAGAGATTGACGAATTCGCTCGAGGCAGAAGTTTTAACGTAGAATGATAATGGCAAAAGGTTTTCCTTTTCCCCGTTGACAATGGAGGGAAGAAAAATTAATCTTGTTGTTGCCTAAAAATGGAGAGCTTTCACATAAGCAACGAACTTAGAAGATGGGATGAGTCGGAGGTCGTGCGCTGCACTAGAGGTGCTACGTAGGCAGTGTGCTGGATAGTTGACAAGCGTATCTGCAAAGAAAAGGAGTAGAGCATCGGTGTGGTGTTGGCCTAACACCCTCTGATGCTTAAGTCAGAGCTAGTGTGCCAGAGAGAATTCGAGTAGAATTGTAGTAGAAATTAGTTACCTAATGAATGAATTTCTTCTCCTATTTATAGGAGAGTAGGTTGATGACATCATCGTGCCACGTGTTGCCTCGGGATTGGACCATGTGTTGCTTATCAATTACGTGTCGCTTGCGGGTTACGCCACGTGTCATTTCCTAATTGGATACTTGCATTCGGTTTAAACATATAAGTTTATGTTAGAGACTGTGTTGCCTGGTCTTATTAGGTGTGTGGACTTTATGACTAGGTACCGCGCTCAGACGAGGTGCGTAGACATTTTTACTAAGTTGTAAAATTCCATGTGTTGACAATTTCACCCCAGAACAAATCTTACATGAGTTTTACTAAGGTCAACTGCCTTGACTATGGTTAATGAGGATTAAGATGTCTTTTCCTCTTCTTATAATTATAAATAATATTAAAAAAAAGAAGGTATGTTAGTTTTGGATGTTTTTAATAACAGAAATTTGACTATGGAAAGTGTAAGAGTGAAAAAAGTTAAATTGAAAATGGGGTGTAAATTGAAAAAGCTTGAAAGTGTAGGGGTTGTACATTTAAGCTCTCTTTTATGCATGAAGAATTATTACCTAGATTTTGAAAACAAACTGCCCATATAAAAAAACAACCAATGAAATAGAATTACGCGTTAATGGTTCCCCTTTTCTAACTTGAAAGTTGGGCATATCATATTTTTGGTCAACTTCCTTTATTAATTGCACAACTTCCCAAAAAAAAACTTTTCTTTACGAAGAGAATGAGTTTGTGATGGTTTTTCAACTGTTTTTCATTTACTAAAACCATTTCTTTTTTTCTTTTTTTATGTTTGACTATATCATAAAAATATTTTTAAAATTTTAAAAAACATTTTAGTGTTTTTAGAGAAAAACACTTAATTAGTGTTTATCTAAAAAGTGTTTATAGAAGTGTTAAAAAAAAAGTGTTCATAGAAAAAATGTTTTACTAAAAACATTTTCTTGAAAATGTATCCCAAACTCACTTTTAAAAGTTTTTTTTAATGGTTAATAAAAACATTTTTTTATTTAAAAACACTTTTAAACATTTTCAAAAATTATCTCAAACGGATATTTAGTGCCAATGTGGGATAACTTTTAGTAATATTTAAAAGTGTTTTTGATGACCATTAAAAAATACTTTTAAAACATATCCCAAATAGACTATTATATTCTATAAAAATTGTCCTCTGTGGTTTAGACATACATAATTAAACTACCTTCCTCTTCAATTTCCTGGTTTTAATGATTAAAAAAAACAGTTGTACACTTCCTATATGACTTTTAAATAAATTAAAAATCGGGGATCTTTATTTTAAACGCAGAATGAAAAAAAAACAAACACTTGAATGGGATTATTTGAGGGGGTCTATGTTCTTTTAATTAATTATTTTTTTCTCTCTGATTGTCCCTTTCCTATCTTCGTGATTACATTAATTAAAAAGAAAAACAATTTTTAAAGAAGCCAAAAGTGGTTGGATAGATTTTTCTTTCTTGTCCCATGCGGTTTATGAGATACAGTTGAGAGCTAAACAGTGATGAAATATCAAGATTTATACTCGGAAGTTAAAACCAATAAAACTAATTGAATTAAGGAGGTCGGTTAAATTTTTTTAAATTTATAAACACCCTTAAAAAAAAAACATAAATTTATTATTAGCGGCCATTCGTTTGGAGTTATTTAGGCTCCGTTTGGTTTGTGATCCAAATTCAATTTTATGAATCTGGATTGAAGAAATAGAAGGGATTGGAATTTTTAGGTGTTTGGTTTGCAATCTAAATCCTCAAAATTTGAATACCATTCATTTTTATGCCTAAATTCTAAATTCTATAAAAATAAGAATCCCTACAACTCTCTTCACACGACTCAAAAATCTAAATACACGGGATTGCATAAGTGAAAACGCAATCCCGTCAAAAACAAAGTTCGGACATAACCTCTCATCTCCTCACGCACGAACAGATTCCAATCTCCGTCATCTTCATCCTTGTGGGATCGTCTCTTCTTCATTCAATTCTCGCATCCGCGTCTTCATCCTCATGGGATTCGTCTCTTTTTTCATCAAATGAGCAGACGAAATTTCAGAAAAAGGGATCTCTTTGCTTACAAATTTCAGAAAAAAGACGAAATTTGAACCATTGTCTACTGGAAAATGGGTGAACGCAATACCATTTTCATAATTTGTTGCTTTCAATTATGAATTCACTGTTAAATTTTACAGTTCATTTTAATGATATTTCAACTCTTTTTGGTTTCTTTGCTTACAATTTTATTGTTCTTGCTTCCTTTATACTTCACTGCTGAAGAAATATAAAAAGAAAATATTATAAAACCTTTACCCTAGATCTGAGTTTTTCTTTGAGTGTTTCTTTTTGTCTCATTTTTAAACACACAGCTTTAAAAAATTTCCATGGGAAAGAGTTCTGTTCGATTGAGCTGTGGAAATGTAAAGTGTGATTTTGTTTTGATTCCACTCAACCCCCCAATTTGATGGGTTTTGCCATCTTATTACTTTTGGTGGTTCAGTTGGATTTTATGTTTTATGGCATTTGATTCATGGTGTAAACATATTTTATATCAAGTCTTTTTCCACACATTTGAAGGGAGAGTTCAATATACTTGAAACAAAGTGGCTTAGATGTTGTAATAGTGAATGATGGTTATATTGTTTAATATATTTAGGGGATCTGCGAAATTTGACCATCTTGTAAGATATATTATAAGATCAGATAAGAGCTTGCTACTTTTGAATCTTCAGGTTTAGACCACCTTCTCAATGCTAACCACTTGTGAGTAGTATTCTTTTCATTTATAACTAAATAAATATATCTCAAGTGTTGAGGCTTCCTTTCTACTACTTTACTTTGTGAATTGGAGTCACTTGAGCAGGAACAAGCTATCTGGTCCCATACCTCCAAATCTTTTTAGCTCTCATATGTCATTGGTACACCTACAAGTGGATATGTCATTCACTTTTTTGTCCTAAAACTGTCTATGTTTTCCTTACAGAATATTTGATGGGAATCAATTTTCTAGAACTATTCCACAAACCTTAGGACTTGTTAAGAAGCTTGAAGTTCTGTAAGTCACGTATATACCACTTTTCCAATTGAATAATGGATGGATGCATCATTCATGGCTTGACAAGGATTGCTCAGCATTTGGACCTCCAATGTTCACATAATCACAAGTCCCACTCAGCAGCATATTGCCAATGGTTCAGATAGATGCCATTCGATGAGGTATTGGAACTGCCTTAAGAGAGCTTCCTCCTTATTTTATATCAAGGGCAGGTATGAAGCATTAAATGGTAGCAGTATTCTTATAGTAATTATGTAACTCGTTTGATAAATTTTATGTATATTTTCTTTTAGTATAGATGACACCTTATCTTCTTGTTTTTCTATGTTTTTTTCCCTTTATTAAGGGAGGTTTTATCTCTGTGGGTAAAAAAAAGAGAACATTCTATAAAAGCATTTTAATAAAAAATTTATTGTGATTTTAAATAGTAACGTTAGATAAGAAAAGGAGAAAAAAACAAAGGCAAAATCCCCATTTTTCAGTTTTTTACATAAAAAACTAGTTGACGCGAGTGTTTGATATTGGGAAAAAATATTCCAACTATTTGAAACAACTTTTGTGCTTATGAAAGTATGTCAGGGAAATAAAGAAATTATGTGTGAAAAGTGGACAGAATTCTAATAGATATATAAAGAGAATCAAACTTTATTTGTATTATATCTAAGATGAATCTTAGGTAGTTCTAGCTTATATACGGGTGAGCCTTGGGCTAATGTTGCATCTCTTTTAGTTTTCATTCATCCTCTTCATTTGCTGATTTTTTTTGCTCATTTCTTGTGTGATCTTTTTTCCAACTCAAGTTATATTCATCGTGTCAACTATGAGAATGATTATCTTTTGTTCTTTGCACATAATACCGTCATTAAGAATAAGCCACTTAAAAGATTGACAGCAACACAAAAACACTAATGGATCTACAAGACAAGATATTTTCTGTTTGTATATGTATTTGCTTAAATTTAAAGGCATATCAAGCTATTTTTCCCATTTCCCGCTTTAAATACCTTAAAACATCATAGAAACAACAAAAATCCCTTTAAAGCCGTTTGTTTCTTTGATGTTTCATGCATGCTTACATGATGAAGACTTGTTTTTGTGATTGAAACTTGAAGCTTCTATAATATTATTGGTGTAAACATATACCATTTCCTTACTATAATATTCATTGACCAAGTTATTTTGTTTTATGTAAACTATTTTCAGATGATATGAACAATCAGTGACCGCTATGAAGTCCATTTTTGTACGCTTAATTGGATTTAGTGCAAATGCTATATGCCTTTACCTTACCATTGAAGCCATTATTGAGATTGCAAGTTGATGGGATAGTGAGAGTTCAAGCCAAGCAACTATGGAATAGTGAAAGTTCTCGCAAAGATGAGAATATCAATTTTGGCTTTATATAAGCTTGAAGTTTTTTCGTTATTTTTGAATTATCATTGTTAGTATAGCTTTTTACCAATGTAATTTTATTCAAACCAGCTAGTGTATTTCTTATAATGTCCAGTTCGAGTAACATATCTTATTACAATGTACCATTGGATTCTAGTTTGATATTTTTGGATACTACTATCAACTATAACATATTATGTTTATAATATAATATTATGAAAGTTGCTTTGAAAAATAAGAATATAGTTGGATACTTTAGATTTGGATCCTGAACCAAACACATATTTTGAGTAATAATCTCATTTTTGAATTTCTGAATACCAAACCAAACACATATTTCAAATTTCTGGATGTTAATTCTTAATTCTGAATTTGTTACCAAACGCAATTTCAGAAACAACAAATTCACATAATACTACTCTGAATTCAGTAGAATCCACTAAATTCAAATCATGTTTTCCAGATTGCGAACCAAACGGGGCCTTAAATTCCATGAATGTAATATAACGAAAATAAAAACTATTCGTTTAGCTAAATTAAATATAGGTCAAATTAATCTCTAATTCTTTTGTAACTTATTCCTTCCCTTCCCCATAATACCCCAATAATAAAAGACCTTTTATACTACAATTCAATTTTATCTTCATTAAAAAAAATATCTACACTTTTATCACTTAAATCTATCTCTACACTAATTATCTCACTTGAATGTTCTTAATCTAATAAGCCAAAAAATTAAAGATATTTTTTTGAAGTAATTTTTTAAATGGTTTTTTATTAGACAAAAAAAAAATGATATATGATATTCAATAACATGACAATAAATGATATTCAATTTTCAATAATAGTAGTTTCTTTCCTTATTTATAATACATAGGTAATTTTGTATTTCAAGATCTAAAAGATAATTGATTCCATAAAAACAATGTAAAATAAATATAGGGTAAAATATCATTTTGATTCCTGAACTTTCACTTAAGTTTCATTTTCGTCCCTAAACTTTTAAAATTTCCACATTTCGTCCATGAACTCTCCGATTCGATTCGTTTCGTTTTGGTCCTTCAGATTTTGTTTTTCCTTCTATGACATTAATGGAGGGCTTATGTGACATGTAATTGATGATGTGACAATATAGATATATACCGTGAGGTTAAATACTATAGAAAAACTAATATAAAGAAGGTTAATCTCATCTTTTTCTCCTTAATTCCAATCTTAAATCTCATTGTATATTCGTTTTTCCACGTCATTTAACCTCGTTATATGTATATATAATGTCACATCATTAATTATATGCTACATAAGCCCTCCGGTAATGTCCTATATGGAAAAATGCTGACCGAAGGATTAAAATGGAACGAATCATATAGTTTAGGGATGAAAAATGTAACTTTTAAAAGTTTAGGGATGAAAATGAAACCTGAGTGAAAGTTCAGGGACCAAAATGGTATTTTACCCAAAAATATAAAATAAATAAATAAAGTATCCTTTTGATCCTTGAATTTTGGTTGTCGTGTCTATTTAGTCTTTGTGTTTTCAATTTGTGTAAGTGGTCCATGAGTTTTGAACATTGTGTCTATTTGGTCAATGCATTTTCAATTTGTGTCTAAGTGGTCCCTGAGTTTTGGACATTGTATCAATTTGATCCCAAGTTTCAAGAATTATTAAATATAAGTTTAATTGGTCCTTAATTTAACATATTCGTTAACTTTTGAAATACTATTTAATCATGTGTCAGTATTTTGGCCAATTAAACATTTTATATCAGCGTTAAGTCAATATTTTATATCAGCGTTAAGTCAACATTTTAGTAAGAAGTTAATAATTTCTGGACCAATTAAAAGTTATTTCTAATAGTCCATGAACCATTTAGATACAAATTAAAAACTCATGGTCCAAATAAATTTAATGTCCAAAACTCAAATATTATTTAGACATAAATTGAAAACACATGGACCAAATAGATATAATATTCAAAACTGATGGACCACTTTAACGCAAATTAAAATCACAAGGATAAAATAGACACGATGTCCAAAATTCATGAACTAAAAAAAATACTTTATCCTAAAAACAAATAATCTGCGTATTAAAAAGAAGAAAAAAAAAAAAAAAATAGAAGGAGGGTGATTGGGTCAATATAAAAAAGTCAGCTTCCCTTCCCTTCCATTCCCTTGACACGCATTGGTTTTGCCGTATAAAGCTGATCACTACACGGAAAAAACAAGTTCTTTTCAATTGCGCTTCCCTCTTTTCTCCTTCGTTATTTTTTTTTTTACCCTTCCCCATTCTTTCAGTATCGTTCTTCCATATCAATTCTCCTTCTTCTTCTTCTCTCTCTCCTTTTCTTTTTACGAGGATACTTTTCCTTATAGTTGAAAGTTTTCCGGTGAGATCGGACTTTTTCGGTCCCTAATTCGTGCAGCAATGCTTCACAAAAGTTTCAAGCCTGCGAAGTGGTATTGAATTTCTTCTTCTTCTTCTAATTTCGAAAAGACTTTTTGAATTACTGATAATTTTTGAAACCGGATTCGTTGTTGTTAATTCCTTTTTAAATCTAATTTACGCGGTTTTATTGAATCCTTTTGACGTTACTGTTCGATCAATTGATCGAATTTAACACCGATTCGTTTTTTTTTTATTGATTGAATTTGCTCGGTGCAGCAAGACATCGCTGAAGTTAGCTGCTTCACGGATTAAACTTTTGAAGAATAAGAAAGAAGTTCAGGTTAGGCAGCTTAAGGGAGAATTGGCCAAGTTGCTTGAGTCTGGACAGGTCCAGACCGCTAGAATTCGGGTACTTTTTTTATTCTTTATCCATGAAATATGATTATACATACATTTATTCTCTTGGTTATATTTGTGTGTGTGTTTTTTTTTATTGTATCACTGTTTGGATAACTGATCTCATATTGGAAGATGAAGTCCATATTTGTTTTCTAAGGAAATTATCTTTCCATTCCTATCTCAGGTTGAACACTTTGTGAGAGAAGAGAAATCGAAGGAAGCGTATGAACTAATTGAAATATTTTGTGAGTTGATTGCCGCACGCTTGCCTATGATCGAGTCTCAAAAGTATGTCAACTTTATCATAAACCTTTGTAGATTTCTCATTGATTTTTGCATATAGGTTTACATGTATAGAATGTACCTTTTTTTTATTAATTATTATCTCAAAATATGATTTTTTGATTTCAATTTGACACGTGTTCTGACTTTGTTCTGGAAGTATTTTACGGCGGATTCTTTATATGGAAGTGTACTTTAACTGTCTCTGTTAATATGTCCAGAAATTGCCCCATTGACTTGAAGGAAGCAGTCTCGAGCGTAATATTTGCATCACCTAGATGTGCAGATATCCCGGAGCTTATGGATGTCCGTAAGCACTTTAAAGCAAAATATGGAAAAGAATTCGTCTCGGCAGCAGTGGATTTACGCCCTGAATGTGGAGTGAATCGCATGGTAATTGTGTTAGCTATTTATAATTGGCCAATTATTAAGGTTGGAAAGTGTGGATTCTACCAATGAAAGCAATTCGGTTCCATTTACTTTCCTTTTCACTTTATTACTTTTTCAGTTGGTTGAGAAATTATCTGCTAAAGCACCAGATGGTCCGAACAAACTTAGAATATTGACTGCAATTGCCGAGGAACATAGCATTAAATGGGATCCCAAATCCTTCAGCGATAGTAGTTCAAACCCTGCGGCTGACTTATTGGTAAGATTTTGTTTGTCCAAGTGATTTCCTTCCTCTACTGCTTAAGGTGTATTGCTAAGATGTAGTGACACCATGTAGGAAGTCTATCGATTTTTTTTTTCTTTTTAGTTGAATATCCATTCTGATTCTGTTTCTACAAATTATGAACTTAATTGAGCAGAATGGACCAAATACTTTTGAGAAGGCCGGTAAAATATCGATACAGATGGAACCTATTGGTGTCCAACCCTCAACTGATCACCATAACAAGGGATCTCCTAGTGTTCCAGTGGCATTTAAATCTGATGAAAGACATAATATACCTGAAAACTCCCCTCAGCAGAATTTTAGATCAACACTTCATTCCCAGAAATCTGACTCTACCGATGTCAATGTCAATCGGATCAATGTCACTGGTCATCATATTTCAGAAACAAGATCTTCTGGTGCGTATTTGGATTTGCTTGTGTTCGTTCTTTCCTCTCTGTATGCATGCTGTATTTTTCTTTCTTTTTCTCTGTTCCCTTTAGAAGATCATTACTTCATTACATTTGCTTCTTGTAATCATTTCTCTGCACGGGTGGTGTTCTGATATGCAGAAATTAATGAAATGGGGACGCAATATAGGCACTCAAGTTCTGGAAATCAGAATAATTACTCTTCAGATAGGCAACATTGGACTATGGATTTCAAGGATGCTACCTCTGCTGCACAGGCAGCTGCTGAATCTGCTGAGCGAGCAAGCCTTGCTGCTAGAGCTGCTGCAGAACTTTCTAGTCGTGAAATCATATCCCGGCAGAGCTCTTCCGAGTGGCAGAAATCTTCACCTAAGTCTTCACCTAGTAATTTGGGAACTATATCCCGGCAGAGCTCTTCAGAGGGGCAGAAATCTTCACCTAGTAATTTAGGAACCATATCCCGGCAGAGCTCTTCAGAGAGGCAGAAATCTTCACCTAGTAATTTAAAGGCTGAAGGACCTCAAGAATATGCTAGCTCAAATTTGCAACCTCAATTTCGCAAAGATCCAGTTGCTAATGCCGGTCATAGAAGTTCTATGATGGATGATAATTGGATAAACAATGATGCTAAAAGCTTTGTCGGAAGTAAAGCTGAGGAATCTTGTGAGCCATCTTTGGTGAAATCCAGTCCTAGTAATATTGACACTAATACCTCTGAAACTAATTTTGACGCAGCAGATGCCTACTCTCGTAAGAACTCATCTTATTCCAAGTTTAATGACTATCTTGGTAGTGGAAGTACAGAGGAACAGCCCAGAAACTCTGATGTACAATATGTCAGTGATCAGCCACATGGTACAAGTTCCAGAAAAATTAGTTCTCCCAGGGAGGCGAGGCTTGGAAATGATTTAAATAGAGCGCCTTCTCATGAGATGCTGGAAAATGATACTGACGTGAACCCTTTTGCCATGGGAAAAACAAACGAATATGGAAATACTGTTGAAACAAGTTTTAATGAAGCCAGTGTGGTTTTTGATGATTACGGTCTAGACGATGATTTTGAGATAGGTCACAATTACCAGAGAAAAGAATCTATTCTGGATCTTTCATCACCTGGGGGGAAGATGCCAATAAACCTATCAGAAGCAACAGATACTTGGATCCCCAAGCAAGACAAATATGAGTCTCCTGACAAGTCTGTTTCACATGAACAAATTTCTGAGGATCCTACTCCTTTGTTTGCTGAAAATCTGAGGAGTTCTGGAGATGCTTTCAAATCTGATGACTTCTTGCCTGCAACTTATGACCATTCAGATGGACCTAGTTCTGAAAGTGAGGAAGAAGCTGAGAGTGCCGGTAAAAAGAACAATGGTGAATTTTCTAATGAGCAGAATTTGTACTCTGAAAAAACTGAATGGACACATAATAATAGTCATGGATTAGCAGGTTTCTCATATAAGGAGAAGAGAAGCACGTCAACATCTCGCTCCTCTTCCAAGTTGTCACCTGCCCGTGAAGCAAAGGGGAAAGCGAGCCCACCAAGCTCTCCTGATATCATACAAGATACGTTAATTTTTGAAGAATCAACTTCAGAAGGCTACAGTGCGTTGAGTTTTGGGAAATTGAAGGGTGGCCTAAGAAATCAAAAGAGTCCTAGGCATCCCTATGTGAACAATTCATCAGGAAGTTACTTACCATCCCTGCAAGCTGGTGAAAACTATGCCTCAAAGACTGAGAATTCTACCACAATTTCTTCCACAGGTAGGGGTTCGTTCAGATCAAATGCTTCCAGTCACGAGACATTCCATGTAGAAGAAAAACCACGTGATGAGAAGGGCTCACAAGCCAAGAGTAACAGCTATTCCTATCTTGATGATTCGAAGGACAAGTTTTCAGATTATACTCGTAGGAGTGAGCAAGAATTATACAGTGATGAAGTGGGCAGTAAAATATCAAAGAAGTCAACCTCAAGAGTTGCAGATCAGTATCCTGGTTTGCATGGCGATGATGATACTGAGGAAGATTTGCCTAGACAGAATATGAACGACAGTCCTCGTCGAGCTACTGTCCTTTCTCGACGGACCAAAACCTCTCCTAAAAGTTCAAATTCATATTTAAAGGATTCAATTGAGACAAGAACGACTCATGATGATGGATCTGAGAGAAAAGCTTCTAGGAATTACCATGCATCTACAGTTTCTTTGAAGATGAAGACTCAAACAAATTACTCCGATCACTTGGCAGATCCAGAGCAGCCTCAGTCATCTATACCTTTCAAGAAAACTCCTGAAACTAAGAGGTCTTACAATGAGGAAAGATTAAGATCATCTACCAAGGAACAATCATCCAATGCTCCCCTAGAGTTAGACACACAAGGCAGCTATGAGAGCTTGAAAATTTCTTTTTCAAGGGAAAAGACGGCAGTTCCATTGAAGACTAAGGCTCAAATAAACAACTCTGATCAAATAGTGAATAATGAGCAGCCTCGATCAAATAAATCTTCCAAACAAATTGTCGAACCCAAAAGGTCTTACCGTGAGGAAAGATCAACGTCTTCTTCAGTGGAAGTACCGTCTACTTCTTCTCCGAAGTTAGAAACACAAGGCAACTCCGAGAGTTTGAAAAGGGAGAAGTCCAAGGCTGCTGAGAAAGCTAGCCATGTTCACCCAAACCTTCCCGACAGTGACGACTTTATGGCGCACTTCCTGTCACTTCGACAGAACCGCAAGTAAATATATAGTTCCTTTTGCATATGTGAGTATAATTACTTAATTTTTTACTATATTCTTACACATTGTCCATGGTTTTTTTTTGTTGATATCTTGTATCATTGCATTAATATTCTGAAGGTTACATTATTAAATGTGTAATTTGAGTTCATAAAAAGATTTGACATTATCTCTCGTTTTTGTTTTTTTTGTTTTTAATTATAAATAATTTTGGCAAGTACGTTACATGGGTTTCATTCTTTTATACAAAGAAATAATATGAAGATTTACTTTGAGGAAGATATTCGTAAAGTGGATGAGTTTTCCATGTTAAGATAATGCTAGTTTTATTTGTCAGTGTCTGCTTCTGTTTTGTATAAAGGATGATTGACTTGAGCTTTACAAATCCCACCTTCGCTCAAATTATTGTTTGTAGAAGTAGTAATAGTAGTAGGGTGCAAATACAATAAAATATTATAAAAATAATTGCAAATTTAATAATTGGTGATTAATATGATTATTATTAATCTATCGATCATCAATTATTTGTCATCTAATGATTAGTAGGTTTATTAAAATATTATGTTTATAAATATTTTTTTAAAAAATTACTATATTGAGAGTTTCTTTAATAAACCTAAATGTTTTTAAATATTTTAAAAAATAAAATTACCTATTAAAATTTCCACATTCTCAAACCCAGACCCGCACGTGAACGGTCACTGAAGGATATCTTAACAGTTTTATAGTCAACTCTATTTTATATTATATTTTATAAAATTCAAAAAAGACCAAGTAAAATTTGATTTTTTAATAGTTTAAACAAAAAACAATGTGTTAAAAAATTAAACATCACGCTCTTTAACTTACAATGTGAAGCTTTCAAAACAAAAAAAAAACTTACAATTACATTAAAACTCCATAATAAACTAAAAATGATCTGATCTTTATACAGAGAACTTAATTAACGGAACCAATTTGACCTTATAATTTGGTTGGTTTTGATTTTATTCTAAAATTGAAAATAAACAGCCGATTCGACTGGAGATTGGACTGGTTTTCAAAGTAATCTGTTCGAGTTTGAAACAATCGATTTCACCGTTCGTTTTTTATTTTCCTTGATTGATGAGTAGACTGCGAATTGATTTTTGCCTATCAATCAATTAACCTAAATGCTACTTGAGACATAATGGCTATGCTAGTCTCTTTCCAAAAAAAAAAGGCTACAAAGTTACAAAAAGCTTCTTACAATTCACCTAGACAAACATGGCTGGCAATGAGGTAACCCATCTACACTTCAAAATTGAGAGACAGAATTTTGATAAGAAAATAATCAGACTATCCATCATTCTGTTACCTTCAATATCTGCTTGTGTATTGTTTGAAAAAAGCAGCTTCAGTTCTTCAAGAAATCATAGAAGCTATGAAGAAATTCTTTAGACGGTAGCAAGTTGACTATATTCTGTGAGTACTGTAACCTGAATCTTCTGATTTCAAATCCTCTTTCCAGTTCTCAAATTCAGATCCACCAAAAACTAATTGCTTGATTCCAACATGGCTGATCGGAGAAAAATTCAGGGGTACATAAAAGTATCAGTAACGTAAACATCAGAAAAATGCTAAACAGAAACCGATAAAGAGCTGATCGGTGTTTAAGACAATGCAGATCCAATGGAATACTGAAATTATTATATGGGAAACTAGGATAGGACAAGAAAATTTTGGTATGAAATATAGAAATAGAGGAAACTTACTCAGAGCTTATCTGGGTTAATGCATTGATCAATATATCTAGAAGCAATGGTTCACTAGATCCAATATCAACCCTATGCACAAAATGAGTATATATAAGAAAACGATTATGACCACCGACAACATCTTTAGCTCTTTCCGAGTAGCATGAACATATCAGTATCTTGAAACTAAGTTTCTGGAAGAAGAAAAAATTGGAGCTCAATGTCAACATTAAGAAATATTAGGTTTTAGGCTAATGGTACCATATACGAGCCAAGGTGTCCTGAACCTCAAAATCTCCAATGTTATAAAATGTGGTTGGCGTAACATTGGCTCCTTGTATAGCATCATAACTTGGTCGCTTATCCAATGGAGCTTGAGACAGCTGGAGGAATGAACTAAAGTAAGAAACAAGCGACATATTTGATTCAGAAGTTTGGTAGTTCACTTATTTTCAACGTAAAACACCACACAAACCAGCTAACAACTTATAAACCGGGCATGGAGCCAACGACATTAAAAGTTACCTGCATGTTCATGGCATTGCATCCACCAAGGCGTCCGATGATGTGCCACGACCTTACGGTCTGTGAACAAAGACAAGTCAATTCACTAAAATTTCTCTAGGAGACACTGAGAAAGCATAATGGAGAACTTACATCACAAACTAAGGTGATATCTTTTGCCAACGGAATGTTGTAGAATTCAAACCATATGTACGAGTTCGAGAAATCAAATCTGGAAGAAGTATTGACAACTCATATGTCAAATTTCAAGCTGTAATCAAAAGGGGGATAAAAACAGGCATAATTTAAGCCACAAGAAAAGTATTCAACAGAGAATCTCCCTAAATTATTGGGGGAAAAACAGATCCAAATGCAGGAAATTACAAAATCTTTTACTCTCAACAAAGTTTAGACTACAGTTCAGGAAGATAATCGATGGAACGTGCATAGAAATATAACTAGAGATATGTTAAATGATTAAATTTGTCTTAACTCAACAGTTTAACCTTTTGAGTCATGAGTTCAAGCACCTGCTAAGTCATTTCCTCCCCAATTATTAATATTCGAAGTGATTGATCTCGTGCAAATATCCGATCCCATACGTGAGAAGGAGTGTTGAGATATGTCAGCCTTAACCCAAGAGCTTAAGCTTTTGAGTCTATTGGTGATTTAACACTAAGAAATGTAAAACAAATAGTTAAACTTACTGGTTGAATGTAACTTTCATTGTAATAGCCGAACCAGTTTTGGTTTGCAATATCTTATGCCTTTTCTTCCTTAACCTTTCTTCAACCTGAAACAATAATTTTAAGTAAAAATAACCATTAAAACCATTATGCTCCCAAAAAAAGAAAAAAGAAAAAACTTTACTTTGGAGCGACCCTTATCAGGATCATCAACGAAATTTCCAATAATTTCAGCGAACTCAGGGTTTCGATCGAAGTCATGGTTTCCCATTTCCCTTTCTCTATACCCACTCTTACTCCAAAACCCATCATCATCGTCTTTTTGGTAATCTTCATCCTTGTTTTCTTCTTCATCCACCACCTCAATTTCAGCAATGGGAATGTTTTGGGTTTTCGATTTTTTTCTGTCGCGGCTAGCTTGGGTGACTGTTTGGCTTACCTTGAGCTGGGAAAAGTTTAGGGAGGTGGCGTGGCGGGAAATTTTAGTATGAAATTGGGTGATACTGATGGGAAGATGAGGAAGCGTGAGTGAGCAGTGGCGGAGCTGCAAGATTTTCATTTTTCTTTCAATCGAAAACTATGATTTGAAAAATGAAGTCTCAAAGCCTGCAACCCAGCAAGTTATCTAATCAGATTTTCACTTTAACAGATGTTTAAACGAGTTTTAAACCCTCCTTATTACAATCAATAATAAATCAATGTTTTTTTTTCGATGGGTAAATAACTGAACCAGCTATGCTTAAGTAATATAAATTATATAATTTTAAACTGTACAAACTCAAACTAATTAAACCCATAATATAATTACTTCTATTGGTTTCAAAACTTTTTTTTTTTCCTATATTAAAATATTTACTTAATACTTCGTTTGGTGGTAGGAATTTGTGAGAAATTATTTCAAATTCTAGAATTTTAAAATAGGGTAAGAACCGCAAATACTTCTAATGATGCCTGGCCAAGTCGTGAAAAGTTCCTGAAGTTTAAAAATGGTAAATCACACCCTCGTCCTTTCAAATTATGCCAATAAGACCTCTTTATTCCAACGTTGTAAATTTTCTTTTAGCCATAACTTCTTCATTTGAACTCCAATTTTGATGATTCAAGATGTTTTGGAATCCTCTTTTCAGGCTCTACGTCATAGTTATCTCAAAAATTCAAAATTTTCAATAAATAAAAGAGTTTTATTATCGTCAAAATATTCGGTATAATTACAATAATTAACCCGGTTGTTTACTGATGATTTAAAAATTTTCAAGTGACCATAAAGTAGAGCCCGAAATGAGGATTCCAAAATATGTTTAATCATCAAAATTGAAGTTCAAACGAAAAAGTTATGGCTAAAAGAAAATTTACAACATTGAAGGGGAGGGGTCATATTGATATAATTTTGAAGTACGGGGGTGTGATTTGCCATTTTTAAACTACAAGGACTTTTCATGATTTTGATCGAAACCATAAGGGTGTTATTTGCATTTTACCCTTTAAAATATGGAAATGATTGATTCCTCATAAGTTGTTTGGGGTGAAATGATTTTAAAATCAGCAACAATTAAATTCCTGTTTGGATGCTAACCTAACAAGAAATGAAATGAAATTTGACAGTTTTACTTTTATACCCTTGTAATCATCAATATCAATAAAAAATTGTTTATTTACTAAACAATGATTATGTTTTTAAGAGTTAAAAAAATAGATAAACTTACAAAAAGAAATTTATTGATCGTATTAAAATGAAAATTGATAATTAATTTATTGCAACAAATTTGCAGTCAAAACGAAATTAATTGTCAAATTAAATAATAAAAAAGACAAATAGCATTGTGATTATGAGTGTGAATGAGAGCATTTTCAAATTCTGGTGGTGACTTTTTTTTCTTCTGTGTTAAGATCATTGAAGATATACAATAGGGCGAAGAGAGTTTGAGAGAGAGAAATAAAAGACAACGATTGAATAATTTGATATCAGAATTCTTTTATATTGATATGGTTAGATGTGGAAAAGTAGTTATCTTAAAAAGAAATCTCATCAAATCCGACCTATTTGACCAAGAAAATTTATTACGTAAAGTTATGATTTCAAACCAGGTGTGATTTCAAATCTTATATTTTATCGAATTTGAGCTTGTTGTGTGGTATGTTATCCCAATAAGTAAAACGTCTATCATATGCCGCATCAGATAGGATGATTGTGCTAGGGAGAGGGATAAACCGACGACGTGAAGATGATTTGATGATTGATTAACAGGACTACTTGTCAATGAATGGGAGGCTAGTCACTCAATGGCAAGAAAACAGCCAACCCATTCTCTATAAATAGAGAGACTCTGATTGGTCGAGGTATCTCATCCTATAAATTTAGACTCTAACTTGAGTGTCGTAGCATTTGGCAAGGGCTACACATTGTCAATTTCTTTGCAAATTCTGACTTGGGACTATCTATTGTTTCATTCTCTTTTCATATCTAGTTTTTTATATCATGAGATTTCATCTCAAAACCAATTGACAATGAAAGAAGTAGCTCATATATCTTATAAAGATTGAGAATCCCCTTCATCTTTTCAATGTGTGATTCCATTTTTGGATCAAATATCAGTTTGAGTTTGTTGGACTCTGATACTATTTTAAATATGTTAAATCACCATTTAAGCCTATAGATAAGGGTAAATTTAGTCATATCTCAACATTAATTAGTGCACACGAGGACCTGACTTGCATTCAGTCACTTTGATGAAAATACGCAAGCATGTTTACAAAAGAAATACTAGATAAATGGTTCTTTCAAAATAAAAATTTACTTATATGTTTTCATAGAAATAGCAATAAGACTAGTCGAGGTCCGAAATCACCTCATAATCTTATGTGGTGGAATGAATTGAGGTTGTGGATAAGTATTAAGATTCCTAGGCATTTTGATAAAAAATTTTTTTTTTTTATTATTGAGGAGACATGCAAAACACACCCCTGTGGTTTGAAAATGAATATTTATACCCCTGTACTTTCAAAACTGTGCAAATTGACCTCTTCCTGCTACACCTTTGATTTCTTTTAGTCATAATTTTTTCGTTTGAACTCCGATTTGAATGATTCAAGATTTTTTGAAATCCTCGTTTTGAACTCTACGTTTTAGTCACAAAAATTTCTAAATTATCAGTATATAAAATTGTTTACGACTTCAACCCGATCTCATATATTGATGATGATAAATATTTTTATATACTAATGATTTCTAAGTTTTTAGGTGACTATAATGTAGAGCTCGAAACGAGGATTCCAAAACATCTTGAATCATTCAAATCGGAGTTCAAATGAAAAAGTTATGGCTAAAAGAAAATCAAAGATGTAACCAGAAGAGGTCAATTTGCACAGTTTTAAAAGTACAGAGGTATAAATATTCATTTTCAAACCACAAGGGTGTGTTTTGCATTTGACCAAAACCACAGGGGTGTGCTTTGCATTTTTACCTTTTATTAAAGAGTAATTTTGAAATTTAAAGTGTATAGAAGGTAGAAAAGATAATGAATATACAAAAACAAGATTATTATGATAATTTCATGTGGGCTTTAGAAAATCAAAGCCCACAACTGACTAAGCAATTGAGCTAGCAAACACCACTCGGCCCACCAAGACCAAACATATGGGTGTGAGCCCAATGGGTCAAAATCAGGTCCATAAACCATTTTTGTGGTAGAAGCTAGGGTTTTGAGACAACTTTTTATTGTATCTATATCGCCTTCATCGTTCTTCTTCCCGGCTGTTGCATCACTTCAAACCCTAGTAAGCCTTCTCTCTCGATCTGCCTTCTCTACGATTTCTAAAATTCAACTTTTTTAGCTCAAATTTATCAATTCTGTCATTGTTGTTTCTGTTGAATTCGAATCTATTCATTGTTTTTCGATTCCGATTTTAATCCCTTGAGAATTTTATCTTATTTTGATTTTGATTTTTTCTGGTTACTATTGCGATCTGAATGCAGGTGTAATTGAAGAAGCCGATTGCAGACATGTCTGAGAAAACGAAGGGGAGGAAAGAGGAGGTGGTTACCAGAGAGTACACCATTAATCTGCACAAGCGTTTACATGGCTGGTATGAACTTGTTATTACTGTTACTTAGTCTTTTTATTTGTTTTGTTCTTAATTTTTGTTATTTATCTAAAGCGTTAATTGTTATTATGTTCAGCGTTAATTAAATGATGTAGTTGTTAGACTCTAAGTTGCTACTAATTGTGCTGTATTGGCAATTAGTGTCAGTTGCGTGTCGGTAGATTTGTAACCTGTTTTTGGGTTTTGGATCTATATTCATATATAAAGTTCGTCACTTTCAGTTTCAGCTTCGTATCTATTGAAACCAATCTGATTGGGAATTTAGCTACCGGTATATGGTCATTGCAATTTATCCCTTCCAAGACGTTAGTTACTGATTGGGATTTAGCTACTTTTGGGTTCATTGCAATCTATTTGTTTCAAGACGTTAGTTACTGATTGGGATTTAGCTACTTGGGGTTCATTGCAATCTATTTGTTTCAAGACGTTAGTTGCTGGTAGGGAATTTCCCTTTTGTATTTATGGTGTTTTCTTTATTTTTGGTCATCTTGTCTTCATGATGAAAGTTCTTTGAGGGTAGGGCACAGGACAAAATGTAAGCAAAATGTAAATAGAGAAGGAACTTAAAAATGGATAGTATAGTAATGTAGGTTGTATTGACTGTCGCTGATGGATGGTTTAACACTCATCATACAATATAGAGGGGTATTGATAGTTAGATCTCTGTGGAGCTATGTTTGCTGTATAATCCTTGCATTTTGTAGACTGACATAATCGGGAGTTATTTTGGAGACTTTTTGTATACATTGATACATCATAAGATATAGGATAACTCATCCTCAAGTTACCCGTGCTGGTGGATGGGTTCTTTGCTATCCACTTTCTATTTCTTAATTTATCTGATTTGATTTCGCTTTCTTTCATTACTTTCATTTTTTGAAAGATTTCTTTGGTTACACCTATTTGTATCGGAAATTTCTTGTATACTATTTCCCAAACGTGACAATTCATTACTGCTTTGTCAAACAATAGCACTTTCAAGAAGAAGGCTCCCAAGGCCATCAAGGAGATAAGGAAGTTTGCAGAGAAAGCTATGGGAACAAAGGACGTCAGAGTGGACGTGAAGCTTAACAAGCATATTTGGAGCAGAGGAATTCGAAGTGTCCCAAGGAGAATTAGAGTTCGTATCGCCCGCAAGAGGAACGATGATGAAGATGCAAAGGAAGAATTGTATTCTCTTGTGACTGTTGCAGAAATCCCATCAGAAGGGTTGAAAGGATTGGGAACCAAGGTCATTGATGAGGAAGATTGATCTATTGCCCATTTATGAGGTTGCCTTGTTTTACAAACTTTTGACAAGATTTTTGGTTCAATACTTTTTGATAATTATGCGTTATTGTCTTGTGCACTTCTTGGTTATTTCCTTGTAGTCCTAGAGGAAGCAGCCGTTTTTGTTATATTTAGTCTTTGCTTCATTGTGTTTTTAAGTTACTTTTCTCTTCATTACATTTGATTATCGTGTCTATTCGACCTCCACTCTTTGAACATGCTCGTCTTGAACACTTAAATTCGTTGCTTATTACAAACCAATATAATCGATGACCAATTTCTCAGTCTGAATATAAATCCTAATTAATGAAAATTGATATTATAATGACCCTGATCACTTACTTTTAGCATTGAGCCTAACCTTCCCTACTATCACGGCTGAAGAATTTGTATGACTTGTAATCTCTCTCAAGTATACGAATTTTAAAAAAATCTTCTTATTCTCTTTAAAATGTTTTTAAATTTAAGTATTACAATCATTACTCCTATTTAAATTATTTTGCTAAAATTAAGTTTGATAAAAGAAAACAAAAATAATTGATGGAAAAAAAAACAGCAATAACTCTAAAGAATATTGCTACAAAACTGATTGTCTATATATGCCACAGCCGCGAGAATCTTGCAACAAAACTGATTGTCTAAAATATATCCAATCTTACAAGTCCCTTAACCATCCTGCATATCTCAACACGAGGTTCTGAATACAAACTAGGTTGAAAATTGAAAACAGGTTCAGCTGGCTTTGTAAGAATACATATAGCCCCTAAGTTTTCTGACTTCCTCCGACGACTCAGCTAGCAAATGGTCTACATATAAACATATTCCGGCTCCACTGCAATAAACGAACACCGGTCAATTTGACAGTACAAACCAAGGTAACAGAAAAAAAAAATAGTTCAGTTACCACCTTAGGGGACCAAGAGGAAGCCAGATAACATCCCATCGAAATCTAGACAAACTGCAGCATTAAAACAACTCATTAAAAAGCTACAAATACACTGATAATCACAGTAACAAGATTGGAATGCTGGATCACCATTCCAAGAGGAAACTTCATTGGATTGGAACATTTGAGATTACATATCGATATTTTTTTTCGATTTCTCTTGGTGTATTGACTCCATTGATTTTAATCATCGAAAGTCCTTGTTCCTCCCTTTTATACATTTCATTTTAAGGATGAAGTTCGTTTCACTTACAACTAATACATGAAGAATTTGGGTAAAGTTCACAATAAACTACCCTCCAAAATAAAGGATGGCGGAAAGTAGGGATATTAATTAACCCGTCTTAGACATTTGACAGTAAGACACCAAGTATTAGGCACCACATATATAAGAAAGATACAAAATAGAACATCTTGAGTTTTTAAACCATACCTCATCATAAAATATAACCAGAAAGCTGAGAGTAGAATGCCAATAAAGAATGAGCACCACAGCCATCGACGATGATACTTGGATTTACTAAGCATCCCAACGATAGAAAATGAACACGATAAAATAGCAACCCAATCTGTAGAAATTCAAATGTTGATATTAGCAAAGAAAGAACCAAACACAGCATGAAAAATCACCACACAATAATCATAAATGAAATAAAATTATAAGTCTTAATCTTTAAAGAGAATATAATGAACTTCTCCATGAAATTGCATTGAAACAAATTGTAGCAAGAAGCAGAGCAAAAGTACAATAGTGTATTCAAACTAATGGAAAGAAAAAACCTGCTGATACAATCATCCACGAATCGACCTCCTCCATGAAGTAAGCATGATAACGCTGCAGAGGAAGAAAAGGAAAAAGGTCACAGTCAATTCAAAATCCAAATATCTGTAACTAATCAAACATAGTAACAAAAAACGAAATTCGACCGACATTTTCCGAAACGAGTTACAATGTCATGAACAGAAAAAGAAGCATACCAGTTCCCATGGAGATGAAACCTGGTTAACGATAGAGTATAGAAGAAACACCACAAAACAAAAGAGAAGTACTGCAAACAGAGTCTGAAAAACAGAAAATTCCATAATCTTCTTAGAATCGAATTCAATTTAGGACAATTCAATGAAGTACATTCAATCATTCATAAAATACCTTCCATAAAAGACTCTGTTGAGCATTTGCCCTTTCAAATGAACGAACCATTTCTTCTTGCTCTGAAGATCAAAATTCGTCAGAAAATGATTGCTCGAGTTTATGATCAATTTAAACTTGAGAAATGAATTGTATGAGAAAGTTAACCTTGGGAATCGATGGGACGGGAATCATCAAGGGATGGATCATCACGAGTGGGAAGAGAGAAGGAATCTTCATGAGATTTCGTCCAGATTCTAGAAAGTCTCTTGATCGCCATCTTGATGACTGTAAATTTCCCGTCAAAACGAAACCACGGCGTGACGGTGAAGCTGTGGCTATGGCGATGGTTATTTGTTTCCGTTTCTCGGTCGCCGGAAGACTACAGAAGAGAAGGCTGAATCAGAGGCCCATCAGGATATACACAAATATTTGGGCCACCGACCCGACCCAAAATCAATCTCTCTCTCTCTCTCTCTCTCTCTCTCTCTCTCTCTCTCTCTCTCTCTCTCTCTCTCTCTCTCTCTCTCTCTCTCTCGTTTTAAATTTTTTTAATTAAACGAGAAAAAACAGTATCATGAGTAACCACTTTTTCTAGTAATTAATAGAGTAAGGACATTTTATAAATTTTGAATTAAACTATAAGAACTAAATTAACATATATCTCAAATTATAAAATCTAAATTTACAATTAAATTAAATATTGTTTGCATAAATACAAATATTATTCGCTTATTTCTATTCAATATTTTATTGAATTGAAATCATTTAATAACTATTAAGTTTTGTTATGTTTTAAATAAATATATTTAGACGTTGCTAATGTAATAAAACATTAGTTTGCTTTCTCAAAAGAAAAAAGATTTTCCTCTTCCTCACGAGAATGAAGAACGGGCTCCCAACCCATGCATGCTAAGGAGAGAGCTAAATCTACTCATGTCTCTTTCGCATCAAGTTTAGGGAATCCCTTACAGTGAACTTATTATTTTCAATGCCAATGTCTAATTTTATTTTATTTTAAATATCTTTGAGGATCAGGATCAGCTTACACGTACTTTTTTTCATATTATTTTCAACGCCAATGTTTACCATGATTAAATATTAAATTAGATATACTTATCAAACATTGGAAATTTGAATTCATATAAGGGTCATTTGGTTGTCAAGTTTGGGTTGTGAGTTACACGATCCTAACCAATATGATGAATTTGTTAACCCCTTTCTTAACAAACCTATCGATTTTCACTATTTTAACACATTTTACACTTAACAAACTCACTATTTTGTACAAACCAAACCACAATGTTAACAACCTCATACTAAATAACTCTCTGCTTAACAACACACTATTTAACAACCAAACGACCCACCCATATTGATCAAATTAGTGGAAAGCAAATATACAAGCTGCCGTTTTTCAACACAATTTTTTGAAATTACATATCAGAAATCGTTGAACTTCTTGTGTTTTTCTAAACGCTCACTAATGGGACAGATGATTGAATCGGAGAGTTTGGAATTTGAAATATTCTGGACAATATTCAACACTGGAATTAACAATTAATGCCTGTTTGTTTCATACGTTTTCCTATGGAATTATCACATCACAAAACCCTTCTTCCATCCAGAAAGGATATTATTTATTGAGAAAAGTATAGCTATTTGTTCATTGAGACTTGATTAATCAATTTAAACAAGTTTTTAATTAACTAATTAGAGTTAAAGCCTGACATCACTTCTTTTCAAGACAGACATCAAACCCATCAGAGTAATTTCAATTGCAACAGTATGCAATAAAGAAACCCGGGTACAGATTTTGAAAATGAACAAAATTTCCAATTCTCAGAGAGATAATAATATACTATAAGCAAACCAATTTCCTGAAGTATCATCAGGGTACTGGACAAACTTTAATACCTTGGAGGTAGTAAAAAAGCAAAACACATTTGTGTATGAAAAATCATAAATCCGCTCGTCCTGGATATCTGGGGAAGGGAATAACATCTCTGATGTTGTCAATGCCAGTCGCAAAAAGAAGCATCCGTTCGAACCCGAGTCCAAAACCACAATGCTTAACCGTTCCATATCGTCTAAGATCAAGATACCATTCATACGGTTCAATTGGCAGACCCATCTCCTTAATCCTGCAGGAAATGATACGCAAGACATTTTAGTTCATAAAAGTAAAAAAAACCAGAAAACTACTGACTATTCTCCAATCTCCAACCTTTCGCAGATAATATCGTAACGCTCCTCCCTTTGACTTCCACCAATCAACTCCCCAACCTGAAATACAAGTTAAATTTTCAATTGAATTCTAAAAGAAAGTGGCCAGCGGTAGAATTGATCACGGGTAATGCGGGACTGCGTCTAAACAAAATTGCCTACCTTAGGTACAAGAACATCCATTGCAGCTACTGTCTTTGAGTCATCATTGAGTCTCATGTAAAAGGCTTTGATTCCTTTTGGATAATTAAAGACAATGACGGGTTTTTGAAAGATTACCTCGGTCAAGTATCTGAACAAGCAAGCAGATGGTGACATTAATAACCACTATTAGATTGAAAGGAAGATAAAAAGCATGCAAGTTTACAGACCTTTCATGCTCAGAAGCTAAATCTATTCCCCATTCCACTTTGTTCTCGAACTCTTTACCCTTCTTCACAGCATCCTCAAGTATTTCAACAGCTTCTGTATATGAAACTCGCTTGAAAGGGGTTGAAGATACCATCTTGAGACGATCAATACAAGTTCGATCATACTTTTCAGCCATAAATTTCATGTCATCAAAGCAGTTGTCAAGTAACCACTGACACAGAAATCTCACATATGCTTCTGCGCAGTTCATATCATCCTATCATGAATAATCAACTCAATTAAAACTCGGAAATTTTCATTCAGAGAAGTTATATGTAATCACCAAAAGAAACTAAACTCACAAAGTTTCACAAAGACCCTGTGGCTTTCATGTTTCCTTTCTAAACAATAATTTAATTTTTCATTTTAATCTTCAGAATTTTCAAACATTTCCCCACACCTTGAATAATGACTTCGGTCTCCTATATTAGAAAAAGACTAGTTGAATTATCCTACCATATTTCCCAATTGATATAGAGAAAACAGCAAAAGTCAAATGCTTCATAGGTCAAAACTATGTACCATGTTTGACAACCAAAAGTAAAAGCATCCAGTTTCAACAGCTTTTCCTCAATTATACTTCTCTTGAAAAATATATTAAATTGAAAAGCCTTAGCAGTCCCTTTCTCATTGAAAATAATTGTGCAAGATTATAAAGGGAGATAAACCAATCCAAAAACATAAATACTCCAGTATTAGAGAAATGTCAAAGGTGTAATGATTTAACTTAAGATAATATCATGTAACCAGTATAGGAGCCATTGATCTAAAACTGTGAGTATACACATAAAAGATTGAGCAACTCAGCAATACCATACCTGCAAATCTGCAAATGCAATTTCGGGCTCAACCATCCAGAATTCAGCCAAATGTCTAGAAGTGTGAGAGTTTTCAGCTCGGAAAGTTGGACCAAAGGTGTAGACACTGCTAAGTGCACATGCATAAGTTTCAACTTGCAGCTGGCCAGAAACAGTCAAGAAAGCTTGCCGAGCGAAGAAATCCCGACTATAATCAACTTTCCCTTCTTTCTCTGGAATACCCGGTTTGAGCTTTGATCTCTCCTCCAATTTTACAAAATTCTCCTTAGCTCTCTTTAGCTCCAAAACAGAAGCATTAATATCCTCCTTACTTGCTTTTGATGCTTTCAGTTTGGCCACAGCGTCACCCTTATCCTTGACAGTTTGCTTCGCTGCATCTACATCTGCCTCTGATGGAGGTGGATTCTTAATCAATTCCTTCTCCAACTTTTCAGCCTCGCTGAGTAAAGTGGTAACTTGGAACATTTCACCAGCACCCTCACAATCACTTGTGGTCACAATTGGCGTATGAATATAAAGGAATCCATGATTGTTGAAAAATGTATGAGTAGCATAAGCAAGTGCATTTCGGATTCGAGCAACCGCAGATATCTGTGAACATTGGCAAGAAACAAACTAAATTCTGTACAGATGGAAAATAAATGAATAATAAAGCGGTAAATTATAACAATAGCCAGAACCATTTAAAAGAAAGCAATGGTCTTAGAAATAAAAACAATCAATTGCTGCAAGAAATTCTAGATTATTAATACAGAAAAATTACATTGAACACCAAAATATATATATATCAAAAGTTCAAAATGGCGAGATTCAAAATTATGGGCTTCATCCAAAACTAAATGTAATTTAATATAAAAACAAAAACTTCAATTTACCGTATTGGTTCTAGGGCGAAGATGAACAAAATCCCTCAGAAACTCAAGAGTGAGCTTCGTTTTCGGTAATGGATACCGGGACGGGTCAACCGGACCCACATGAACCACTTCTTCAACCCGAAGCTCAACTTTCTGATGTTTACCCGCCGGAGGAAGCTTAAGAACTCCATCAACAGACACGCACGTGCCAGTTGGAACAATCTGACCAAGATCCGCCATAGAAGCTTCAACAATCACTTGAAGATTCTGTGGGCAAGACCCATCGTTCAATTCCAAAAAAGCAAAAGCATCTTTATCGGCTTTTCTTCCAGTCTTAACCCATCCGCCGATTCGAACCTTCTGGCCGGCGAGTCCGGCGCCGCCATCTGTCCGACAAACAATGGAACGGATCGGAACGCGGTCGGAGAATTCCGCTTTGAGAACCTTTGAGGTTTGGTCATCGTCGTTGAGAGTTATGGCGGCGATTTGGTCGGCGGGTTGCGTTGAAAGGTCTGCCATTGGAGAGTCTATCTTCTCCTTCCTTGCCCGCTGGAGGAGATGAAATTTGAGAGAAATGAAAACAACGTTGTTTTACTCAAAAACCCTAATTCTGGTTTTGATCTGTGAATACGCTACACGTCAGCAGTGTTGTGCTGAGCTGGCGGCCCGACCAGCCAATCACCGTTCTGCTCTTTTTTTTTTTTTTTTTGCAAATAAGTTTTTCCTTAGTTATGACATTGACTTTCTTTCTTGCAGGTCAAGCCGAGCGTTATGTTTGAAAATGAAATTAGGGATTTTTTTTAAGTAATTGCATAAACCAACTTGGGGTTTTAATAATTACTAATTACATTTTTCAACTTTTAATTTGAGCAAGTATCAAAATTAATAGATTATCCTTTTAAATTATTAATTTACTATTTATTACTATTAAATATTTTTAAATTATAAATTAGGTCAGTGAGGATCCACACCAAACTCAAAAGAGTAGGAGTTATGGATAGAGAGTTCTTCTTAATCGTCCCGTCCTACCCCATTAATAATAGAGATATATTCATCATCTCTCCATTGATTTTTGAGTGTCTAACCAATCGATTTGATAGGCTAGTTTGTCAAATCAAACTTTATGTGTCCAATTTTGACATTTTACAAAATGTAAAGGGTTAATTACTCAAATTAAAAGTTTAAGTATGAAGTTGTAACAATTCATTAACTCATAGTGGTTTGTATGATACTTTGATCATATCAATACGATGTGTTAGTTTCCTTCAAATATTTAGAGGATTTAAATTATAGGTGATTTGAGATAATTTATTATTTTGGTAACATAAGATTTTAAATTAAAATTGATTTGGAATCTTGATTTTATTTAAAAATAATAATAATTAAGAAAGGTACATTATTACTCTATCTGTTTTGTCCTTTGAGTTTTAAAATTCTTACGATTAAATAAATTATACGAGTTTGCTCTCGGTCTAAAATCCTTGGTCAAGAAGGTGTGAACAAGAATCGGTTTTGACGACCAGCTCTCATAAGAAGATGTCTCAGAGTCATATGGTTCATTGAATTGAGTTCTTCCGTCGAAGGAGAAGATGAAGAAGACGTGAGGAAGAGGAGGATTTAATAATATTTTTTTTATGCCCACATAAAAAAAATTACCTCATGATTTTGACATGCCAATATTATGTTTTATATGGTTTAACATTTCTAATCGTGCATAGATCATTTAAATTTATTTCATAAAATTTAAGCATTAGATCATAAGATTTGAAAATTGGGGATTTAATAGACATAAAATTGAATTCATAGACTACTACGACAATTTCAACACTAATTATTAAAATAACGTATTAAAATGTTAGAACTTTTTAAAAATTACTCAAATAATAATTCAATATATTTATTTAATTTATAAAGGGAAAAGAATGAAAAAAAAAACAGTTCAAGAAAATTATTGAACCTGCTATTCTAGTAAAAATAAAAGTAATAAAGGGTAAAAAAAAACTAACAAATAATAGTTCAATAAAATTATTGAATTACTAACTAGTTATTTTTTAAAAAAATTATGCTATTTCATTAATTAATTGTAAAAATATGTCATTGAGATAAATTCACAAAAATTAATCTAAAATGGCATTAAAAAGAAGTTTTTAAAGTCTGAAAAAAAATTCATTTTACATGATTTTTTTAGGAAACTTTTTTATATTTATTTAAAAAAAAACGTTGTTAAAGCTAAGATGGGCCATTGTTTAATCATAGCCCAATTTAAGCTAAAACATAAACCCATCGGGCTCGAAACCGGCCCGTTTCCAAACGCTAGCTGCATGTTTATAATCTTCCCCTCAAACCCTAACAATGAGTTTTCGACTTTGTACCAGTAAGCGCCTCCTCAATCTCTACGGTAAGCACCAGTTAGGCCACGAAGCGAAGACTCCGATCAATCTGCCATGGGTGAGCTTGAAATCTTGTTTCCAATGAACGATTCTGGATTTTTCCACCTCTCTAATTCCTGTGTTTATTCATCGTTCATTTGATTCGCAGGGAAAGTTCACGGATCTCTTGCTCGTGCCGGAAAGGTTAGAGGCCAAACTCCGAAAGTAGCGAAGCAGGATAAGAAGAAGAAGCCCCGTGGACGCGCTCACAAGCGTATGCAATACAATCGCCGATTCGTCACTGCTGGTAATCTATCGTCATTCACTTTGTTTCTTGCTTTGAGATTGCTTTACCATTTTTTAGGTTTAACTTATGAAATTTTCTATCTTTCTAATTGATTTATTTTTTTTTTTGGATTTTTGTAGTTGTTGGCTTTGGGAAGAAGAGAGGACCCAACTCCTCTGAGAAGTAAGGAAATAGCGAATTCTTGGTGGTGTTCTTTATTATGCATTTTCCGTCTTGTTTCGCATAGATGTTTTAGTTTCTTCTTTACTATGTATAAGATATTGATTTTGACAATATATTAGAAGTAATGTGATTTGGATCCGAATTTTGTTTTTCGTGCTTGTCGTTTCTCGATTTACATTGTGTTCTTACTTCTTGCTGGTTTGAAACGATGGCATTGTGATTTTTATCACCTTGAAAACGAGATTGGAGTGGGAATCACCAATGGATGGATCTTAGTTTGATTATTCTCTTGTATATTTTGTTGAAATTCAATTGGGAATCCGAAGAATTGTAGTGATTCTGGTCCATAAGTAACATTGAATGTGGATTTGTGCTTATACTAGAGGGTGTTATGAAATGCTTGCTTTGCAAATGGAAGAATCGTGCTTTATATGTGCAACACTTGGGAAAGTGTAGCAATTTTTTTTGTTTTTTGGTTTGCTTTTTGAATGTGTTCTTGCTGGTTTGAAACGATATGGCATTATATTTTTATCACCTTGAAAATGAGAGTGGAGTGGGAGTCACCGATGGATGGATTTTAGTTTGATTATTCTCTCATATAATATGTTGAAATTCAATTGGGAATTCGAAGAATTTGTAGTGATTCTCTGGTCAATAAGTAACTTTATATGTGGGTTTGTGATTGTTTATTGCAAGAGGATGTTATGAAATGCCTGCTTTACAGATGGGGAAATCGTTCTTATATGTGCAACTACTCAGTAGAATGCTAAAAGATCATTCATCGAGGTTTAAGTAAACATTGAATACGAGTTGGTGCTTGTTTATACTAGATGATGTTATTAAATGCTTGCTTTACAGAAAGGAAAATCGTGCTTTATATGTGCAACCACTTAGTTGACTGGTAAAAGATCATTCATTGAGGTTTAATCAAACCCACCTTCCTTCCCCATAATTCCCCTCTTAATGATTAAAAAGATGGAACAGGATGAGGTTGTTCGGAAGGTTTTAGGTGATGGAACGTCTATGAAAGGCAACAATTCAAGGTTATGCTGAATATTATTACTATAGTGAAGAATACAATTTGGAAGTGCCACATTGATATTTGATATAGTATAACTTTTAGTTGTGATTGATTACAAACACTACAAAGATTGACTATTTTTTCTTGTAATTTTGGGCATCCATAGGAGCTTTTTGAATGTAGTTAAATTTGGGTGAGTTTTCCTAGAGGTGCCTTATAACAGTTGATGCCTGATGTTGCTTCAAACTTAAATGGATGCTGCCCCTGTTCTAGTTTTCCCTTCATCCTGATATCATAAAGCCTTTTACCACCTTTGATTGATGTTAAGTGTGTTTTTTGAAAATATAGTTATGTTATGGGAATCCTTCATATCCACAGCTACTCTTCGAAAATGCATGGCCTGTCGTAAGCTGCATCGATTTTCTTAGAGTTTTGTGTCAAATTCTTGGATGAATCTAAATTCCTACCTTTCCCTTCAGTTATGCTACCAATGAAGTATGACGAGGTGGTTATCTGCATAGATGATCTCATATATGAGGAAAAAGAAAATTAGCATTATTTTATAAGAAATATTTAAGTTTTTTTTTACGATGTGGTTTCTATGTTAAATACATATTCGTCTAGAATCATTTTGGTTTGTCTTAGGTTGTATGCATTTTTTGATCTTGACTGGTCTTGTTTGATATAGGATGAAAATATGAAATATTTTGATCTCGATCAATCGATACATTTTGATTAAACATGGAAATTTTCGTAAAATGATAGCAGACCATTGTTGTTACTAATAGTGGTGGACTGAAAAAGGGTATGTAATGAATGAGGCTACTCTTTTCCCAAAGATTTTAGAATCCCCGATTTTCTTTTGATGAGTTAAAGGTGTTTCATCATATTTATAAGTTATCGCAATTTATAAGAAAGAGGAGCTACAGTTGCTATGCTATGTCAATTAATTGGAAATTTGTAAAAGCAACCAATGTTTAAAATATTCCCCACTAAAATTATAAATACTTTTGTGCATTAATCGAATACAATAAAAATTTTGACAAGTATTTGTAATGATCTGAAATATTTTTGGAATTTTAAGAAACACGTCCAAAACAAGACTATGACACCAATTTTTGAAATTATTTTATGATAACCTAAGAAAGATAATAGGAAAATTGATCACGTCCACTAATATCATCACTTTCTTATTTCATGGAAATAAACAAAAAAGCAGTTCACAAAAGCTATTTTGGGATCCTCTTACCATTTTTAATTTTGTGAATATCTTCTCTCGCTGGTGTGACTAGACCACTCTTTGATATACTTTAAACACATTTGAGATTTAGATTACAGGATCGTGATGCAACCAAAAAGAATGTCATTTTGAGTGAGATATAAAAGAGACGATCATTTTGAAATATCGATACGGGAGATATTATTTACTACTTATGATTTTACTCAACTAGGCGTGATAACAAGGATTTTTCACATATACTTCAGTCACCTTTTAATACTGTACATCTGATTATGTGTATTCCTATCACATTTGAAAACTTTTAAGTTTTAGCACATTCCGAGACGTGGGTTATTCACAACATATCAAATTGAGATAATCATCAAATCAATAATGGTTTCAAATAGAGCCATTGCTTTAATGATACAACACCAATATAGATCTTCAAAGTTCATCATGAGTGTTTCCTTTAATTGAAGTAGATTTAGGTGAGTACTCCAGAAGATACCTTGTGGCAATTGATGCATGTAATGCTGCTCCGTAAGGGAGCACGTCTTCATTTACTGTGTAATACGGTGAATGTCCTGGTTCAGACTTTCCTTTAGCCTCATCCTCCATCCCAACAAAGAAGAAGAGTCCCGGAATCACTTCTCCGTAAAATGCGAAGTCTTCTGCCCCCATTACTGGTTGCATATCAAGAACGTTCTCGGTACCCAGCATGTCCCCGGCAACTCTTCGGAAATGCTTGTAAAGGTTTTGGTCATTCACTGTAACTGGAAAAAAAGGTTTTTCCACTTCATTGAACTGGACAGTGGCATTGCACCTATGAACATTGGCCTGTCTTGTGGTAACCTGGCATTAATTTTCAAAGGAAGTACGGTTGAATCAGTTTAATAAAGGATCTTAACTTGAATCAGTAGCTCTCTAAAACTATACCTCTACAATTCTCTGTTTGAGTTGGGTAAAGCTTTCTTTTGAAAACGCCCTGAAAGTGCCACCAATTGTAACAGAATCAGGAATGACATTGAACGCACCCCCACCCTGAAATTTCCCAACTGTAACCACCTGCGAAGATTAGCCTTCATGTTCATAAAATTCCAAAAGTGAAAGTTTTAATGCAATTAAGGTACAGATCCGTATAAAGGTTCTCATGATCATATGGATACCAGTATTTAAACACCATATGTGGACAACCATAAAGGTTCTTTGTCAAATTAGAAACCAAGAACGAAAGCAAAAATGCCAGATGACTAAATCCCTTCCCTGAATTTTTAGTGTGTGCCGTTAGTCTTGAGAAACAGTAGAACATTCCCGTGAGAGGGAAAAAAGAAAAGATACCAGAGAAGAGTAGATCTTCCATAAAAAATCCAATCACAGTGAACCTCGAAATAGAAGAGTAGATCTTCCATAAAAAATCCAATCACAGTGAACCTCGAAATAGAAAAACAAACTTAGTTCTCTCTTTTATGTGCCAAAAGTTGTATCCCCCAGAAGATCATATTGACATAAACTCATAAACAATTGACGATGAGATAACTTCGAGGGGATTAGGCTCTGAAGTAAAATAAACCAATCGATACTCGATAAATGACAATTAAAATTAGCGTTGGGAACGAATGAAGGAATCAACTATATTTTTTTCTCCTGATCTAAATGACGAACTTCTAAATATTTGCTCAACCTATAAGCCTGAAAAGTCAATGGAGAAAATAGAACCTGTGAATCCAAAGGATCTGCTTCACGCGAGATAAGATGTTGCAAACTGACGATTATGTTAGAAGCCGCTAAAATCGGGTCAATTGTGTGTTGGGGTAGAGCAGCATGACCTCCCTTACCACTGATGATTGCCTCAAAGAAACCACTAGCAGCAAGAATAGGGCCAGGCCTGGAGATCACAGCTCCAAGAGGATATTTACTAGAAACATGCAACCCAAAGATGGCATCAACGTTATCCAGTACTCCAGCCTCTACCATTTTCTTTGCTCCCCCACCTCCTTCCTCAGCTGGTTGAAAAACAAGAACTACTGTTCCCTGTTAAAAAGAAGCTGAGGTAAATTTAAGCTTGGTTCCCCATTTATTTAATATGAAATCACATTTTGACATAAAAGCCAATAATTTTAGATGAGATCAAGAATTTCAGGAAAGTACTATTGCATTATGGGAGTGCTATATGGAAGTGACAGATCCTACTAATTCATTATTATCGGTTTATAGATGCACATGTCTTGATTTAAATGTTGTACAGAAGATTTTGAGGACTACTATCAGAAATTATCTGAAAATTTAAGGACAATGTCTCAGAAATGGGATTAATAACAAAGTGGAAATTCTAAAAAAAATTCACCACCAACAGCATTGTAAATGAGAGGAGAGGAACCTTAATTAGGCGGCGATGCTGTTGAAGAATCTTGGCGGCCCCTAAAAGCATAGCAACATGAGCATCATGACCACAGGCGTGCATCTTTCCAGCAACTTTACTTTTATGTTCCCATTCTACATTCTCCTGTAACACCCCAAAACACCATTACTATTTTTATTATTTTTAATTTTGATATCTGTGAGTGTCAGGATAACTTTGCGCGCATCTCGATCGGTCTCACGACTCACGAGACAATCACACGACCCTGTAACACTTGGTCTCAAGAACTCATAGGTAAATATTTTAAGTAGATGGTCATGGATGAGAACCCATGACCAAAACTCCATCACTATTATTTTAACACCCTATTGCACACATCTCAACTAATCTCATAACTCAAAAGACAACCACACGATCCTATGACATTTTAGGTAGGTGGCGATATATATATCTGAACCCAGGACCAGAAGTTCATTCTAAAATAACAACAATGGTGTTAGCGGAAAAGCTACCTCGTATTCAAATGGTGTAACTGTATAGGAGTATTCTATGGTTTATACAGAAAATATGACTTGAAATAAATAAGTAAATGCAAGCTAAACAAGGAAATAGGAGACAATCACGAAAACAAAAAGTCATCATAATGACTGCCTAATATATTTTAACAAATGGAAAAATCCAAAGGTACCTGCAAAGCTAGAGCATCCATATCTGCTCGAATAGCGACGAAAGGAGGATTTCCAGTTCCTATGAAGCCAACAACGCCAGTTATCGCAAGTGGGTATTTATAGGGAATGCCTAAATTGTCGAGTTCAGCTCTTATAAGCTTGCTGGTCTCGAATTCTTCAAAACCCAGTTCGGGATTCTCGTGTAGTTTCCTTCTGATATCGATCATCCAATTGAAAACCTCTGGATTTTTAGCAAATTTGAAAAAATTCAAAGGGATTTGGGAGAAATCTTCTGGGGGGTTTGGAGAAGAAGTTGAAGATATTATGAGGAGTGGAAAGAAGACGTGAAAAATGAAAATGAGACTCAACCATCTGGATTGAGCCATTGATTGATTCGATGTAATTTGTAAGAAGCGATGATTGAATTTATGGAAATGGTAAAGGTTAGTAAATGGTGAAGTTATTGATGACGATGATGGAGGTAGGTAGGACTGAATTCTCGAGTGTCAGCATGATTCTTGTAGTTCGGGTCTTTTTCTGATTCCCATACTTTGTCACGTTTTTTTTTCTGGAACTTATATTTATTTTAGAATTTATATTCTTTTTAAGTTAAATCTTATTAATGATATATATATATATATTATGGTTAAATTATATAAAATGTCCGTACCTTTTGGGGTTTGTTTCAATTTTACTAATATTGTGATTTTTTTTATAACATTTAAATTTTCGTAAAACCATTAGTAAAATTACTAACAAAGTATATTTTTTAAACAAATTAAAATATTAAAGGTAGAATTAAAAAATTTAAAAGTGGCGAAATTGAAACAAACCCCAAAGGTTAGGGGTATTTTGTATAATATAACCTATATATTATTAATGAATTGTATTAATTTTAATAAAAAAAAACTATATATATTCAATAGTTTATTTTCTCTAGATATCTTTATTATTAATATTTATATAAAAATTAAGAAATTATCTCAAATAACGTATTTCTCCAAACTAATTACAATTACCGAAATGTCATAATTTATTAAAAATTACTCAAATAACATAATTTTAGTTCAATATTATAATGAACTAATTTATTATTTTCAAGATTTTTTTTTTCATTTTTTAGTTCAATATAATATTAAACTATATACTTCATTGAACTATATAGTTATTTTTCATTATTATTTTTAATGAATTTTTTGTTTTTTATTAAAAAAATTCTGACATTTTAGTAACTATGATATTTCAGTAATTGTCCAAATAAAATTACATGAAGACTATTATTTTTCCCTCGAGATTATTATCATTATTAAGATCAATTTGATTCTCTTTTTGTTCGATAGTTGAAAATGAGTTTGTAAAACTTTTCTTTTAATGTTTGGTTGCCATAGATTTTGCTATCGAGATTGATATCACATTCTCACCAAGTAAAACTATTTCACTATTGATTATTATTACTATACAATAATACAACTCAATCTAAACTTGTGTATCTTCGAGGGTGGACCAAAAAAACTATATTTACGAACTAAATTAAAATGAAATAAATTATGATAATAAAATATTTTTATTAATATATTATCTTAATACCTTAAATGAATATAATTTATTTTAATTATAATAGTTAATATTTCATTTGATATTAATATCAATTATTTTTTTAACACTAAATATTGAAGTGAGGGATCGAACCATTCTCTTAACTTGAGGGTGAAATTACACGTTTTAACCAATGAGCTATACTCTAATTGGTAGGGATGGCAAAATTCCCCGCGGGACCCCAACCTTATAGGGGTGGGGAATCCCTGTTTTATTAGGGTTAGGGGGGAAAATTTCCCCCGATTTCTTATAGGGTACGGGGATGGGAATACATTCCCTCGCCCTGCCCCCGACCCTGAACCCGATATTTTAATAACATCTTATGTATTTTGTTTACTTTTATTTTATTTATTGAAAAAAATTTATATGATATGGTTATATTAACTAATAAAGTATAAAATGTTTAGTATTATGTTTTCTTTTTGTCTTAAAAGGTATATTTTAAATATATATTTCATTTTTATATTCCATTTTAAATAATAATAAAAATATAAAACTGGGAATTTTCCCCGTGTGTAACCCGATCCCCGAACGGAGAATCCCCGAACCCGCCCCGAATTTTTTTAATTAGGGGATAGGGTAGGGTATGGGGATTAAAAATCCCCGTGGGTTAGGGGATGGGAAATGTATCCCCGACCCCGCCCCGTTGCCATCTCTACTAATTGGCATCAATTAATTAGTTTTTATTTAGTTAATCAATGAGCTACAAAATATTTTATTTAAAATATAAAAATAGTTTAGTTATAATAGGAGAGACAAACATTTTAAATTACTAGGTTTTTCACTGCCATTCACATGAAGCACGCGGCTTGTCCTCACATTTTATTAAAAAACGTCAATATTATTATGAAGGTATTTTTTAAACTAATATTTTAAATTTTCAAATTTCATAATAAAATGGAAGAAATTAATTGTAAAAAAGTATATACAATAGAAAAATTGCATAGTAAAAAAAGAAAAAGATAGGGGGGCACTTTAAACGACCACAATAGTGAATAAAAGCCAATTTATTTTTATTCTTTAAAATGAAAAAACAGAAATTGCATGATTTTATATCATCTTACTACGTATGGATGATGGATACATGTAGGTGACTAAAGATTGATAAAACAAAAACAAAAAAATATATATTTATACACCTATCATTTTCTTTCTTTGAATTTATAAAACGTTTTGAATATGTCATGGTACACCTTTTTCTGGATTATTTTCAAAATTATTCAAAATCAATAAAGTCGCCTCCAACCAATAACACCTCCTATTAAAAGTCAAGCGTTAGAAGATGTGTTTTAGAATTTATACAAAGGAAACATATTTTAAAAGAGAAAGAAAAACCAATAAGAATAGTGAATAAGGAATTAAAAGATGAATATGAAATTAAGAATATATGAAAAGTGAGAACATTGTTAGGAAACTTTAATGAAATCCAAATTTCAAGCTTGGTAAGTTTCTATTTCTATTTAACTAAACAAACAATCTGTTTGTAGGAATAAAAAAAAAATATTAGATATTATGATAAAACTAAAATGAAAGCTAACAAAATTCAATTGAATTGAAAATTGAAAAAACCAAAAGAAAATTATAGATTATTAAGAGAGAAAATATTGGGGTTGAGAAAGAGATGTTTGGAGGGTTGAAAGATTTGGGATGTATTTATAGAAATTTCAGTGATAATATGGACGGAGGAGTTGGCCTTGGCCTTTGGGATGTATTTCTACTTTCAGTTACATGGGTCTCATCAATTATCCTTATTAATGATTATATTATTTTGTCAATAAGATACAATTTTTTTTTTTTATAGGCAATAAGTTACAAATTTGATGATTAAATTTATAGACATTTGGCTTTAATGTGTGGGATAACGTTTTTTATTCTTTTGAAATTCTATTAGCTGGTCATTTTTATATTGCTCATGGACTGACATTATTGCAATATTTTTTTTTTTCGATTCTGTACATTTGAAAATCCATTAGCTCATTGACTGACGTTATTGCAATATGTTTTTTTTTTCTTTTATGTACTTTTGAAAATCCATTACCTGCGTTTTGACAATAATAAGATTTTAATAAAAAAATATAGGGAAAAAATCAATTTACACCCCTGAACTTTATATGGTATGTCAATTTAAACCCTAAACTTTCAATTGAATCAATTTACACCCTGAACTTTAATAAATGAATCAATTTACACCCATTGTTAATAAATTTACTATTATTTTTGAAAATTTTAAATTAGACATAGGTGTTTTTATATTGAAATAAAGTTAATTTTTTGAATATTAATTTTAAGTTTATGTTAAATATTTTTATGGTTAAATTTGATCGTTTTGGTGTCGGGTTTGAACATTTTTGTACCGTTTAAATTGATAACTAGGATTTGAGTTTTTTCATAGTTGAGGTTGGGCGTTTTTATGATGAGGTCATAGACGTTTTGTTATTTTTATCTTTCGGTGATTTGGTAATTGAATTTTGATTAATTTTATAGTTTTAGTATTATGTGGGTTTAAATTGATTCACTTAAAAAAGTTCAGGGTGTAAATTGATTCAATTGAAAGTTTAAGGTTTAAATTGACACAACATGTAAAGTTTAGGGATGTAAATTGATTTTTTCCCAAAAATATATTACGTTGTACTTCTATTTAGTATTTATTTTATTTTTTTAAGTTTATAACAATTGTTTTAATTTTGTTTTTAAATGATTTAGACACACCTTTTAAGAAAAATGTAATCAAGAAACTACTTTTTTATTTTAATTTATTTTGTTCATATTTTTAAATTTAAATTTAAAACTAATTATTTAAATTATAGAACAACTATTCATGTTAGATTAATTATTGCTATTATAAAGATTTTTTTAATGAAACATCTGAAATTAATAAGCTACTATTTTATTTTAATTTCTTTGTCAACATTATTTTTTCTTAAAAATAAATAAATTAATCGTTTAAATTATTTTACAACTGTTCATGTTAGATTAATTATTATTGTAAAGACAAACTACTCATATAAACCAAATCATAATGGAAATTAAGTAATAAAATGTTAGAAAAACAATAGATAAATTTTTTGATTGTCAGATTCATTTCTAAATTAAACAATTATGTAGAACAAATTAAGTGGCATTTTAATAATACATAAGTGTAAGTTTTGTTTATTATGTTATTGAATAAAATAAAATGGAAGTGGTTATTTAATAAAGTGAATTAGTAGGGATAAAAAAGGAAATCAAAAGTTTTTCATCCAAGCCACATTTTAATACAATATAGATATAGATTAAAGATTGAAAATAGTATAGATTAAAATTTAAAAATAAAAGAGTAATTAAATGAGAGGGGCATTATAGAGCTTACATAAAATAATAAGGGGCTTAAAAGAAAATCAAAAGTTTTTCCTTTCGAGCCACTTTTTAGATAGTATAGATAGATACAACCAAGGTTGCCTTTTGAATTATGCTAGTGTAAATATTAAAAAATTGAATAAACTCCATGATATATTTACTTGAGAGAAATTTCATTGGGTAGCAGCGTTTTCTTCAAGATTTATAAATATAACATTTTAAAAAAGTATTTATAAATACAGCAGTTTTTTAAAAACTCTTATTCATGTGAATCAAATAAATCAAGGATAACTTATAAGGTAATCAATGATTACATGTAGTGAAGTGAATTAGTAAAATCAATGATTACTTATGTGAAAATCAGTGATTACTTACACGAAACTAGTGATAATTTTGTAATATTTTAAGTGTAAATTTAAGTTTTTGTTTTGTTTTGTTTATTACTATTTTTACAAATAAGTTTTTTGGATGCTATTTTTATAAATACTAGGTTTTTAGCACGTGCGTTGTACATGTTTTTTTTTTTTTATCTATTAAATGGTTGAAGATGGTGGCTTGAATCATGGTTCCCTACAATTTATATTTAATTGATAAATCGCAATCATGCTTAAAAATGTAATTAAAAAAATAGCACAAATATAAGTTCAATTGTTTTAAAATAAAAACAGAAATTAACAAAAACTACCTCTTCATCTAAAAATATAAGTTTCAATAATTTTCCTTTTAAATTTTTGTATATCTCCACTGTTCCCTTTCTGATGAGTCATACTTTTATGGTCCATTCTTTTTGGACTACTTGAAGTTTTCCAATAAGAATATAATGCTCACCTACATTAAAAGTTTGAAAATTATTATTGAAAAAATAGTTGAAAGTAAGATGAATGAGTCAATAAAATATAAAAAAATATATTAAATAAAAGTTAGAAAAATATATTGAATATAAATAAAATAAATTAAAGTTAGAAAAATACTTGAAACAATCATTTTCATAACTCTATCCTCAAATATCTAAATTTTGTTTTAAAAATTAGTGTGTTATAAACTCTCAATTTACATGTATATATAGTAAGCTAAAAGTAAACCCAATTAATTTAATTTTATTTGTAAGTTACATAACTTTTCTACTACCAAATGATATAAGATCATATCTATCTAGTAACCTCCAAGTTCATGGATGAAAAAGTCTTAATTGTCTAATTTCAAGTGACCTTTCATATAATTTACAAGTCTTAGTTACATTTATTTTAAACACTCCCTCTTAAACAAATATTACAATAACAATTAATTAATTTTAAATAGTAGACAAAATTATACATGAATCAACTCTGACCTTTCTCCCAACGTCTTCTTATAAAAATGTCACCTATTCATTTTCTTTTTTTTCAAGTTATAAAATAATAATTAATTAAAATTAATTGATAATTAAATTATAATTTATATTTGTAAACCTCCACCATTACTATCTATTTCTCCCCATGATTTCCTATATAAATGTAATATTTAAGCTTTCAAAATAGTATTGATTTCTAAATAATGATTATAAATTAGAGTAATCTACTATCAAATTATTTGGAGGGTTGTATGAACATATCTAGTGACCTTCAAATTCATGGATGTAGAAGTTATAATAGTCTCATTTCAAGTGACCTTTCAAATAATTTACGACCATGATTTACATTTAAAACACTCTCTCTTAACCTTTAATTATTTAAAAAATATAAATATATTTATAAAAATAATATTTTTTTTTACAAAATATATAATCACAGCTAATTTCAAAGCAAGTTTATAATAATAATAATTTCCCAAATAGACAATAAGCAAATATTACAATTATTATAATAGTCAAAATTATACAATAATCAACTCTAAACTTTTTCCCAACGATTTCCTATATTAATAATGATAAGAAAGTATTTATGTACGAATTTGTTTATAAATTATTTATTAAAAACGTATTTTATAAATCCAATTCTTACAAAATAAACAAAATCCCAATAACTACAATTTTTTCTAGAAAATGAGAAATGATGAAGAAAAATTAATGAGGGAACATATTTTTTTAGGAAATAATATTGTAAAATTTATTTATTGTATATAATTAATTACTAATAAAATGATTATTAATTATGAATAATGGCATTATAGAAATTAAAATGAGTTATAAGGGGTTTAGAGGGAAGTCAAAAAATTTTCCCTTCAAGTCACTTCTTAGATAGTATAGATTAGACCTGATTTTACTAAATATTCCAGAGCTTCTTATTTACTCAATATAAAATATAGATAACAATATCAAAATTAATAAAATTATAATTTTTTAAACATATAAGTTTAAAATTAGAATTTGGTTAATATTAAAATATAATATAATATTTGGACACGCCATTAATTAATTATAATAGTTTATTTATTCCATCAACCATTTATAATATTTAAAATAAATAAAAGTTTTACAAACTCAACAATTGGTGAGTCAGAGACTATTTAAACTTATTTATAATAATTCAGAGATTAAAAAGATATAAAATTAAATAGACACAATACTTAAAACTCGGGTTGGGAAGAATAATTTCCATATTGTATTGGGCTTATCTGCATCAGGCCCAATAAAACACTGAAGACGGCGGGTCGTTTACTTGGAAGCGGTTTAACGAGAACCGACGACCCGGATCCTGACCACGACGTGAAGAAAAGGCAAAGCAGCTTCCTTTCCTCTTCTTTCCTTTCCTTTTCTTTCATACAGAACAACACGCCTAAGAAAAACCAAATCAATTCCTCAATAGATTTCTTCTCTTCAATTCTCTGGTATGTACACGTTTATCGAATTCTTCTGGTTCAGTTCAGGAATTGATCGTTTGTTTTTTCGTTTCCAATTTTCGGAATTGATAATTTGTTAAGAGTTTTGTGAGATCTCAGAAAGTATTTTTCTTGCTGTTGATGCAGAATTTTAGAGGTGGAATTTTGAATAGAGCAGATAATTTATCATGTCTATGTTCAATAAGCTTTTTGGTAAACCGAAGCAAGAATCTACTGCTCTTGCGACGCTTGATAAATTAAACGAGGTATCATTTTCATGGAGTTTTTTTCCCCCCTTTCAATTGTACGTTTTTGAAACCATTAATTTGGTAATTAGTTGACTAGAGCTAGAAGATTTGACTACTGATCTGTTTATTTTGCTTTTGGTGATTTGTTTCATTGATGATTTTTGTTCCTTGATTTTATGACTTGTTTGAGCTGAAAAGAATTCGTTTTATGATGGGTATTTTTCAGACACTGGAAATGCTGGAGAAGAAGGAGAAAGTACTTCTGAAAAAGGCTTCTCAAGAGGTTGAAAAGGCTAAAGAATTTACCAGATCAAAGAACAAACGGGGTATGGTTGTAGAAAATGCTCACAATTTGTTATTGAGTGAAGCTTTTTTGGAGTTAAATTATTTCTTGTAATGATGTTCATTGTTTGTTATATATAATAGTTCTCTGTTTTTTCAAATATGTTAAACATGGGGATTTCTAGGTAAAAAGAAAGTTACTAATTTTACATTACTATTGTGTTATACATGGCTACTGTCGGGATTTAACCATCCGGTGCTAATGGCTCATTTTGGTATTATTTTGATTTTCAGTCTTTCTAGTTCTAGATGTTACTTACCAATATTTGGGACATGCTTCATTTTTAGTGTAGGTGCAAGATATCTTTTGTTCACACTCCATAAGTCTTTGGGTATCTGCAATATTTTCATTTCTCATTTCTCCCATCACTATTCTGGAATACTTGTTATTAATTTATGTGCACTCATGTTTTGGAGCTTTTTATGATAGGATCTATTGTTTCCACATTTTTGGTATTTGATTTTTCCCACATTTCATTTGTGATTTAATCTTGAAGGGAGGACATTCTGTATGTGATGTTAATGTTTTTCTTCTTCTTTATAGCTGCTATACAATGTTTGAAGAGGAAGAGACTTTATGAACAACAAATAGAGCAGCTTGGCAACTTCCAATTGCGGATCCATGATCAGGTGATTTACAGTGTTATGGTGTATTTCTTATATGAGGCTAGTTAAATGCATCTTCAGTTGCTTTGGCTATGTAATGTGAGTCACAATTATTCATGTTGCAGATGATATTGTTAGAGGGTGCAAAAGCCACAACTGAGACTGTAGATGCGTTAAGGACTGGGGCAGCTGCAATGAAAGCAATGCATAAAGCAACGTGCGTAATGAATTGATGGTGTCTACCTTCATGAATTATTCAATATGAATGTTATCTATTTTCGATTATGTTTTCTTAATCACTTTCCTACTCGATGGCAGGGCATAAACAATACATGACTTATTTCATGTTTTAAAATGTTTAACAAGGTTTTGATCTAAATGGGAGTCATAACAAATGTTAACCTAATTGGTTGAATATTCTTCTTTTGCAGGAATATAGATGATGTGGATAAGACAATGGATGAGATCAATGAACAAACTGAGAACATGAAACAGATCCAAGAAGCATTATCAACCCCAATTGGTGCTGCAGCTGATTTCGATGAGGTTTTTGTTCAGTTTCAGTATTTTTTTTTCGTTCCCATATTTTCTATGTAATTTTTCATCTATCGTCTCTCTTTGTATACACAGGACGAACTGGAAGCTGAACTTGAAGAGTTAGAAGGTGCTGAATGGGAAGAACAACTTCTTCAGCCTGCAACAACTGCTCCTGCTGCTCCAATTCCTGTCCCAGCTGGCAAACAACCTACTCGCCCTGCTCCAAAACGAACTGCTGAAGAAGATGAGCTAGCTGCTCTGCAAGCTGAGATGGCACTTTAGAGTTGATGCCCTTTCTGGTCTAGAAGCAGGTCCGTACTCTTGATATATAATAAATTCTTCCCTTTATAACAGTCTATGAAATGGTTACACATGCAATTGTCCCGGGTCTGGTTTGTAAAATTGGTACATTACATGCATGAGAGCAATGCAATTTATTTTATTCATTTGAATTTAGAGCTAGATTTGCCGAAACTATCATATTTTGATGGAATTTTGCAGGTTATATTGGAAGAGGCTTTGTAAAGAATTGGCCTGAGAGAGTGGGAAATTTCTTGAACGTTTATTGCATAAATATGTAGCGAAGCCCAATGAACGGGGGTTAGTTTGTGACATTTCCAAGATAATAATGATTTAAAGTAGGTCCTGTATACTCTGTAAATGAATATGCTGTTACTGTGGTTTGCATTTACTCCTATCATGGAGCTAATATTCAAATTTTCTTGAATACGAATACTTTGTTCGGTTTAGATACATGAGCGAAGTGCAGTGGAATTTTTCAAAAAAGTAGATATAGAGATTAACACTCATTTATTCTCTGCAAATAACAGCTTAGGGAAGGTAACAGATGGAAACAAAGTAGATGAGATACATGAGCCATTGGCTCAATTACTAAGCATCACTTTCCTTTGAAAGATCTGAATATTCTGGGAACAGGGCTAAACTGAGTTGAATAAATACATTTCTTATCAAACTTACGAACAGATCAGATCTCTGTGGAATATGTAACTTCCAATTGCTGCAAGCTGTAGCCGATGTTCAATGGTTACCTCAAGAATCAACGAGACAAATCACGCGGTTATCAGCTGGGAACTTCTCTCCACACCTACTCGCCAACTGAGTTAGGAGGGATGGATGACAACTCCAAATAATCAAAATCATCTGTTATGCCTATCTGCATTTACACCAGGGACAATATGAATATTGATGAAAGCAAAATGTGGTTTCATTCTTAAAAAAGAAATAAGTTTCGAGAATATAACAAAAAACTAAAATAGCTTTAACCCAACCGTCTACATTTTTTTTTGGGTCTATTGATTAAGTTAATTAGCGCTGAAGAACAATAATGCCGTTTAAGGCACAATTTTAAGAAATTAAAGACGTAGAACTTAATGTGCCAGAAAATTGGCATAATTTCTAGTTCTATGGCGATAGATTAAAACAGGATGAGATGTGTTTTGATTTGCAAACGGTTGGGTTAAAGCACATCCTAAAGTTTTCAAGTTGCAAATGGCGATACAGGTCAAAACACATCCCACCCTGTTTTAATTTGCAATGGCATTCGTCGAAGAAAATTACCTCCTTGTATAAGTTTTCAAGTTGCTCTTTGGCCTGTGGAAAGTTGTTAGAACACCATTGTCGCACAGTGAAAATGTTATCTGCATATAACAAAAGTTTCAAAAGGAATTACAACGCGAGCACACGCAAAATCAGAGGGAAAAATAAAATCTAGTTGAAGCCAAGTGCAGAAACCTGTCCATCTGTTAGCTGCCGCGTGAGCAACATCAATTGCATTTTCTGCCAAATTCACAAACATATGAACTCCAAGTTAAGCATTAAGCAGTTGATCACTATCAGCCGTGAAAATCTGATAAAGGCTAGAATTGAGGGCATATGATAAAAAGAACTTAACTCATCGCTTCAATGGCAGCCGGATCGTTGTCTGCATACTGTACCATCTCATCCTGAAAATGATTATATCGTCAAACTAGAATGAACGATATAGAGTGATTGTTTTTTTTTTTAAATAAAATTTCAGAATGTACTTCAGAACCTTTAGCTCATTATACTTCAGTTCAACGGCTTTTAGTTCAGCTAAGGCTTCCTCTCGTTCTTCCTGAGACATGAATAAGACTGAGATTACTAAAAGGCCGATGATTTATCACAAGTCACTATTCTCTTCAAGTGGAAGTACTCACAGACTCCTCTCTTCCCCTTTTCAATGCATTACACTGTTCAGTAAGTTCTTCCAGACGAGTCTTGCTTGTTCGCAGATCAGACTCAAGTTTATGGTACACATTCCGCAGCTGTTCAGTATATGATGTACATCGGAAATCAAAGATCAATAATCATTCAGATGACCTCAAATTTAGATGAACCAAAATATCATCAATGAAACAAATAATGCAAACTACACCTGATTACCAGCACAGCTAGGTAGACTCCAAAAGTATACCTGAAGTTATAAAACCAACCAACATAAATATGTAGCAAATTGTACATCACAATCCACAATGAAAAGTTCTCTCCTGAAGGATAATAACGTTGCAATACTGATCAATAATGTCACGGAACAAGCAGGAGAAAACAAGAATGATAATCGAAAGTTCCATCTAAAGACTATTAGATTACTCACAGAAGTTCCAATCTTCTCTTTTGAAACAAGGTCATCATCCACTAGACTTTGCACAACATCTTTCACTGACTGAGAAATCACACCTTTCCTGGGACCCAACTTTTCAAGCTCTTTAAGCTGAAATGAGAAAAATGAAAATTCTCATCGAAAATTGTAAAATTAAAGGGCCATACTCTATATCCGGCACATAAGTAAAACAATTCTAACAGAACAGCATAGAAATTTAGACTGCAGAATTCTTCTAAAAATCCAAGAACAAATGCAAGTGTACTCACAAGGTAAAAGTCTTGAGAATCATAAAAGATTTGAAGCATCTTCTCACGCTTTTCTTCCAAAGAAAGACCTCTTTTCTTAGACTGTTTCAAAAAAATGAATTAAGATTAAATAACGAACTTGTTTCCACAATTAATGTGGAGATTAGTGAGGCACATAGGAGAATCACAACAGAGATTGATTGAACGTCATTCATCAACTACGGAAATCACAAAATATAATTCAAGAAACAATCATTCTTAACAGTTAAGGATTCATTTCGTCGTAATCAAACATATAAAACTCATTTTCAGATAACACTGATGATTTTACTCATTTGATCAAAGATCTCAAACAGAAAACCATCAAGATTAAAACAATTCCAACACAAATCTATCAAACATCAAAGAGAACACCATGCTCGATTGGAGTTTCTCTTTCTCGCGCATTCAGAGCAGAACTTCACGAAATTCAAGAAGGAAGGAAGAATTAACAGACCGCGGCCTAATACTACTAATTAACCGATTGAATTAAAAAGTATACTAAAATCATAACCATTCCAGATGAACAGGAAGGAACTAAAGCAAGCATAAATACGATAGATAAGTTAGTCTTGATCGAATTGAAAGATACGGCCATAAAAAGGTTGAAAAGCAATTGATAAGTTAGGGTAGTTTTACAGATAATTCGTTACCATCGCTTCTCGCTGTTTGGCGAAGAAGTAGAACGCGCAGAAATTCAGAGAAAAGAGTGTTGGAGAAGAATTCAGAGGTGAGGAATTGGAATGCGGGAAAAGTGAAAGACAATCCTCCGTTACGCGGGAAACTTTTTTATTTCCTCGCACAGCACAATCTATCCCATTCATTCTTTGGGCGTAATTTTGCAAATGCCCTCAAATTTTTTTGAGAGAATATTGTACCTATCTAATTTTTTTTTTGGGGTTTCTTAAAGGCTAAAATGTAAATGAAGCTTCTGGTTTTTTTTTAATACATGAATACCTCATGTGGTTTGAAAATTATAAATCATACTCTTATGGTTCCAATTTTTTTCAATCGGACTCTCCCCTTCAATGCCATAAATTTTCTTTTAATCATAACTTATTCATTTGAACTTCGATTTGGATGATTCAAGATATTTTGAAAATCCTCATTTTGGTCTCTACGCTTTGGTATTGGTAACTACAAAACTTCTAAATCATTAATAACAAAAAATGTAATAGTGTCAATCATACATAATATTTTGATATTAATAAAATCTTTTATTAATTAATCATATCAAAGTTTCAAAGTAACTATTATGTAGTAAAGGTGCAAGAAGAACCGAACCGGAACCGATAAGAATTTCGGTTCGGTTTCGGTTTCTTACAAAAAACCGGTAAGAGAACTGGAACCGAACCGGTAACGTTTTTATTTATTAAAAGAAAATTATATATATATATATAGGAGGCCCAATCTTTTCGCCCATGGCTGAAGGCCCAAGCCCTTTCCTTTCTTTTCTTCCCTTCCTCGTTCACATCACCCAAGTCCCAAGCTCTCTCTCATTTTATTTCCATTATTTTGATTTCATTTTAGTTAAGTAGAATTAAAAAAAAAAAAAAAAAGACGACGACTAAGGAACTAATAAGGAACCGAAAAAACTGGTTCCGGGTCTCTAATTTTTCTTCATTCCTTATCGGGTCGGTTCCGGTTCTTGCCAAAAATAATAGAAACCGAACCGAAAACACCCCTATTATGTTGAGCCTAAAATGAATATTCCAAAATATCTTGAATCTTCCAAATCGGAGTTCAAACGAAGAAGTTATGGCTAAAAGAAAATTATTGAAGGGTCTGATTGAAATTTTTTGGAACCACAACAGTGTAATTTGCCATTTTCAAACCACATGGAGTGTTCATGCATTTAAAAAAAACACCACAGAGGTCTCATTTACATTTTACCCTTTTTTTAAACTATAAGAATTAATATTTTTAAAAATAATAAAATTTTATCAACATGAGCATAGATTATAATACCATATTTTCTTATAAATATGATCATTGGAATTCATGATTTTTACTCTGCAAATATAAATTAAGAATTAGAAAATTCTCTCGAAAAATTATCTAATATTGCGGATAATCTTTGGTAAATAAAGAAGAAATTGTATTATTTTGTTCTTCCGGATCGATTCCCACAAAGTCAGCTTTGTTTTAAATCAGGTCATAGTGTAGAAGATTTGATGAATAAAAGAACTACCAACTAAATCTCCATTTATCGAATAAAATTTCATTTGTTAAAAATCAATGACTTTAGGGGGGAAAATCAAACTAGCCACCTTTTATTGCTCATTTTCATAGATAGTTCATTTTTGAAAAGTTTGAGTATTTAGCCACTTTTTACTATTCAATATTTCAATATACCAAAACTGCCCTTTTTGTATGTCAGGTATAGTCTGACACCTCTGACATTCTGACACGTCTGTGTATGACGTATAGTCTGACACTTCTGACATCTTTTTTTCCAATGTAATTTTTCTTTCCCAATGCATTATTTCTTCCCCAATTTTTTTGTATATTTAGTATATTGTTCATAGTTGTTTATGAAGGGATGATTTACTAAATTAGCGGAAATTTATTTACCAAACTTATTAACATTTAATAACGGATCTATTAACATCATGCAATTTGTGATAAAACATGTAGATTCATGCTTAATTTCGAAAATTAAAACCCTTTTACTTACATTGAGTAATTAATGGAGAATCGGTTGGAGGCTTCTTTACAGCATCAAATCCTCAGCAACACTGGATCTTCTATGCTATATCCCGATCGAAAGCAAAACCGACTTGTGGGAATCGAACCGGAAGAACAAAAGTAGAAGAAATTTGTTCTAAATTTTTCCCTAAGGAAAATCGGCAATTGGGCAAAAACTTGAGAGTGAATTTTCACTTTTCTAATTAAAGTGAGAAGTGTACAAAATATGAATCCCAATGGTCATATTTATAGAAAAATATGATATCTAATCTCTATAGATATGTTTATCTCCTAATTATTAAATATAGAAAATATAAATAAATTAATTAAATAAAAAAAATAAAAGAAAAAAGGCAAAGTTTATCAACGCCCATTACGCATGCACACTGGAGTGAATAACATCTTTTCCCTTTTCCTTTTTTTTTTAATTAATTAAATAATTTATAATTACTTTTCTTTATTATGTATTTAATATTAGAAAAATTCAAATAATAATTTCTAATTAAATACATTTAACCCAAAAATGAAATAATATAATAATTACCATTGAATCTTATTCAATTAATTAATTATTTTGGGCCAAACCAATTTGTTTCTTAAACCAATTGTATTTAATTCTCTCTAATATTTATTATTAAATTAAATAAACTCATTATTTAATTAATAATATTGATTATTAATTTCCATTTAAATAAACTCATTATTTAAATAATTAATAATATTAAGATTAATTCCCATTTAAATAATTTATTTATTTGAACAATTAATTTTGCCTTATAATATTATAATTGATATGTTATATTAATTTCCATTTAAATAAACTGTTTATTTAAACAATTAGTATTGTATCAATATTAATAATATTAATATTAATTTTCATTTAAATAATCTCATTACTTAAATAATTAATATTGCCTAATTTTAAGTAAAATCAATTACTTAAATTATTTGTTCTTCCTAAGTTAAATAAATAACTTAGTTTTGCTACAACGATGTTTGGGCTAGCATAGGGACCCGATGGACCTATAGATCATGGGCTTAATAATTAGTCACTTAAGTGATTAACTCATAATCAGTTAATTACTTATTATTTAACTATGAATAATTCCACTATAGATTCATAGCTGAACTCCCCTCACTATAGATAAGTTATGTCCATTTAGTTTATCTTTATTTATATCTGTGATATAATCCTTCACATGGAACCCTCATAACTACAGACGGATAAATTTACCGTTTTGCCCCTGTAATTACCGCTTTATCCTTGTGTTTCCGCTGATTCTCCAATGAACTTTATCTTTAGTCGAACTAGAGATAATATACTTCTGTGATCAATAGAAGTCGTGGCGCCACTTGTTCATGTCTCGAATCAGTACATCAAGGGAGTTTCCTAAAGTTCCTAAAATGTTTAGGTATCGCACTGATACTGTTAATTTATAGGAAAGTTATGAATTCCATCTCGTGAAGATGCGTTCCCAGCTACTTATCTAGCTATGTTCCCAAAACAGAAGTGTATTGAGCGTTCTTACATATCGCTCTCAACCATGTGAATCAAAGAACATAACTCTATAAATAGGAGTCCGCATTTCACTCAGGATTGAGATCTATCACGGTTGATAAACTTAGTTTGATTTTCGATCATTTCTCGTAAACGGTACTAATGAGAAATTTGATCGAACATCGTGGTCTTGTCTTATACAATCAACATTGCATATGATACTTCCATTTCATGTCTCCCACATGAATGATCAGGATTAGATCATTTATCTATAAAACAAAATGCGAAGCTATCAACAGTGTTACCAGGATAAGGCTCCCAAACGTTATCCATTTACTGTAGACACTTTTAAGTTACTCATCTCGACCTTAATCCTCTCGTATGACTCACATACTAAGTCGTGATTTCATAAGAGTAACTTTGGGTTTTACTATTTGAATGTTTGATATTAATATATTTTCATATATTCCTAATATCGTCAATTGAATCAATCTATATAATATAAAGAACTTATGTTTATTTATTTAATTTATTCGTAATAAATTATCCTTATTAAATAATTACAAGTTCTAGGACATCATTCCTAACAGTTTAGTGTATTCAGTATATTTTGTATATTTTTTTTATACTAAATATCTTGATTTTAATATACTATTTGTAGTTTTTCCTCTCATATAAAGTGTTTTGTGCATTTAGTGTGTACGTAATATAAATGTCATTTGTCTAAATCGTCCTCCGGTTCGTAAGTGCATTTGAGAAAACGTGAATGATGTACGTAATATAAATGTCATTTAATCTGCAAATGGAAAACGAAAAGAGTGTTAATTATATAATGCTTAATATACAAAAAAAAATACTTAATATACAAGTAGACGAAAAAGAACTGTATTTTATGTATAGTACATATATTACATAATGTACGACTAACAAAAAAAAGAACATAAAAGAGGGGGGAATGTATATCACGAATAGTACGTATATTACCAAATGTACGACTAAGAAAAAAAACAGAACATAAACGAAGGGCTGTGTACACCAACCCTCGCCATTTTGCGTATATTGTGCATATTTAAGAATGTACATTTTAGTAACCAACATAGTAGATTGAAAAAAATAGACAGATATGTATATTACGTACATTACAGAACTATACATTAAAAAGACATTAGAGAGATGATGAATATAAAACAGACAGTTATATATAGCACGTATATTACAAGATATATATTTAAACAGACCACAGAAAAAGTATATTACAAACTTTATATTAAGCAACATAGAAGTAGAATGTAAATTACGTATATTATAGACTGAATATTAAACAGACCACGGAAAAAATGTATATTGCGTATATTACACACTGTATATTAAGCATAGAAGTAGAACGTATATTACGTATGTTACAGATTGAATATTAAACACACCACGAAAAATTGTATATTACGTATATTACAGACCACAAAAAATGTATATTACGTATGAGAAAAACACATAGTTTATGTATATCATGTATATTACAAATACTATATTTAAACAAACAAACAAAAAGTGCATATTACGTGTGTTACAGACTGTATATTAAGAAGAACATAAACAGAACGAGAACCAACAACAGTTATGTATATTACGTATATCACAAAAAAGCTACATTTTAAAGGAACATCACCTTAAAAAAAAAAAACGTATATTGCATATATTACACGCATCGCAAAAACACTATTACGAAATTACGTATATTACATGAAACAATAAATGACATACATGAGAAAAAGATATAAAAATAATAATAATACATTTCGTCAATTTTTTGTTATTTTGGTTTAGATATGCGAGATTCGGAAGAAAAACGGTGAAAAATATTTATGAAAAAACGAGAATGAGAAGAAATTAAGGAGAGAGATACTAAATTAAAAAGTGTAGGAAATTTGTGAGATAAACATTTATAAAAGATTAAAATGGTGGATTTTTGAAAAAAATGAAAAAATGAGGGAGAGGGAAGAAATTGATATGAAATTGATAAAGAAAATTAAGAGAGAAAGAATAAGAAATGAAATTAAATGAAAGTTTGAAAGAAATTGATATGAAATGGATAAAGAGAATGAGGGAGGGAGGGAGGAAGAAATGAGAAAAAAAATGAAAAAAATGACGGTGGAAGGGAGAGAATGGAATATATAGAAAAACATGGGAGGGAAAAATAGGAGGGAATTTAAAAAAAAAAATTAGAGAGAGATGAATATTAAAAAAAAAAAGATGGATGGTGGGTGAGGGAAGGGGAGGAGAGAGAAAAGAAGGAATGATGATTGAAAAGATGGGAGAGAAAATGAGAGAGGTGAGAGAAATGATTTGACAAGGGTTTTTTTTGTATTTTTACAAATACATGTGGCTATTTTAATGAAAAAATAAAATTGTGGCTATTTGAGTATTTAGGTATTAAAAAAGTGCTATTTTTATATTTGTTCCATTAAGAATTACGTATATTACATAAAACAATAAATGACATAAATGAGAAAAAAATATAAAAAAATAATAATACCTTACGTATATTGTATATTGTGTATATTACAGACAAAGAAAAAGTGTATATTACGTATGCGGCAGACCACGAAAAAGTGAAATATTCAGAAAACTCAAGAGATGTGAAGGAAAATAAATTTAACAATAAAAGAAACAAATCTTTTGTCAAAATCTTCAAGATCTGCAAGATCTAAGTTTTGTGAGAGAACAAATGAATAAAAAGTAAGAACAAAAAATGAATAACATGGTTTATAAAAAAAATGAGAAATGAGAAGAAATGAAAAGGAAAACAAGAAGTAGATTCATAAAATCTAAAAAAAAAAAGTGATAAGGAGTTTGTAGAAGATGAAAATTATGGATTTTATAAAAAAATGTATACATGAGAACGAGAAAGAGAAAGATGAAATGGTGGATTTTTGTAAGAAAAGAAAAGGAACAAATGGGGAGGGAACAAATTTGAGATATGAAAAAAATAAGGGAGAGAAAATGAGAGAGAATATAATATAACCTATGGGTGGGGGAAATGAGGGGAAATTTTGAGGGGAAAATATTTGTTTTAAAATAATTTGAAAAAAAAAGAGAAATGTAAGAGAAAAGAGAGAGAGAGAGAGAGAGAGAGAGAGAGAGAGAGAGAGATTTTATACGTAGGATAAAAAATAGAGAAAGAAAGAGGGAGGAGAGAGTGATTTGATGGCTAGAGGCATATTAGTATTTTTGTATAAAGTAATGGTTATTAATTAACTAAATAAAAAAGGTGGCTATTGATGAAAAGTGGAGGTAAAATAGTGCCATTTTTATTTTTTTCCTCATGACTTTATATATTAAATTTAATTATTAATAATTAATTTGAGAAAATATATTTAAAATATAGATAACTAATTGGAAGTCGTGATTAATTGATAACGATATATTTAAAATATAAATAACTAATTGAAAGCAGTGACGTCTGGGAGACAAACTAATCACGTGCCAAAGAAAAGTCTTTACTTGCTTTTTATGCCGTCAGATGTGAGAAGATGAGCTGCTGAGATCGATGACACAGGGGTGTGGCTTCACGATAGACGCCCGATGAGTTGAAACAAACAACAGTGTTGACATTGAAGTATAGAAGTGTGTGCAACAATCATATTTCCATTTTCTTTTCTTTTTGAATTAAATTCAGTTTCATAGGAATAAGGACCGTTGGATGTAGAACCTTTGATGATTGAACAATTAGAATAAATTCTAACATTTATTATCTTTTTCTTTAATTTGTAATTTAGAATTAATATGGAACACTGATTTCAAAATCTATATGATCGGATGACTGAGAGAAGGAACACACAATAAATACTATGAGCTCGTCACATACGATCTAAAGGAATGAATTAAATTAATTCTAAAATTTTAAATTCAATTATTTTATTATAAAATTAATTTTGATTAGCATTTACTTTTTTGCTAATCAATAAATTAAGTGCTAATTAATTTGATAGTGGCATATTTAGTAAATTTAAGATAGTCACTTTTAATATAGAAATAGAGAGAGAGAGAGAGAGAGAGATAGGATTTTTCATTTTCTTTTTTAAACAAAGAGATAGAGGTAGAAAAGTGATTCACCATCATCATCCGGCTTGCGGCCTAAAGGCCGACCCAAGTTTGGCTCGAGCTCGGCCCGAGCTAAGCTAGAAAGTCAATGTTTGACGGGCCGGCTTGGCTCATTAAATGTTTGGATTGGATATGAGCCTCCCTTTTTTTGAATGAGCCGGCTCGAACTCGACCCAAATAAAACTCACAATATCTATTTATTATTTAAATAGAATTTTATATTATTACCAATTCATATGATTAACAAATGAGTGGGTGTCAACCTGCACTTATATTGTAGTGATGCACTTAATTCTCAAATATCCATGCATGAATTAATTAATAAAAACTATCTATTTTTAAAGTTGATACTTTTGTGTAATTACTAAATAGGATAAAATAAAATAGTCAAATTATTTTACGGATAAAATTGAACAAGTTTTGTTTTCTTGCTGTTCAAAATAATAAGTTTAATATATTGATTTTTTCACTCTTTGCTATTTAAAATAATAAGTTTAATATGTTATGCACCATTGGTTTTTGAGAAAATGTAATACAAAAATGAACTCATTTGATAGGTCGAGCTTGGCTCGCTCCAACGAGCCAGGCCAGACCAAAAGTATAGGCTCATTGGGTTTGAGCCCGAGCTCTCGGTCCATTGATGATGGTGAGAAGTAGGGTCGGACTCGGGTCGGTTCTGTCCGGTTTTGACCATAACCTTGGACCGAACCGACAATGATTAGTTTTTAAGTAAGTGAACCGATCGGTTCACTTTTTTTTAAAGAACCATTCGGTTCAATTTTCCTCGGTTTTTCAATTTTTGGTTCTATTTTCGATTTTGGGTCTTCTATATTTTCTTTAAAAAAAAATTTAAATATCGTATTATATCCAAAATATGTTAAAAAAAACGTTTAAAAAGCATTTTACATGAGTTTTTAAGCCTATATTATGAATTAAGATCAATTATTTCACTACAAAAAAAACTGTTAAATTGCGACAAAAAATTTGCGACCAAAGTATTGGGTAGTTTTTTTTGGTGACCACTCTGGTAGTAAATATGAAGTTTGACTTAAAACGACCATATGGTCACTTTTTTGCTACCAAATTACGACCAAGTAAAGAATTAGTCATAAAAAATGACGCGAATTTTTGGCGCGAAGAAAGTGACCATGTGGTTACTACATAATTACGACCATGTGGTCGTAATTTTGTGACACGAGTTATCATTTAGTAGCAAAAAAAGGCGGGTAAATTTGGCGGGAGAAAGGCTACCAAGTGGTCACAATTCAAAGTGACTATATGGTCGCAATTTTGGTGACCTTTAGTGACCAGTGGTAGCTTAAACATTTGGCGGGAAATAAGCTACCATGTGGTCACATTTTGAAGTGACTATATGGTCGCAATTTTGGTGACCTTTAGTGACCAGTGGTAGATTAAAAATTTGACGGGAAATAAGCTACCAGGTGGTCACATTGTTAAGTGACCAGATGGTCGCCAAAGTTGTGATTTTAAATGACCAGTGGTAGATAAACAATTTGGCGCGAGAAAAGCTACCAATTGGTCACCAAAATAAGTGACCATATGGTCGTAAATGTAGTGGCCCGAGGTAGTAAGGAAAATGGCGAGAAATTTAGGCTGTAAAATGCGACCATTTGGTAGCAAAAATACGACCATCTGGTTGCAAATAAGCAGAGGAGTCCATTATAAAATCCCCCCCAACCATTGTTTGTTAGCATTAAGAAAAAAGAAAATGAGAAAGTGGATGTATGTTCGTTTGATAGACGAGTATTTGTGAAGGGATGATTTACTAAATTAGCTGAATTTATTTAGTAACACAAATTAACACTTAATTTAGGATCTATTAATATCATGCAATTTGTGATAAAAACATGTAGATTCATGCTCGTTTTTCGAAAATTAAAACCCTTTACTTACATTGAGTAAAATATGGAGAATCGGTTGGAGGTTTCTTTACAACATCAAATCCTCAGCAACACCGGATCTTCTACGTTATATCCCGATCGATCAAACGAAATCCGATTGTGGGATCGAACTTAAGAAGAAATTGGGAAGAAGAAAAATATTTGCTTCCCAATAATGACTAGGGAATTTCGGCTATGGGGGGAAGAAGGGAAGAAGAGAGAGTTCCAACTTTCTATGGAATTAAATTGTGTGATTTATGAATGACCCAACCCTCCTATTTATAGAAAAATAGGAATCCTAATCACATTAGGATTAATCTATAGAGATAAATACAAAAAGAATAAAGATTATCTCTTTCCTTTATCTTGCAATTTTGAAAATGTCATAGATAAATAGGAGATTATTTTATTTTCTTTATTTTATTTATCTTGGGTAAATAAATCTATGTAATTATTTTAGGATATAATTCAAACAATTATCTCCTCAAAATACATGGCATGGCCGAAATTATCATCATAAAATAATAAATAAATATAATTTATTTAATTAATTATTTTGGGCCAATTCTAATTGGGTTCATTAATCCAATTGGGCTTGAAACTCTCTCTTAAATTAATAATTCCAACTTAATTAATTTATTTATTAATTACCATTTAAATAAAATATTTTATTTAAACAATTAATAATATTAATATTTTCTCCCGACTAAATATTATCCAATTTATATTTAATTATTAATTTCCATTTAAATAATTTTCATTATTTAAATAATTAATAATAAATATTTTAATTATTAATTTCCATGAAATAAACTCATTATTTAATTAATAATTTTATTGATAACATTTTATTATTAATTAATTAATTTTAATTATTAATTCCGTTCAAATAAAATTTATTATTTAAACAATTAATAATTGTTAATTAATTTCAAATTATTAATTACCATTTAAATATACTCAATATTTAAATAATTAATAATATCTAATTAATAATATTTCATTATTAATTTCCTGTTTAAATAAACTCATTATTTAAACAATTAATAATGTTTATATTAATTACCGTTTAAATATACTCAATATTTAAACAATTAATATTGCCTATTTTAAGTAATTCACTTTACTTAAAATTTCCATTTCTTCTACTTGATTTCGCGACTACGATATTTGGGCTAGCATAGGGACCCGATGGACCTATAGATCATGAGCTTAATAATTAGTCAATTAAGTGATTAACACATAATCAGTTAATTACTTATTATCTAACTATGAATAATTCCACTATAGATTCATAGCTGAACTCCCCTCACTATAGATGAGTTATGTCCATTTAGTTTATCTTTTATTTATATATGTGATATATCCTTCACGTGGAACCCTCATAATTACAGGTGGATAAATTTACCGTTTTGCCCCTGTAATTACCGCTTTATCCTTGTGTTCCCGCTGATTCTCCAATGAACTTTATCTTTAGTCGAACTAGAGATAAGATACTTCTGTGATCAATAGAAGTCGTGACGTCACTTGTTCATGTCTCGAATCAGTACATCAAGGGAGTTTACTAAAGTTCCTAAAATGTTTAGGTATCGCACTAATACCGTTAATTTATAGGAAAGTTATGAACTCCATCTCGTGAAAATGAGTTCCCAGCTACTTATCTAGTCATGTTCCCAAAACAGGAGTGTATTGAGCGTTCTTACAGATCGCTCTCAACTATGTGAATCAAAGAACATAACTCCACAAATAGGAGTCCACATTTCACTCAGGATTGAGATCTATCACGGTTGATAAACTTAGTTTGATATTCGATTATTTCTCGTAAACGGTACTAATGAGAAATTTGATCGAACATCGTGGTCCTGTCTTATACAATCAACATTGCATATGATACTTCCATTTCATGTCACCCACATGAACGATCAGGATTAGATCATTCAAAATGCGAAGCTATCAACAGTGTTATCAGGATAAGGTTCTCAAACGTTATCCGTTTACTGTAGACACATTTAAGTTACTCATCTCGACTTTAATCCTCTTGTATGACTCACATACTAAGTCGTGATTTCATAAGAGTAACTTAGGGTTTACTATTTGAATGTTTTAATATTTATATATTTTCATATATTCCTCGTCAATTAAATCAATCTAGATTATATAAAGAACTTATGTTTATTTATTTAATTTATTCGAAATAAATTATTATAATTAAATAATTACAAGTTCTAGGACACCATTCCTAACAATTTGAACGATGAGTTCGTGGCCGGGGTTGAACAGTTTGTTGAGTTTTGCAATGACAACTGTCTATTATGAAAAGTATAGTGGAAAGCTACGTTGCCAGTGTAGAAAATGTGACAATAGGAGAATCATAACGAAATGATGAACAACAGTATAGTCAGATACAACAGCAAATGATACTTGATGGTGCGGGGTATGGGGGCAATGAAAATTTCCGTGAAAGTTTTTAATTGTAAACGAAGATGAACGGGTTGTTGAAGAGGAAATGAATCCGGAAGCACACGTAAGATGTACGAGATGCTAAAGACAGCCAGCCGACCATTGTACGATGGATGTGGATGAGGACCTGCATCACTTCAGAGTAATCGATGAGATTCTTGAGATTCAATACGCAAGTCCGACGCTAAAACACATTGTTCTGTTCAACTGCACTTGGTTCGAGACAACCAGACGAGGCGGCGTCCGTAAGATTGATCATTTACAAATCGTTGAGGTTAATAAGTCTAAGCATATGCGCACCGCTGATGCTGAATTTATTCGAGACGACGAATCCGATGAAGAAACAGAAGAAGAAGAAGACTTTATGTGAGGGACTTCTTTGAGACGATGAATCCGATGAAGAAATAGAAGAAGAAGACTTTATGTGAGGGACTTCTTTGAGACGATGAATCCGATGAAGAAACAGAGAAGAAGAAGCGACGATCGAAGAAACTGAGGATGATGAATGAGACATTTTGTAACTTTATGATTCACTGTAAGTTTTATTAAAACTATTTCTTTAATGAAGATTAAAATATATATATATATATTAATATTTGCGACCGGATGGTGGCAATTTAACACAAAAGGTGACCACATGGTAGTAATTTAGAAGTGAAATGCGACCATTTTGGTCACAATTTTGGAAAAGTAGACATGTTTTCCCAAAATTCTAAATGGTTCAATTTAACACAAAAGTGACCACATGGTAGTAATTTTGAAGTGAAATGCGACCGTTTGGTCACAATTTTGGAAAAGTAGACTTATGTTTTTCCAAAATTCTAAATGGTTCAATTTAACACAAAAGGTGACCACATGGTAGTAATTTTGAAGTTAAATGCGACCATTTGGTCACAATTTTGAAAAAGTAGACTTATGTTTTTCCAAAATTCTAAATGGTTCAAGTTAAATGACGACCAATTGGTCGCTAATATGAAGCGGGTAATTTAAATTTTCATGAAATATTTGGTGGTAAATTTCATAACTGTGACCACATGGTCGCAATTTTGTGACCTTGTGGTCACTTAATTGAGCGACAAATAAAAATTTTCATGAAATTTATGGCTGTGAATTTAAAGATTACGACCAACTGGTCGCAATTATTGATGGGACGCGTGATGTGATAGCTGTTGTTTATAATTACAAATTTGCGACTACCTGGTCGGATTTTTAATAAATGCTACCAGATGGTCGCAAATTTGTATGAAAAAGCGACCACGTGGTCATAATTTCCCCAGCACGCACGATCTTTGGTTTCTAGTCATAATTACATATTTGTGACCATCTTGTCGCAAATACAGATTTAAAAACAGAACTCTTTCCCTCCCCCCAATCCGTTTTTCCTCTCTTTTCTTTCTCTCTTTTCTTTCTTTTCTCTCTTTCACCCGTTCTGTTCCCCATTGTTTTTGCCCGTTCCCGTTCTTTATTTTCCCGTTCCCGTTCCCTGTTCCTACTCTTTTCTAAAAACCATAAACCTCCAATCGTGGTTTCTATTACGAAGTTAATTTTCTTATATATTTTAAATTTTAATTTAGTTTTAGTTTTAAGTTTTAATTTAGTTTAATTAGTTAATTTAATGTAGTTTAATTAGTTAATTTAATTTAGTTTAATTAATTAGTCTAGTTTACTTTAGTTAATTAATTGTAGTTTAATTAATCTAATTTAGTTTAATTAATTAATTAATTAATTAATTTTAGTTTAATTAATCTAATTTCGTTTAATTAATTAATTAATTTTAGTTTAATTTAGTTAATTAATTAATTTTAATTTAATTAATCTAATTTAGTTTAATTAATTAGTTTACTTTAATTTAATTGATCAATTAATTTAAGTAGTGTAATTAAATAAAATAATTAATTAATTACACTACTTTAATTATACTTAGTAGTTTACTTTATTTAATTACACTATTTTAATTAATTATTTTTTTAGTTTAATTAATTAATTACTTAATTAATTATTTTAGTTTAATTAAATAAATAATTTAAATAAAATAAAAATAATATTTATAAATCAAATAATTTATTTTATTTCTAATTAAATTATAAATTATTATTTATCTGATTAAAAAAAAGAACATTGGTAACCAGATGGTCGCATTTTAGAAGTAGAAGCAACGACCACTTGGTCGCATTTTGGTGACCATTTGGTCACTAACATAAACAGCCAGATGGTCACTTAAGAAGGTGACCATTTGGTCACTAACATAAACGACCATGTGGTCACCTTTTTTTGTGGGACCAACTGGTCACTTGTCTACAACTTTAATTACGACCAGGTGGTCACTATTTTAGGTGACTGTCTAGTTGTTTTTTAAAATGTTGACTTTTTGCGACCAAACTGGTTTGGTCGTATTTTGGTGACCATTTGGACGCACAAAATGTCTGAACGACCAGCTTTTTGCCACGCCAGGTTTGGTCACTTTTCTGGTCGCATTTTCTGAAAAGTGACCAGATGGTCGCAATACCCTGGTCGCAATTTGGCTTTTTTCTTGTAGTGTTTGGGAGGTTATGATTGAAATTATTTTATTTAATAAATTCAAAAATCTAATACTATGTGTTATTCACACATAAATTAGGTTAATTACTATTTTGACTCTATTTCTACATTTGGAGGAATATTAGGATAAACAATTTCACTCGTAAGATAAGAGGAAAAAGACATAAGGAAGAGAAGAGAGAGAAAGAAAGAAGTTTAGTTTTTTTTTTAAAAAAAATTAAATCCTCGGTTCGGTTAACCAAAAAACCGATCCTTTAAATCTGAAAAAAATCGAATTTAATCGGTTTTTAATATTGATGAACCGAGGAAATCGGCCCAACCGAAATAACCGAACCGAACCAGTCGGTTTGGGTCAGTTCGGGCCGGTTTCTCGGTTCAACGGTTTTTTTGGTCAACCCTAGTGAGAAGTGATAAGGAGATTTCAAATAAATGTATATATAATTAGAAGGGGAAAATAGACTACTAAATCGCTTTGCTATATATATACCTTGTTTTTCTTTCTCGCTCATATAAATTCAATCAAACGAATTTTTTTTTGTTCCGTTTTATTTTAATAATCTCTCGTCTCTCCGATCTCGAATTCGAAGCGATATCTTTGAACGAAAGTGCAATCCACACTATCGAGGAAAAGAGAAAAAGAATCAATGATATATTGATGAAGGAGAAGGGTAAGTAATCCTTCCTTTTTCCATTTGAAAATTCAATTCAATTAATATTTTTGTTGTGGGGTGAAATGAGATAACACATAGAATTTTACAACTTGACGAGATTTGTCTACGCACCTCGTCTGACCGCAGTACCAGGACACCTGGTCTGACCACGATACTTGGGCACCTCGTCTGACCGCAGGGCACCTTGTCTGACTGCGGTACTTGGGCACTTGGTTTGACAGCGGTACCTAGTCATAAAGTCTACGCACCTGAAAAGACCTGGCTACGCAGTCTCCATCATAGACCTACATACTTAAGATTGAATACAAGTATCCACTTGAGAAACAACACGTGGCGCAACTCGAAAGCGACACGTAATTGAAAAGCAACACATGGCCCAATCCCGACGCGACACGTGGCACAATAATGTCATCAACATATTCTCCTATAAATAGGAGAATAAATTCATTCATTAGGTAACTAATTTCTACTACTATTCTCTATGGCACACTAGTTCTACTTGCTCTGACTTTAGCATCGGAGGGTGTTAGGCCGGCACCACACCGATGCTCTTTTCCTTTCCTGTGCAAGTACCTACGTAGCACGCCGTCGAAGCAGCGCACTACCTCCAACTCGTCTCATATATTAAGTTCGTTGCCTACGTGGAAGCTCTCCATTTTTATGCAACAACAATTTTCATCAAATCAAATTCCTATGGTTTTCTCTTTCTTGGTTGTTTGTTTGATTGTTGAGTTATTCAAATGTAATTGGAATGGGAATTTGAACAGGAACCAGAAGGAAAGCCAGATCCGAAATCAGTAACAAACCAGGTGGTGTATATGTAATAGGACCCGAAATCATACCCTCAATGGATGGCCAGTTCGAAATTTATAAAATACGTAGAACTATTTTGATCAACACATTGACAATTGATATCTGTAAACTACAATCGGACATCTAATCATATTCATATTCAGATTTCGATATTTGCCTTCATGTACTCTACAACAGAAACTAGAAGGTGGTTCATTTAGCATAGAACCTGCAGCAAGAGTTATCATTCCCAAACACAATGGGATAAAACAACAAGATTGGTTATCCCTTGTGGCCGGGCGATGTTAATAAACTCTTTTATTTATTAATCATTTAAAAGTTTCGAAGTGACTATTATGTAGATCCTAAAATGAGGATTCCAAAACATCTTGAATCATCCAAATCGAAAAAAGTTATGGCTAAAAGAAAATTATTGACATTGAAGAGGAGGGGTCTGATTGAAAAAAATTGGAACCACAAGGGTGTGATTTGCCATTTTCAAACCACAAGGAGGTGTTCATGCATTTAGAAAAAACCACAGGGGTCTCATTTGCATTTTACCCTACTACTTAAGAGAGAGAAAAAAACATAAAATTTAATTTAATAGCAAACTTAGCAAATCTAAGCTAAAAAACATAAATTATTGAGCTAATATAAATTAAACTTTCAAATATTATACACAATTATAAACCCATCTTAAGCTCTTCAAGAATAAGAATAAAAAAAAGTATATAAGTAAGAAAAAAAATGAAAAGAAAGAGGGATATCTTTTTGTTTTTTTTTTCTTTCAAGCCAAGCATATACACTGTCAAACCTGACAATTCACAACAAACTTTTCCAACTGGTCTGTACATTTTGGTCCTCTCTCTCTTTCTGCTTTCAATAATAAGTTAATTCAAAGACTTTGACAGCATCTTACTTTTTCATTTTGAGAGTGAAATCTTTGGTCTCTTTTTCTTTTTCACGAAGTTGATTAAGGTAGGCCTATTTGAGATAACTTTTAGAAGTGTTTAAAATTAATTTTTGATACTTATGAAAACTATTTTTTTTTTATTAAAAACAGTTTTAAACACTTTAAAAAACTATCCCAAATAAACACTAACTCAAATATAGATTGAATTTTTTCAATCTTTCTTTTCAGTCATATTTATAATTCTCTCCCTCCCCACTACTACAATATGAGTAGTAATTGGTTATTTTTTAGGAAATTCGGATGACTTGGTTTAATGTAAAAAATCATTGGAGTTTTAATTATTGTGGACATCGAAATAATTTAGCATATAATTTAGTGTAGTTTTTCGTTGAAATTCATTACCCGGTGTCTAAATTATTAAATATGTTAAATGACCTCCGGTTCTGATATCATATTAAATATGTTGTTAATATTTTTGGGATTGTGATGCATATTTAGATTGTATGATATTGTAATTTCAAGTGTGAAGTTAGTGTTAATATATAAGAATGCTATCGTTAATAGACAATAAAAATTGTCATCATATTAATAATAAATTATGTTACCAACTGAAGATCGATATGTACATAAATATGAGTTGAGTTGATGAAGCTTAACTCACCTCTTCTATGAAAGACTCCCATTTTAAGTCATCACCCAATTATTCTTAATAAAACCATAAATAGTTCAATAGGGACATCATTTTGAGCTTTAAAGTCAAATAAAAAAAAGGAATTAATGGGTAAAACCAGCACAAGTTTTGTGACCAATGACTATTCAGAAACAAACAAAAAGTTTTGGCATAATTCATATATATTCTTACACAAATGATGTAACATATGACCATGAAAACTAAAACTAAAACTAAATCCAACTTTACCAACACACACAAATGGAATTGTGTCTTTCTTTAAATATTAGCCCTCAAATCAAATCCCAAATGACTTTAATCACTATGATAATTTACAACCAATTAAGCTAATTAGAGTTAAGCTAATCACCTAAATATGCTGCAACTTCACCATCTTGTACATCAAATGATCCTTTGCCAAAATCCTCAAAAGGGTACTGATGATAAAATCCATAACTCATTAGAATTTCACCCTCATCAAAGCCACCATTGCTAAGAAATGGGACATGATTTTGCTCTAGAGATATAGAAGAAGATGAAGTAGTCGTGCAAGAATACCGAGTTGGATCCATCATTGTAACTTCTTCTTGATGAAATTGGTGCCCTGAATTCGAGTCCACGAAATATGGCGACATCGAAGAATCGGGAGCGGAAGGAGTCGAAAAGGAGAATCGGTGATCATGTTCTTCAAGTTTCAATGAAGAGATGGTGTTAGTAGTGGCAATATTGTGTTGAGAAACTCCTAGGAACTTTTTCTTCAATTTTGTATTCCAATGGTTTTTGATATCATTATCCGTTCTTCCAGGCAAATGAGATGCTATAATAGCCCACCTGTGAACACAAATTATGAAGAAAATTTAAGATTAATTAGTTCATAAATTGGGGTTTTTTAAAATGTAGAAAAAAAACAAAGATAAAAACTTGCCTACTACCCATGGTGGAATAGAGAGAACATATAATATTGTCTTCTCCCTCAGTAAAACCTCCATGTTTTATGTCCGGTCTTAGATAATTTAGCCACCTTAAACGACAACTCTTACCACAACGATTCAGGCCTGACAAAAAAAAAAAACATAGATATTTCAATTTACAGATGTCAAAATCTTACATCGGTTAAAAGCGAGGAAGATCATCAGTTTAATAAGAGATAACAAAAGATAGTGGTAAGTGTCCTCAAATTTTTTATAAGCTCATGATTTTTGCTACTTTTAACTGATGTGGGACTAGTCAACTGAGCTCAAGTCGTTAGACATCTGAAACGTCTCTTTTTTCCCAATTTGATGTAATATCTAAAAAATCATGTTACGCACCTGCTTTACGAGGAAGAGCGATCCAGTTACCAGCACTACCATGTTTATGAATATAGGATTTGAGAAGGGAATCTTCTTGAGGAGACCATGGACCTCTCTTAACGTTAGCTTTGTCACAACAAGGAGCTCTTCCCATTTTTAAAGACAGCAAATGCAATGGCTTTTCCTCCTCCTCCTTCTCCTTCTCTTTACAAATCACAATTCAAGTTTTTGTGACTGTTAAAATTTATTAATAATGTCATATGTTTTTTTTTTTTTTTTTGGTGTAGAGAGAGAGAGAGAGAGAGGGAACGGTCAAAGAAAGAATGGGCATGGTGATGATGATGCAGTCAAAAAAATGGGTTTTCCATTAGAAGGTATAAATACGAATATGGCTTTACTTATTGTTACTCTTTTTTTACTCCATATGGGATTTCACACGCTTTCTGGCTTGACCATGTAAATTTCGTGCTTTTATTTATTTATGGATTTTCCTCAATAAATGAGTCCTTGAATTTTTTTTTTAAATTTATTATGTATGTATTTCATCTTTTAACTTTAAAACAATTTATTTTAGTTTTAGATGATCATACTCAAATTATTACTACTATATATGACTTTAAGTTTATATGTTCAATAATTTTTTTTTTATTTTAAAGAATCACGAGAATCAAAATTGTTTTTTTATATAAAATTTGAGGAGTGAAATTAATAGGATATTTAAAAGTTTAGAAAAATATAACTTGTAAAAAAAAATTAATAATGAAAATGGAAAAAAATATGAAAGTTCTTATATTGAAAATAAATTTTAAATCTTGTACATAATATAGAAGTTTAAATATTTTTAATCTCAGCTAATTTTTCTTGGTCATGCTTAACCTGTCCCTACATCACTATTTCATAGGGGTGAAAGAGAAAACAGGAAAAACCGAAAACTGGAAAATTAAACTGGACCGAAACTGTAAAACTCGAACCGTTCCGATTTCTGTTCTTAAAAAACTGAACCGAACCGAACCGGCTAAAACCAAAACCAAACCAGCTTCTAAAAAACAAGTATAAATCCCGTACCCCTTCCCTATTTCCCCCTAATTTTTATTTATTTATTTATCACTTTATTTTAATTTATATTTTGTATATTTATTAATCTAATTCTTTCAACTAAGTTTTTGTTTAGGTTTGATTTTGTTTTGTTTCATTCTTCAATGTTGGATGATATTTTTTTAAAACTAAATGTAAATGTCCTATACTAGAAAAACCAAAAAAACCGAAAAGACAAAAACCACTCAAAACCGGCCCGGTTTCTATTATAAACCGAACCGGTTTGATTTTTAAAATTAATTGAAAAACCGAACCGTTTTTTAAAGTGTTTCATTTGCACTTTTTTTTCTTCAATGAATCTGAATTTATAACTGTTTCCATTGTAAGATGACATTTTACTCGATTGATGGCTTTTTTATATATTTGATTAAAGTATATTTTTTGTATGTGTTTGTAGTTGTATGTATTAATTTCATATCTGATTTTTTAAAATAAATTTTGATAAATTTTCATCAATAGGGCCTCGACTGGACTAACCAGAATTTGATTGTAACTACTAATAAGCACAATGACTAAATGATATAAATAATAAAATGAAATGAAAAACAATTTTTTTTATTACCGATCATTCTAAACTTTAGTAAATAATATCAACGACAAACCTCGTCATTTTGACTCCAATTTAAAAATAGTTTTAATAAAGAACGTCAAAAAAATTAATTCTTATTTTACTATATTTTATTCGGATTAGTTTTCATTTAGACTATCTCTCTAAATAAGCCAACATCAAAGATTTGTTCATGCAATACTAATATTCAAAGTCTATTTAAATTTATGTATTTTTAGAAAGAAAAAAAACACAGTTTAAACATGTTCGGATGAATGTTTTAAAAGTCATTTTCTTTCATATATAACCTATTTTTAGAAGAAATGATTCATTTAAATTTTGTAACACAATCATAACAATGTAAATACTAAATAGTGAGTTTAAATAATTAAATATCTAACTCTAAACAATATAGAAGCGGTAGATGGATATAGGTTAGTAGAAAAGCCAATTCCTGAGAATTAAGATGAATGGAGAGCTTCCACGTAAGCAACGAACTTAGAAAATGGGACGAGACAGATGTAGTCCGCTGCCTTGACAGTGTGCTACGTAGATACCTGCACAACAAATAAACAGAGCACCGGTGTGGTGCCGGCCTAACAACCTCCGATACTAAAGTCAGAGCAAGCAGAGCTAGTATACCAGGGAGAATTGTAGTCGAAATTAGAAGAATAGGTTGATGATATCATCGTGCCACGTGTCGCATCGAGATTGTGCCATGTGTTGCTTCTCAATTACGTTTTGCTTGCAGGTTACGCCATGTGTCATTTCCTAATCGGATACTTGCATTCGGTTTAAGTATGTAAGTCTATGTTGAAGACTGTATAGCCAGTTCTTTTCAGGTGCGTAGACTTTACGACTAGGCATTAGGATTAGACGATGTGCCTAGGTACTGTGCTCAGATGAGGTGTCTAGGTACTGCGCTCAGACTAGGTGCATCGACATTTTTGCCAAATTGTAAATTCTATATGTTATCAAAATTCACCCCACAACAGAGGGCCCCTACTCCCGAACTGAGTTGAGATGTAATTTCAATATTGCTTGAGAGTATTCTTTTAAAGTGGAATTTTACCTCGGTGATTATTCTGAAAATATTCTAAGTGTTGAAGTTTGTAGCTTGAATTTTCCGTCTTTGTTGTCGTCAAAATTTTGAGAAAATACCAAGTGTTGGAGCTTAATAGGTTAAATTTTCTGTCTTGGTCGTTTTGGAGTTGGGTTGTATGTCCGAGTTGTCATGCTTAATCACATACTTCGCCCCCTTTGATTTTAAGAGTAGAAATTCTCTTGAAATCAAATATATTAAATTCTTCCATCTATTATTGGAAAAATGATCACAAAATTCGAAAAGAAATTGAATTGATAAATTGTGGAGAATGAAGAGGGAAGGAGGAAAAAGGAAAATAAAAAATAAAAAAGGGGGGGGGGGGGGGGAGTTCCACGGGTCAGGAAATGACCCGCGGGCGTGGACGTGGGTTAGGCAATGACCCGCGTCATCTTTCGTTTTCTTTTCCTTTCGGGTGGTACATTTACCCACAGGTCAAAATCTGACCCACTTGTATCTATGCGGATCACTTTAGACCCACATGTATTTCTTTTTTCTTTTCTTTTTTTATTTTTTTTTTCTCAGTTAGCTGGTGCGTCATGCTGCAACAGTTTTTTTTCCCTTTACCAATTTCAAATTTATTTTTGGGTGTTAACTTGATTTCTTGTTGAGTCTTGACACGAGCGTGATTCTTCTACAAGCATCGCACTCTTCGTTGAATTAAAAAAAAATTCTTTTAAATTCTCTTACTAGGTGCTGCTCGTGCGAGCCCTACACTCTCTAACAGACTTAGAATTTTGAGTCGTTTTAAATTCTTCTACCAGGTGTGGCTCATGCGAGCCCTGCAATCCCTAGCAGACTTAGAATTTTTTAGTCGTTTTAAATTCTTTTATCAGGTGCGACTTGTGCGAGTCCTGCACTCTCTAGACTTAGAATTTTTTAGTTGTCTTAAATTCTTCTATTAGGTGCGGCTCGTGCTAGTCTTGCACTCCCTAGTAGACTTGGAATTTTTAAGTCGTTTTAAATTCTTCTACCAGGTGCGGCTCGTGCAAGCTCTTCACTCCCTAATAGACTTAGATTTTTTTATATTTTAAATTTTTCTGCTAGGTGCAGCTTTTGGGAGCCCGACACTTCCGAGTAGACTTAAAATTTTTATATAGAGCTCTTCCACTTTGATGGACTAAGAACTTTTTGCTTTTCCACCTTGGCGGACTTAGAACATTTTCATTTCGATGTAGAGCTCTTCCACCTTTGTGGATTTAGAACTTTAATTTTACCGTAGTGTTTTACGTACTTGGCCCCCACTCGAGTAAATATTGATATCTTGAAGTGTAGCCAGAGTCTAATGGTGCTCGGAATAATTTGACCCTAATCTATTTAAATAGATGTAATTGTAATAAAGTAGAAAAATAACTTTTTATTCATTTATTGTGGAAGCTCTTACAATAAGAAACTTTAACGGAATTGAAAACTAAAAAGAAATAAAATCTAAGTTGCTTGACATCTTCACGGGTGTAGTAGAGCCTTTCAGATGAGATAAACAATGTGTTGATGTCTTGGCCTACTACGTCAGTAACCTAACGTGGTCTCTTCTAGGGCTTAAGCTCTTTTTCAATAGTCGGGCCCTCAAAGATTGTTCTCATTTCTCCATCTAGAAAATCTTGATTATCACAGTCCTGATCTTCCTTATCTCCTTTACTTCTCACGAATTCCTTTAAGTACCCTCTTTGAATAAGAGTCTTAATTTCTTTCTTGAGATCGAAGCAATTAGAGGTGGTATGGCCATGGTCTTTGTGGAAGAGGCAATACTTGTCTTTGTTTCTCTTGTTTGTTCATACCCTCATTTTTGTTGGCCATTTCAACAATTTTTTGCTTTGAATTTCCATGAACAGTTGCTCGATCAGGACCGTGGTAGGAGTGTTCTTCTAAAATTTACTTGGAGGAAGACTCTGCTTAACAGGTTGGTCTCCTGACCTCTTTCTCTTGTCATCTTGATAACAATCAATCCTCCATTTGAGGTTTTCTGTTGAGCTCTTTCTTTTATGATCAGAATTTCTCTACTACCTTCTTCATCTAAAGCTTTTCTTGCACTGAGTAACTCTCTAGTGCTCATGTATTTTTAGGCTCTGGCGAGTAGCTCAGTGTATGTAGCAGATGTCTTTTTACCTAAAGACTACAAAACTTTTTCATCTTTTAAACCAGCCATCATAGCAGTTAGAGCTATGTCATCACTGTAATCTTCCACCTTCAAAGCCTCATTATTGAATCTCACTACATAGTCTCGGAGGCCCTCCTCTGACTTCTGACGCACAGAAAGGTGTGTGGCTGGTTTTTTATGATCTCTTCCTCCAAGGAACTGAGTTACAAAAGATTGAGTGAGGTCTTTAAATGAAGAGATGGACCTCAACTCGAGCTGCCTGTACCACCCGCGAGCAGGGCCTTCTAATGTAAGGAGGAATGCCCTACATTTAATAGCATCTTCGACTCCCTAGAGCTCCATCCAGGTCCAAAACGTATCAACATGCTCAAGTGGATCTTTTGAACCATCATACGTGGTCATAGTTGATATTTTGAATTTGGTGGGAAGCTTCACCATCATTATATCATCGGTGAATGGCGGCTCAGTTTACTCGAGTAGATCTTCTAGTGCAAGAGAAGTCTTTCCTCTATACTCTTTCTTCATATGACAAAGTTGATCTTGAAGCTTTTTCAACTCTGATGCCCAAGGCTAGAAACTTTCCACAGTAGACTACACAACATCTGCATATTCTTTTATCTTTTGATTTAGAACTTCTCTGAGATCGGACCTTCATTTCAGACTAGGTTGCTTGTTGCGATGGGAGTTATGAGATGAAGAGGAATTTTTCTGGATATTTAGCCTTGACTTCCCCTTCGAACCATTTTTCTCATGATTTTGCGATTCACCTATGCGCTCTATAGGTTCTTTGTCCTTCTTGGACCATAACTCCTGGTTGTCAGTAGGGGATTGGTGGTCAGATTTATGTGTGAGAATTTTGAGTACTTTAGCAAGATCTTGATTCACACCTCGCACTTACTCTTTTAGAGCATCTACCCTTCCGTCTAGCATTGGCACAACTCTTACTACTTCTTGATTTTCATCAGCTTGTTGTTGTTGTCGTTCTCTAGTGCTACGAGTTTGATATCTCTTGTTACGAGGGTTGCAGTTTTCACCATCATCTACATCATCACCGTGTTAACTTCTTTGACTCATCCTCAATGGTAGAGCACTTAGTTATATACTCTCCCCACAGACGGCGCCAAATTTTGTTGCTTAAAAATGGAGAGCGTCCACGTAAGCTACGAACTTATAAGATGGGACGAGTCAGATATAGTACGCTGCCTTGACAGTGTGCTACGTAGGTACCTACACAAGAAAGAAACAAAGCACTGGTGTGGTGCCGGCCTAACACCCTCCGATGCTAAAGTCAGAGCAAGCAAAACTTGTGTGCTAGAGAGAATTGTAGTCGAAATTAGTTACCTAATGAATGAATTTCTTCTCCTATTTATAGGAGAATAGGAGGAGAATAGGTTGATGACATCATCGTGCCACATGTCGCATCGGGATTGGGCCATGTGTTGCTTCTTAATTACGTGTCTCTTGTGGGTTATGCCACGTGTCATTTTCAAATCGGATACTTGCAATCGGTTTAAGTATATAAGTCTATGTTGAAGACTGTGTAGCTAGGTCTTTTCAGGTGCGTAGACTTTATGACTAGGCACTATGATTAGACGAGGTGCCTAGGTACTGTGCTCAGACGAGGTGCCTAGGTACCGCTCAGTTGAGGTGCCCAGGTATTGCGCTCAGACCAGGTGCATCAACATTTTTGCTAAGTTATAAAATTCTATGTGTTATCAAAATTTACCCCCACAACAGTAAGCATTTTCACATTCTTCCCATGAATGAGTATGTGATTTCAATTTTCGCAAACAAACTTATAATTATTTTCAAAACTAGATAATCGTTTGAATATGAGGGTAAGAATTTATTCTATACAATTTATAGAGAGGAAAAGAGAAAGAATCAAAGTACACGCGTTAGCAAAAAATAGTAGATTTTTAAAGTTAAGATATTATCAATCTATAATTTACTAGTACAATGTAAATAATTGATTACAAAGTCTCTAATTTAGTAATTTACTATTATAATATCAATTATATGAAGAATGTTTTTTTATTGATACCAAAAATCAATTAATAAACTGATTATTCAAAATTCTACTTAGTAAATTAATGATCTATTATTTAAATTTCTACAAGACAAAAGACATCACTCTCATTATTAGGACGAGGAGTTAAGGATTACACCTTGTTCAGCCCATTGAAAAATCAAGAAAAGGTACTATTTAATCCATGGGCCTTAATGTTTGCTTTCTTCTTTTTATTTGTCCTTAAAAAAAACAAGAATTAATTACACTAATGACCACTTTAATTCACCTAATTCCAGTTTTAATGGTTGTTTTATATTAATATCAGATCTAACCATAAAACACCATTTATGGTGGTGATTCTGGTGGATTCCGATTTTAGTATTTACCTTATTACCCTTTTATCTCTCCTAATAATTATATCTCATTAATTACATATCATTTAATTAAAATTCATCTGGGTATGTTTTGTCTTTTCACAATGTAATTAATTTTTCTGGTGGTGGTTTTAGGTAGTTTTGATATATATTTAAAAATTGTGTTTTTTTTAAATAAACAACATTAATTTGTCTATTATTGAAATTAACCCAAAAAACAATACCAATTATAATTAATATTTTAATAGACCTTTCAATCTCTTTCAATTTAATGAGATTGTCAAACACATCCACTTTGCCTAAATAAAAGTGTAATCATAATTTTAATCAACCAATTACTTGTTTTAGCGGGAAGAAAAAAAAGTTACAATAATGATAATCTTGGGAGAAAAAACCAAAAAAAAAAAGTGATGACTTGATAAAGATGGTGAAGATAAAATAAATAGGGGAGGGCTAAAATTCAACAGTTGAGAATAATTAGTTTGAAAAAAAACAAGGTGATTAGGAAAAAAACATAATTATGAAAAGATTAAAATGGTCCAATTATAAAGTAAAATAGATAGAAGGATTTTTTATGTGGGAATTGCTTGGTTTGACGGTAAATATTGTGGTGCCGGCCTATCACTCTACAAAATCAGTCACATTTCATACTTCTTCCTCATCTTTGACTTTCCCTCCTATAATAAAAGAAGTTATGATAATTAGTGAAAGTATTTAAGAAAAAAAAGTTAAATACAAAACACACTCCTACACTTTAAATTATGGTTAAAATATATCTCTACATTCTAAATTTGTAATTAAATACTCTTACATTTTAGTAAAATTACAAATCATACCATTTTATAAGTTACTTTTAATGAAATTGAGACACATTCATGTTTTTTGCATGCCACGTGTTATAATACTGTTAAAAATAATGGAAATTTTGAACATATGTATGAAATTTTTGGAATAAACCATTATATTAATCAAATATAAAATCTTTAAATCACACCCATATGTTTAAAATTTCCGTTATTCGTTATTAGAACATGTGACACATGTAGAATATAAATGTGTCTCAATTTCGTTAGAAGTAACTGATAGAAGGGTGTGATTTACCATTTTTTTAAAATGTAGGGATGTTTAATTAAAAAATACAAGAGTGTTTTACATTCAACTCTTATAAAAATGATGAATCATACCATTTTCTTTAACACTACTACTAATTTCATGGATCAGAATTTAAAAAATATATATAATAACAATAAAGAAAATCTACCCGATACCATTAAGCTCCTTATTATGAGTCTCATCCACAAATAATGAACAATCCGGTTTGAATAAGACTAACCACTATTCACTCGTGGCAGGAGCATGCACAAGCCAAGCTCGAGCTCACTGGCACCCCAAAGCCTAATCAACTTCAAGATCCCCCTCTCAAAGTCACTAACTCGATCCCCCAACCCAATCCAACTCAACCCAACCAATATGATTTAAGTTCGGTTGAGTTTAAAAAATTAGAAACTATATAGATTGAATTAGTTCATGATTCTCTTGAATTAGTAAAACAATTAACCCAAATATAATATTTGAAAAAAATACTAATTTATTTACAATCTAAATACTTTTATATTTTTTTTATTAATTCCTTATGTCTTAATCTTTCTAATAAATTTTTATCAGATAATTAGTTTAAAAACATTAAGGGATAAATGCAAAATATATCATGCACTTTGGGTTATTGTTAAATCATATCCCTGTATTTTTTTTTTCAATTTTAAAACTCTTGCAGTTTAGTAAAATTACAAATCACGACTTTCAATCAATTAGTTTAAATGAAATTGAGATATATTTATATTTTACGTATGTCATGTATTCTGATTTCATGAAAAAAAATAAAATTGACTGACGTATATAATTTTAGAATAAACTCTTTATGTTAAATATAAAATCTATAAATCAGACTCAAATATTCAAAAAAATTGAATTTTTTAGTGGTTATGGAACACGTGGTATGCGTATAATATAAATTTGTCTAAATTTCATTAAAACTAATCGATATAAGTGTGTGATTTGTAATTTTCCTAAAGTGCACGAGTATTTTTTTTTAAAAAAAATCCAGGGGTATGATTTAACAATAACCCAAAGTGCATGAGTGTATTTTGCATTTATCCCTAACATTAAATATCATCTTTATATAATAAAATATAATATTGAACAACTATTTTTAACTTATTTTATAAAGGTAGCTAACTAGTTTTTAGAAACTTTTTATATGGGTACTTGTTTGGGTTTATTTTTTTATTTCAGTCATTTGAGTCGTACTAAATTACAACCTGAACAATTGAGTTCATTTTAAAAAGTTCCTAAACCTGAATCAACCCAACCCATTAACACACATACTACCAAGTGAGCCTAAGCTCCTTCATGACTCCACATTTGCTACTCTTTACTCACCATCTCTTGACTGTTGCCAACATCCTTCTGGTGCTTCTCCGATTGATCTTATTCTCTGCTCATGTATTTAAGGTCTCCTCATCAAACCCCCTTCAGAAAAAATACGTGACAACTTAATAAATCTGATCGTAGATTTTTATATCTACCTTTAATATAATAGTAGTGTTCAATTTGAAATCTCTCCCTCTGTTCTGTGCTTTAACTTCAATATATTGTTTAGAAATTTTAAATGGATGGCATAATTTTTCCTAAAATATTTATAAATATAATAATTTATAAAAAATAACTTTGATAAATAATAGAAATAATTATAAATATAACCAAATCTTTTCACCCAATTTCTTAATTAAGGCAAATTGTTTTTCATTTCATTTTTTGCCCAAATACGACGAATATTGTTTGTGATACGGTTGTTATTGGATTTCAGATTTTCTCCTTTTGTAATTTATTTCCTTTTATTCATTTCCATGTTTAAAACTGTATCTTATTAATTATATATTATTTTCTATTTTATTTATTTTGTGTCTTGAATTCAAATAAACCTTTCTTAATTTTAAGAATGTTTATTTAAGGATTAAGAAACCTAACCTAACCACCTTCATATCTTCTTCTTCCTCTATTTCATCAGAATCACTAAAACTTCAATCAATGACGACGTCATTTCCTATTTTCCGGGTTTTTTTTTATCATTTTCTCTCCACTCGTGGTTTCTCCATTGTTTTTATGATTTCGGGGATTTTTTTTAAAAAACTTTTCTTTATTGGATTTTCCTTATAATCTGGGTTTTCCGGGGTTTGTTTATACGATAAAAATATCGTTGTTATTTTCGGAGAGCGTGATGATCGAGACACATGATTGAACTTCATTATCAGACATTAAAAAAAGGTTTGAACTTTAAATTACAAGAGAAAAGGTTGAAGAAATAAGGAGATTTTCATGGCTTCTCTTACATATTTTCATGGTTGCTGTTATATGTTGATTTATCAATTATACACCGTTTATCGAATATAAACTTGTTAAACTAAGAAAAAATAAATCCTTTTTACAATTTAATTTAATTTCTTTTAGGTAGTTTTAAAATATAAATTAACTATCGAGTATAATTGAGATAAATGTAATTCAATCGTCGATAAATAATAATCAATATCCAAAAATTAACGTGTTCATAATCTAATTATATATTAATCAATAAATATATTAAGAAAACTATAGTAATTGCTTTAGTTGAACATCTCACCTTCAAGTATCTCTGTAGAAAAGTACCTGTGTTAAAAATATAATCAAACCGGTAAACTTAAACCAATTTAATCGATTAATTTGATTTGATTTTCTGATTTAGTCCGGTTTAATTTTATTTTAAATTATTAAAATAATATGTTTTTAAGGAAAAGGAAAAACAGAAACAAAGAAATAACACAAACCAAAACATCTAACAACGCAAATAAATTGATGAACATCAATGAAATAAAATTTTAATTCAAAAAATAAGAATAAAATAGTAATTAAATTAAAAAAGAGGGGTACCATAAATTTATCATTGAAGTGTAAAGACCAAAATGAAACCAGACTTGAATAAAAACATAATTTCAGAACAAGGAAAGAACTAAAATAAATTCAAGATCGGAAGTTTAAACCCGAATAAAATAGAAATAGAATATTAAAAAAAAAAAAAAAAGATAAGAAATAAATCATAATTTTTAAAACTGAAACTTAGAAATCAATAAAAACCGATTTATTAAATATATATTTTTTAACTCCCATCCCAAGAAAACTCCTCCTACTTTTGGGAAGGAACAATTTTTTTTTAATATATAAAAATCGACTAAAGACATGAAAAATTATATTTTTAATAATTAAAAACCACACGAGTTATAAAAAAAAATTAGAAGCATTCCATCTTTAAAGAGTGAAATAAGATAATATATAAAAAGTTGAAGCTTATCCCCATCTTCACTTTTGTTTTTAAAAAAAAAATTTGAGTTACTTTTACCATTAGAGCTCCACGACAAATCTGCATCCCCAAGAACATCACAGACAGACCAGACCATTCATTAGACTGTACACATAATTTCCATCACTACAAAACTCCGACCAATTTTTTTTTGGTCTTATCCTCCAAACGAGTCTCTTTTGAAAAATAATACCATTCCTAAAAAAGAAGTAGAATAAACAAAGGATGATATGATTAAATATAATTTACATGAAGTTCTGTCAAAATATAATTTGCATTAGATAAGAAGATGATAACCTTAAAATTCTTACAATGATCATAAACCAAAATATCATAAAAAACCATAAACTGGTTGCTGCCCTATACAGAAAAGTCAGACGAGATTTTACATTTTTCTCCTCCCCCAAAATACATGATCTGAAATTATCCAAGGAAATCATTCAAAATCCCCCCCACAAAACAACGTATTTACAGATTTGCCTGGAATTAAGAATTTCAGCTTCCTATTCTTCTCTTTTTTTTCCGCTGCCTCAGATGATATTTACATAATCAAAACAAAACACATAATATAATTTTTTTAACTTCGGCTTATGAAAATCATATAATTAAATTGATAACTAAAGATTAGAATCATTAGATACCCATTTAATTTAAAGCGGTTTCTTCTTCTAGAAACTCACTTCACGAGCTCTGAAACCCATTCTACATCCGGACCTGATGAAGACGACGAACTCGAATCAGCCAGATTCAGTGAATTTTCCTTACTCAGTTTCTCCAACATCTTCGCTCTCAGTTGTCGTCCTGATTCCACTCGCTCCATTGCCGGTTCCTCCTCCATTCCCTGCTCCACCAAGTCCAGTAGCCCAATTCCCCGACCGCTTGGTGCTCGTGTCGGTGTCGTCGGAAGGCTACAAAACCCCGGTCGGATTCGAGATGCATATCCAGGAGACCCGACTTGAACATTCCAGGAAGAAGGTAAAGACTTCACTTTACTCAGATGTAAATTCCTCAGAGATGCCACCATTTCATTGATCGAGGTTGAGCCTATAGACCGGCCGAGCGACCGAGTCATAGGCGATAAAGGTGGAGACTCCACGGGAGTTGCCGACGGTGAAATCGACACAGGAGATGACAGAAAAGGCAGAGATTTTGGCGAATCGTCGAAAGATTCAGTTGAATTCACACTCCGAGGGCTCTGCTGAGGCAAAACCCTAAGTTGATCAGGAGTATGAGCGAAGAAACAAACCCTACGTCGGCAATTCGTACCGTCTTTACACGGCTGAGTCCGATAACGAGCCGGATGAAGCCAACATTCAAACACACCATGAGCGAACTCGCAGCAATCTCCTTTCTTGCAGCTTCCTTTTCGAAAATCAGGACACGCGGTACCGGAATAATGAAACTTCCTTGGATCTCTCCGGCGAGCTTTCTCGCCGGGATGAGCGTACGGACACTCCGTCCAATCATGAGACCTCCCCCTCGTACACTTCCTCACCTTGAATTCAAATATACGAAATTGATCACACGAGTAAGCGTCTATCGGAACATCCGATTCCCGATTCGATAACTCGGTATCGATATCGAAATCCGATTCATTCGACGGAAGGTATCGCTGAAGCGCGGCTAGGGCTTCCTGGAGATAATACGGAGAATAATCACCACCGCCGTTACAATCGCCGTCGGAATTCACAGAGATTCCGCTAAGCGGATACGGAAATAACGAGTCGTCAGAATATTCTTCCGGTATCGTAAACGGAGAGATATGAACCGCCGGTCCAGGGCGGCGCGGTTCGCCGAGCATCATTTCGGTGATTTTTACGGTTTTTTTCCCTTGAGAGAACTTGCTGAAGTATCGGCACGCTGTGGGCGTTTATAAACTACTAGATGAGTGAGTCTTAACTGTGGTTAAGTTAGTTTAACCGTGGTTGAGTCAAATATTCTTAGTTCCCATTTTTACGCCTCAGTTAAAATAATGGAGGGGTGGGGGTCAAAAAAAGAAAAAAAAAATGGAGGGGTGGGGGATTTTTCTGGTTACTCGTTTGGTGACCGTTGGATTAAAAACAGCGGTTGAGGAGAGTTCCACGATGGTGTTAATCCGAAAAATGACGTAAATTTTCAGTACCACGTGGCGAGATTTAATTAGCAGTTATATTCGTACGCTCACCGCACTGTCTGATTATGTTTCGTCGTAGGGAATCGTATATTACCATAAATATAAATAAATTCACATTAAAAATATAGGTACCGGTAGCGGTAGAGAGACGAACTGATGAATCGGGTAGTTTGTCGACATATCGGCCATTTGTTATTATAATCCTATGTTTTCAATGGCACCAGATTACTCACTGTCGTTTTCTCTTCAAACGACAATGCAACAAAACAAGATTAAAAAAAATGACCTTTTGATTATCTTCTGATTTTGAATCGAGATGACAATTTATTTTACATCCAATAGTAAGAAAACAAAAATGATATTAATATGCTATAAGAATTCAACTAACTCAAATAAGTATCCGGTTTAAAATAGGATTCAGTTTAAGATTAGTGTGATCATAAAAAATCATCATTTTAAAAAGATATGTTAAAAATTACACGCCAAAAAAATGAAAAAAAAATATAATAATGTTTATAGAGTTTAAGAGTCACACATGTGTATTCATTGGTTTTGATTTTGAATCTCTTATTAAATATGTTAACCAATGGTTCAAGGTAAATTTAATCATATATCATATTTAAATGGGGAGGAAATTAGAGCAAATGACATAATGGAGGATTGATCCCATGATTTCCTGTTCTGATACCATATTGAATATGTTAAATCACTCGTTATACCCAAAATTTTAAGTCATTGGGTAAAGACAAATTTAATCATATATCTCAACCTCCCTATTAAAAAACTGAAAATGAAAATTTGGTGAGAATTAAATGAATGGAAGAGTGATGAGAGGGTGAGGCATAAAATAAAGAAAAGAAGAAAAGAGACTGACAAAAAGAAAGGGTAATGGTATTGGTAATTAAGGTGAAGGACACACATGGCGGCCCCAAGGGGCGCTGGATGCCCTTAACTACGGCACGTAGGTAACTAGCCCCACCCCCACGCCAAACTGTCATACGAATCCCCTCTCCTTTTTTTTGCCGTTTCTAGTGAATTCTAGACCACCTGATATGAACACTCCAAATTTACTTTCTTCTTCAATTTATTTATTTTTTTAAAAAATACCTTTATTAAAAATGCGCCAAGAATATTTACCATGACCAGATAATTTAAACGGGTAAAAATGGCAAAATGAAGACTTTTCCATTGAGAAAATTTCTCATAAAAAAAGAACTTGAATGAAAAAAAGGCACTCTACATCAATGAGCATGTATGGACTATATTGGTCACGCCGTTTCAAACATCAATAACCATTTGTTTGATATAAAAAGCTAGATAATGACATGAATTTATTTCCATCTTGGCAGTAGATTGATGGAAACGTCTGCAATTGAAATATATATAAATTTGTTATGCAAGTCATTTGCCACTGATTTCCAAGTTATGACATTCAATTTGGAATTTGGATTTCGTATAATTCAAGGAATAGACTTTTTCAAGGACTGTCAAAATCAATTTGAATGATGTGTAATTTTACTACCTATTTAAAATAGTTTGAATGTTAAATCAAATTGGACCCTCTAAGCTTTTTAATCCTACAAAACTAGCTGGTAGAGTTTCCTTTAATTGTTTTTAAATCTTATTAGACTCATTCTTGAAAACCCTTCACATCACTTTCAAGGGAGGGACACCCAGAAACCTTCGATTTCGTGAAAAAATAAAATAAAACAAGTATCTAACCACTTGAGTTATTTTTTAAAAATATATATTTTTTTAATATTTAATTAAATGTTTAGAAAGTTTCTTTTTAAAAAAATATATTATTTTTAATATTTAATTAATTGTTTAGATTTTTTTTTCATGTGATTAGTTAATTTTTAAATAATGAAAAACCACATTAAAAAACAATAAAATGTTTTTTTTCCTGTTTCCTATTTTTTTTTTCTTCTTTTGTCCTTTTAAAACCCCTTTCTAAATAAAATCTCGATTAAATTATGTGCATGATTCTTATATTGTGTCACTTGTTTTAATTTATTTTTGCATTTTTTATTCTAGTTCTTCTACTTTTTATTTTTTTGTCATTCTTGTCATTATTTTTTTTTAATTTCATTTCGATCCTTATATTTAGTTAAAGATAAAAATCACGCAGTTCATCTCGTCAATCAAGCCATGATCAGTGGTTAGATTATATGTCAAGAGATTCAATTATCACATTCTAAATCATTAAATTATTATTCTGAAAAAAGGAAAAAAAAAATCAAATCTCTCTAACTTAATCGTCGGAGACTACCATATCGATATCAATCAAACTGAAATTATTATTTTTTGTCTACAAAAATTAAATTAATAACAAAAGTGATAAAACTTAAAGAAAGAAAATAAAATATAAGAAGATAACATATAATCGAACTTTGAAAAGTATAATTTAAGAGAACAACTTAATATAAGTTTCCACTTTCCAACCAATGTCATACTTATCTTATCTCTTTAAAAGAAAAAAAATCATATTGGTTAGTCAAAAGATAGAGATGGGTTTGGTCTGGTCAAATACAATGGCAGAGTAGAGTACTAACATAACACTAGTTATTATTCTTATTTGAGATGAAAATCATGAATATTGATGATGAGAAATTATTCAAAAGGTTAAAAACTTGAAGTAAAAGCAAACATTTTATCCATCCATATATAGCAATTTTGTATGGCACTGCAACTACTGTTTTAGTGGCCAGGCCCCTCTGTCCTTGTCCGTATTCTTTTCATAATTTCCCGAGGCACGACACTGTACGACGGACATACTCTCAAATAGGGGACCATGTTACTAATTAACTTCCGTGTTTTGATTTGCGGGTTTGGATAAAGTTATTAAGACGATGTTTCTTAAGGAATGTCTTGTTAAATTTGAGTTGGTATATTCATCTTATGAAAAATAATGAATTTTATGAAATTGATGGGTTAAGAAACATATCAATCCGAGTTCTTAAATTTAAAGAAAAATATCCGATAATTTTTTTCTATAATTTCATTCTAATATTGTTTATGAACCATACCGCTTAAATATAAGCAGTAAGACTTTAATCAGCATTGCAACTTTCGATTTTACTTTTTTACATTTAAGATCTACTTTTCTTCTTCATAACATTGTCGAAATACTAGCCTGTTTTTAAATTTTGATTAAGATTTAAAAAAAAAATATACATAATTAAGAAATTACTATTAAACAAATTGAAATCTTAAAAATAGAAAAGAAATAACAAACAATTATCGTAAAGAGTATTGATTAATGATTACCAGTTTTTGTGTCCTTATCTGGCCTGCCTAACAATGAAGATAAGGAGTATTGAAGATATTTTACTTTTGAAAATTTTAAATTATAATCTTCTTTTGATTAGCAAATTTTAGGTTTAATATTGATTTTAAAAAAAAAAAATCATTACCTATTTCTTAAAAACTTTTTAAATAAGCAAGTTAAAAAAAACGATTTATATTATCTAATATTTCACCCATAAAACACAGACCGTCCACCATAAATCCACACTGAAAACAGAATGAATTTTTTTATATAACAAAACTCTAAATCATAATGTACTATTTTTAGTAAAAAAAATAAAATGATATAAATGTAATTAAAGTAGTGAATTAATTATGACTGATTAAATGTTAATTAAAAACGATGAAGTGGTATAATCACGTGCAGAGGGAACAAATAGCGTGATTTAGAAGATGACACAACAGAAATGAGAAGGGACAGGTGGCTAAATCCTAAGAATAACGACAAAACAAAAACAGAACCCCCATTACAGAGAAAAAAAATAGCGTCGTAGGCCGTACACGTGGCAAGTTAATATTAAAGCTCACGCGCGTCAGAAATTATTCTGCGGTAAAGATGATACACGCGTCAAGTCGTCCCTATTTGACCGTAAACGTGTCCTTTTCGATCTTAGTGCAAAGAGACATTAAATGTTTGGTTTTGTATTTGTGTCCCAGTTCTCTGTGCCAAACGTGGCCTTATCTCATCTCTTCTAACCCCTCCCTCGAGATTGCCGTGATTTTGACTCCTTATTTATTACTTTCTAATTATATTTTTATATTTAACGAAAAAAAAAAAAAAACATGTCTATTTTTGTCTTTTCACTTGGTCGGTGATTTATCCTCTATGTCTTTATTGGTAAAAATACGTTTTTGTCCATGAATTTTGAGTATTGTATTTATTTGGTGTTTGAGTTTTTAATTTATTTCCATTTTCGAGTTTTGAGAAATATATTTATATAGTCTTTTAAGTTTTTAATTTGTATAAACTTCCTCCCTGAATTTTAAGAAATAAGGTTCTTTTGATTCATAAGTTAATTTTCCAACCATTAATAAACAAATTTTTTTATATAAATAAATGAAAAAAAATTTAACAATCGAGATCAAATCGACCAGTTTTTTTTAAATAATTCAAAAACCAATGAGACACAAATTAAAGATTCAAGGATCAAAACGATAGTAAATTTTTATTTATTTATGTATTATTTTGTTTTTATCGTATTTAATTAAGTTAGATTATAAAGAAGAATCAAATTATTAAAAAAAAAGGTAAAATCTAAATATGATCTCTGTGGTGTTTGTCAAATGCATGAATATCTCATATGATTTGAAAATGATAAATCATACCCCTATAGTTTTAAAAAAAATCAATAAGACCCTCCTATGCAACGCTATAATTTTTTTTATTCATAACTTCTTCATTTGAACTTCTATTTTGATGATTCAAAATGTTTTGAAATCCTCATTTCGAGCTCTACCTTATGGTCACTTAAAAACTTCAAAATCGTTAATATATAAAAGATTTTATTATCATCAAAATACTAGGTATGACTTACACCATTAACTCTTTTGATTACTGATGATTTAGAAGTTTTGCATTTACCATAACGTAGAACCCGAAATGAGAATTTCAAAACATGTTAAATCATCCAAATCAGAGTTTAAATGAAGAAGTTACGGCTAAAAGAAAATTAATGGTATTGAAAAATAGAGGCCTCGTTAGAATAATTTAGAATTATAGGGGTATACTTTGCTATTTTCAAATTATAGTATGTATTCATATATTTGACAAAAACCACAAAGATATTATTTATATTTTACTCTAAAAAAATATAGGTGAGTCTTATATCTCTTAATTTATTTTAATATCTAAAAAAAACATACTCCCATAAATATTTATTATGTAGGTATGAATTGAAGATGAGAATTCAAAGTCCCGTGAACAGTGTTGTTAATTCTTTGACTGCAGCTTGGCTTCTAGACTTTGAATTTGCAATTCTTTTGTCTCTTTGTATTTTATTCCCTTAAAAAACATATCATAAGATCACATACCACCTTAAAATTAATTAGATTCTAAAATTTGAAGGACATGAAAGACTTATTTTGTGAAAAGTTAATTAAAATTTAGTTTGCTGACTTTTAGCTCTGAAAAAAAAGAGTTTGGCATAATTGTGTTGTTATATTACCCATGGTTTAGCAAATCAGGAAGGGTAAAAAATAATATGAAATAACGTTATTATAAAAACTGAAAATAATTTAAAATTCATAATTTTATTCAAGGTAAAGATAACATAGTTGGATTCTTTTGTTTATATGGTACCTAGGTGAAAAAAGTAATTTAGATTATATCATTTAAATTTTAATTTTAGTTGATGATAGTTCAAAATTTAAATTTAAATTTATAATTTTATTAACTGCATAATGCTATCATATGAAATTCAACCGAAATTTTGGGTTGTAGTTTTTTTGGTTTGAAAAGAATATTTGAAAGGCACTTTTGATTATTTTTTTTTTAAAATCATTTCAGATCAATATTATTGAATGTATTCCCTTAAAATAATGCATCAAATGAGATGATAAATCGAATAAATCACGTGGGGTACCTACATCAAATAATTCTCCCTAAGAATTCAATTGTAGGTTTCGATCAATCAATCTAATAAAACAAACACAATTATCTAATTATCAAATCAAAAGAAGTTCTTATAAACAAATATAGTAAAATAAATATGATAGTACTTTAAATAAGGAGTGATTTATCTAATTTATAAATCATAGCTTCATATTCTAAAAATGATTTTAATTAAACACCTCTGTGATTTATTCATTATTAGGGTAGGGGTGAGTGAACATGGGCAAAGTGGCAGGGATGGATTCAGGATGACATGTTTGCGGGGGCCGAACCAATAATATATATATATATATTAATTTTATTAATTTAAGTTTTCGGCATCTTAACTTAAAAATTATAATTGAATTATAATATAGTCAATATTTCATTTGATATTAATATTCTTTTATATGTGTACTAATTAACTGTTAAAAATTATTTGAGATATAAAAATATTTTTATATATATAATAATTAATATGGACATAATTTAAACAAAAAATAAAAAAAAATTCAATTAATCTAAACTATGAAATGATAATTATTTATTAAATTATAACAAATAAAAGAATTTTCAATTATTATTCTTATTTTTTAGGTCAAATTATACAAAATACCATTAACATATATTGTTGGTTTCAATTTTGCCACTAATCTTTTAAAAATTTCAATTCTACCCTCAACCTTCTATTTTGTTTTTAAAAAATATAATTCGTGTATATTTAAAGTTAAATTTAATGAAAATTAAGAGATTAAGGGTATTTTAGAAAGAATTGTTTTGATAAAAAAAATCTTGAAGATATGATATTTTGAAAGAGTGGTTTTTCCGACCCCCACCCCATTTAAACTTAACCCCGACCCCGTTTCATTGTTTGGGTGGGGCGGGTTTGGAGCATTATTGGGGTGTAAATAAGGTTTTTTTTTTAATTAGAATTACATTGTAAATGAGGTTGAGTTGTAAATGGGTTTTGAGGGAAAAAATGAGACTAAGACTAGGAGAAAAAGAAATTAAAAAATTAAATAAAAATCTTAATCGGGGTCGGGGTCGGGGTCGGGGCCCCGATGGGGTCAAATCCCATCACTCCGACCCTTCCCCATTTAATAAATGGGGCATAGTTGCTTACCCCGACCCTAATTACACACTTAAATGGGCGCGGGGTGGGGCGGGTACACTAGGTAACGAGGTGCTTGTTCATCCCTATTGATTATAGATAGTTTTTCTTTTTAGCGAGTTTGAGATATACGTTAATTTTACTATGTTAAAAATATAAGTTTCTATTTTTTAATGTTTGGCTTGTTTCATTTGGCAAAATGTTTGTTTTAAATATAAATATTATTTTTGTTTCTTGGTCAAACTTTGTAGGAAATTGTTGGCATTTTATTTTAATTACTTGACAGCTCATCCTCTCATTTTCTTTGTCAAACTTTGTAATTGAAAGCAACTCTTTTCTTTTTCCTAACCAAAACAAATGGTAAAGTTTCTCTCTCTCCCCCTCTCCCTCCCCGTGGAAGCAAATTATTTCTTAAGGTTTTGAGTTAATTTGAAAAGCTCCTCCTAAAATCTGCCATGGTAAGTTTAAATCTTTTCTCCTTTGATTGGGGATTTTGATTCAAGAACACAAATCTTCCAGCAAGATTCAACGGTAAAATTGTTAGAAATGGTGTCCTAGAACTTGTAATTATTTAAGTATAATAATTTATTTCGAATAAATTAAATAAATAAACATAAGTTTTTTATATTATCTAGATTGATTCAATTGAAGATATTAGGAATATATGGAAATATATAAATATCAAACATTCAAATAGTAAAACCTTAAGTCACTCTTATGAATCACGACTTAGTATGTGAGTCATACGAGAGGATTAAAGTCGAGATGAGTAACTTAAAAGTGTCTACAGTAAATGGATAACGTTTGGGAACCTTATCCTGGTAACACTGTTGATAGCTTCGCATTTTGTTTATAGACAAATTATCTAATCCTGATCATTCATGTGGGAGACATGAAATGGAAGTATCATATGCAATGTTGATTGTATAAGACAGGACCACGATGTTCGATCAAATTTCTCATTAGTACCGTTTACGAGAAATGATCGAATATCAAACTAAGTTTATCAACCGTGATAGATCTCAATCCTAAGTGAAATGCGGACTCCTATTTGTGGAGTTATGTTCTTTGATTCACATGGTTGAGAGCGATCTGTAAGAACGCTCAATACATTTCTGTTTTGGGAACATGACTAGATAAGTAGTGGAAACTCATCTTCACGAGATGGAATTCATAACTTTCCTATAAATTAACGGTATCAGTGCGATACCTAAACATTTTAGGAACTTTAGGAAACTCCCTTGATGTACTGATTCGAGATATGAACAAGTGGCGCCACGACTTCTATTGATCACAGAAGTATATTATCTATAGTTCGACTAAAGATAATGTTCATTGGAGAATCAGCGGGAACACAAGGATAAAGAGGTAATTACAGGGGCAAAACGGTAAATCTTATCCATCTGTAATTATGAGTGTTCCACGTGAAGGATAATATCACAGATATAAATAAATATAAACTAAATGGACATAACTCATCTATAGTGAGGGGAGTTCAGCTATGAATCTATAGTGGAATTATTCATAGTTAGATAATAAGTAATTAACTGATTATGAGTTAATCACTTAATTGACTAATTATTAAGCTCATGATCTATAGGTTCATCGGGTCCCTATGCTAGCCCAAATATCGTAGTCGCGAAATCAAGTAGAAGAAATGGAAAGTTTAAGTAAAGTGAATTACTTAAATAGGCAATATTAATTGTTTAAATATTGAGTATATTTAAACGGTAATTAATATAAACATTATTAATTGTTTAAATAATGAGTTTATTTAAACAGAAAATTAATAATGAAATATTATTAATTAGACATTATTAATTATTTAAATATTGAGTATATTTAAATGGTAATTAATAATTGAAATTAATTGACAATTATTAATTGTTTAAATAATTAATTTTATTTGAACGGAAATTAATAATTAAAATTAATTAATTAATAATAAAGTATTATCAATAAAGTTATTAATTAAATAATGAGTTTATTTAATGGAAATTAATAATTAAAATATTTATTATTAATTGTTTAAATAATGAAAATTATTTAAATGGAAATTAATAATTAAATATAATTTGATAATATTTAGTCGGGAGAAAATATTAATATTATTAATTATTTAAATAAAATATTTTATTTAAATGGTAATTAATAAATTAATTAATTAAGTTGGACTTATTAATTTAAGAGAGAGTTTCAAGCCCAATTGGATTAATGATCCCAATTGCAATTGGCCCAAAATAATTAATTAAATAAATTTGATTTCTTAATTATTTATTATTAATTTTGGCCATCATAGATAATTTGTAGGAGATAATTATTTGAATTATATCCTATAATAATTATATAGATTTATTTACCCAAGATAAATAAAATAATGAAAAGAAAATATTCTCTTATTTATCTATGACATTTTAGAAATACCAAGATAAAGGAAAGAGATAATTCTTTTTTCTTTTTGTATTTATCTCCATGGATTAATCTTAATGTGATTAGGATTCCTATTTTTCTATAAATAGGAGGCTTGGGTCATTCATAAATCACACAATTCAATTCCTAAGAAATTTGGAATTCTCTCTTTCTCCTTCTCCCCCCTTGGCCGATTTTCCCTCTTGATATTGGGAAGAAAAATATTTTTTCTTCTTCCCAATTTCTTCTAAAGTTCGATCCCACAATCGGGTTTCATTTGATCGATCGGGATATAGCGTAGAAGATCTGGTGTTGCTGAGGATTTGATGCTATTAAGAAACCTCCAACCGATTCTCCATATTTTACTCAATGTAAGTAAAAGGGTTTTAATTTTCGAAAAAACTAGCATGAATCTACATGTTTTATCACAAATTGCATGATGTTAATAGATCTGTTATTAAATGTTAATAAATTTACTAAATAAATTTCCGCTAGTTTTAGTAAATCATCCCTTCAAAAATCTTTTTCATTTTTGAAATATCGATTTGCTATTAACTCTCATGTTTCTGGAAGTTTTTGTTTAAGGAAAGTTTGCAGGAAATTAGCCAAGCTTCTCTCAATCTGCCTCTCTGTAATAGTCTACCGTGATGGTTGATTTCTTGATCCAATTTATCTCTATTTAAGCTCATGCATGCTGCTGTCTCTCTCACCGATTTTGAATATTCGTATTTCAATATTTTGTGATCTCTTGCTAATCTGTGGTAATCGGTGAAGAGAGATTGATATATGTGAGACCATTTGATTCTACAAAACATACAATCTTTGGTTTGAGTATCGGTCGAGTCTTTGGGAGAAAGAGCTCGTGATACGTAGCTAAAGGAAGGGAGTTCCTTGATAAGAAATCTGTAAGGGGAGCTTGTAGATTCCAACTAGAATTTTGCCATCAACAAACGAGCTATTCTGAATCAAGAAGAAAGGGAGTTTTTTCTTGTTCATGTTGTTTGAATATGCTTTAAATTGTTTGTAAGATTGATACAAAAATTTCTAGTGGATTTTTCTCTAGGCGTGGCCTCGTGGGTTTTTACGGATTAGTTTCCCACGTTAATCATTCACTGTGTCTCTCCTTCCATTGATCTTTTATGCTGTTAAAGTTCTATTTGTCATACTGTCAAAGTTATAACTTTTACGAACACACTGTTGCAACTGTACTACTATCGACGGACTTATAATCGAGCTTTTTTATTAGCATTTTACACAAGTAAAATTGCAATAATTGAATAACACGAAAATTAGGTCCTAACATACTGTATTCTAATTCCACTAAAAAAAATTAAGGGATAAATGAAAAATACACTCATGCACTTTGGGCTATTGTTAAATCATACCTCTACATTTTTTTTCTTGTTTTAAAATACAGCTGCACTTTAGTGAAATTGTAAATCACACCTTTTAATCGATTAATTTTAATGAAATTGAGTATCATTTATATTCTACGTATGTCATGTAATTATGATTTCATGAAAAATAACAAAAAGAGTTAGTTAGATGTGTAGAATTTTGGAATAAACTCTTATGTTATAAAATAACATGTAAAATCTATAAGTCACAGTCAAATGTTCAAATTTTTCTAAAATTTCAAAGGTTTTGGAACACGTGATATGCATATAATATAAATGTGTCTAACTTTCATTAAAACTAATCGATATAAGGGAGTGATTTGTAATTTTCCTAACGTGCATGGGTACTTTAAAACAAACAAAAAAGTGCAGGGGTATCATTTAATAATAACTTAAAGTGCGGAGATGTATTTTATAGGGTAAAGTACCACTTTAGTCCATGAGTTTTGGAGGTCGTGTCTATTTGGTTCATGCGTTCAATTTGTGTCTAAGTGGTCCCTGAGTTTTGGATCTTGTGTCTATTTATTCTTGCATTTTCAATTTGTGTCTAAGTGGTCCATGAATTTTGGATCTTGTGTCTATTTGCTCCCTAGATTTTCAAGATTTATTAGAAATAAGTTTAATTCGTCCTTAATTTAACATATTCGTTAACTTCTTACCACATTATTGACTTAACGTTGACATAAGATGTTTAATTTGTCAAAATACGAAGATAGGATTAAATATTATTTCAAATCTTTCATCAATCTAGGCCTAAAATTTGACATAATAATTAATCATATGTCAGTATTTTGGTCAATTAAACATTTTATAACATCATTAAGTCAATATTATGTTAATGAGTTAACAAATTAATGAACAATTCAACTTATTTCTTATAATTTAAGGACCAATTAGACACAAATTGAAAACTAATTTTAGGAATCAAATAGACACAAATTGAAAACGTAAGAACCGAATCGACACAATATCCAAAACTCAGGACTATTTAAACACAAATTAAAAATGTATGGACCAAATAAGTACGATCTCCAAACTCGAGGACTAAATAGGTAATTTACTTTATTTTATGTTTATCCCAAAAATTAATGGAAGAGTGATAGCATAGATTTTTCACGTTGTTAATAATGACTGATTCAAATATTCATGGTCTTCGTATATCTGAGGTAACGTTAGTGGGAGCAATGAATTGGAAGTTCTCTTATCTAATCAAATCCCAAACACTTCCTTTTCTCTTTCTCTCTCTGTTTTTCATTTAAGAAATAAAAAAATAAAATAAAACTGTTGGTTCGGCGAGATAAAAAGATTGATTAAAAACGACTGCAACGAGAAATATTAACTTCACTCGTGACAACACAACTGCACCAAGTGACTGTCCAATCAAATTCTTGGATAATGACGTGCTGGCAAATTGATATAATAATGTTTACGGTTCTTTGGGTGACTTTAATATGGATTTTGAGGTTGTCGCTATTATCAGGATTTCCCAAATCTTCTAACTTGTTCGTCGGATAGAGAAAGTATTTAGCGAATAATAATTCGTAAATTGAAATTAATGATATTGATTGAATCAATAATATTCAAAGCCTTTCATTTATTTTTGAAGATATTTTGAGGAAAAAAAAAATATAGTACTAAATAAGTTGGTAAAATTAAAGAATCAGGATATCTTACCAATATCGGGTGATTGTTTAAAAGTTGGTCCCTGAGTTTTGGAGCTCGTGTCCTACGTTTTCAATTTGTGTCTAAGTGGTCCCTGAGTTTTTATTATTGTGTCTATTTGGTCCCTAAATTTTAATTTGTGTCTATTTGGTCCCTGAGTTTTAAATATTTGTATCTATTTGGTCCATGAGTTTTCAATTTGTGTCTAAATAGTTCCTGGATTATTAAAAATAAGTTCAATTTTTTTCTTAATTTGTTAACTCATTAACATGATATCGACTTAACGGTGACATAAAATGTTCAATTGATCAAAATACTGACATGAGATTAATAATTATGTCAAATTTTAGGCCTAGATTGAAGTAAAATTTATTACTATCTTCGTATTTTGACCAATTAAACATGTTATGTCAGCATCAAGTCAATAATATGATAAGAAGTTAACAAATACGTTAAATTAAACACCAATTAAACTTATTTCTAATAGTTCTTGAAAATCTAGGGACCAAATAGACACAGTATCCAAAACTCAGGGACCACTTAGACGCAAATTGGAAACGTAGGGACCAAATAGACACGACATCCAAAACTCAGGGACCACTTAGACACAAATTGAAAACTCAGGGACCAAATAGACATAACCTCCAAAACTCAGGGACTAAAGGGTTATTTTACCCAAAAATAAAAATTCTACTACATGATATACTTTTAATAGTAAAAAATTTAAAAGTGATATTTTCTTAAAGATATACGTGAGTAGAGTTTTATTATTACTTTAAATGAGGGAGGAAAAAAATGTCACTCTTACAAAAAATTAAAATTTTCTACTAAATTAAAAATATCAAGTCATAAAATTCTATTTTTAAAATTTAAAATGTCATTGTTCCAAACTTTTTTTATTTGTAAATTGACACTTATATTTCTAAATTTTAATAGTTAAAATTTCAAGAAATAAAAAAAAGGGAAAAAAATATTTTTGTCCATGAGTTTTGGCTTTGTTTTCTATTTGATACTCATATTTTAAAACACGACATTTTAACTCCCCGTGTTTTAATTTAGCCCTGTTAATCTTAGATTCACTTATAAGGGGCATTTAATTTTGTTTGTTTGAGGTTTATTTAAAAATATTTTGGTAATCTAAGACTCCTAGCATTCATATTTTCCAAGATATGAGAGTATTCGATTACTTTTGAATTCGGGTGCTTTCTATCATTCACACGAGAAGATAATCTTATTTTTTACAATTTTAACCCTATTTAGTATTTAATTAGAAAAAGTTGTCAAAAAAAATTAGGAAAATAACACTCACGTTTTCATTTCTTCTTCATAATTATGTGGTTTCTCCAATTTCCTGTTTGTATTATATTAATTAATCCTCTCTTTTTATATAATAGGTTTGATCAAGATCATTCTCAACAAGTTAAATTTTATTTTTTTATTTTTGCGGTTCATTTTGCTACATTTGATAAAGATTTTTCCACTGGGTTTTAATTTTATGATATTTTGATTTTTTTTTCTCCATACATTTGATAGATCCCAAATTCTTTTGAGATAAACCCTATTATTGTTGAAATTACAAGGTTTTTTTTTTCTTTTCAATTTCTTCGTGATTGAATTTATCTCTATTTGTAGATTTGTGGATAAATTATGTAGCATATTTTGAAAATGAATTATTGTTTGAAGTTTTATTAGTTCAAATTACCAGGCATCCTCATATTATTATTAAGTTAAACAAACACGGTAATATAAGATTCACAGTAATCAAATACTCTGGTATTAGATTCTAGGGTGTTTGGAAGGAGGTGTAGGGTAGGGTTGGGTAGTATGGGGTTGTGAAACATGAATTTAGATAGTCTATGTTTGGATGTGTAGGGGTATGAGTTATATAAACTTGAGGTTATTATAACCTATATTTGGTAGATGATTTTAATTTGAATTTTGTATTGTTTAATTATTTTATGAGAAGTTAGCAAACTCACCAATATTACTATTTAAAATTCATAGATTTAGTAGATTAAACCTGGGGTTTCAAAATTCATCTAACAAATATGAGGTAGGCTATTGAAACCCACCATAACCCGTCTTCCAAACTCGCCTTCAAAGATTAGATTACTGATGATATCTTAAATTATTGTGAACAGGGAGTTACTGTTAAAATTGTGTTAAATATTTAACACCAAAATGATGTGGTATTATTTGATTGATTTTAACATGATGTGACATTAAAATATTATTTTGTATTTTTTTTTATTTTGTATTTGATAGATTATTTAGTTATTATATTTTAATTGACATGGCAACTTAATCTAATTTTTTTTTTTTTTTAATTTTCATTTTTATGAGGCATTTTCTATCTCCTTATTATCTTTCTCTCTCCACTCTTGGTCTTCTTCTTCCCCACCGTCTCCTCCATCGTCAAATCAAAACAAAAACCACTAATCCCAAAATCCGTCATGGCTGCTCCTTCAAGTTCTCAAACCAAAACAAGTAATTTGTCAAGCAAAAACTCCAATCCAATACCAACAGATTTTCTAACCTCTTCCATCATCAAGTCAAAATAAATACCATAAAAACACCCAAATCCACCATGATTGCTCCTTCAAGTTCTTAAGCCAAACATGGAAAAGCAAAACCCCAATCCAATACGAACTGATTGGATAAATGACGACGGTGGCAAACCCCTATCTTATAGGGCTTTCTTTTCCCCTTTTCAATACTACATTAACAAGCATCAAGCACCAATTACAGAGACATGTCAAAAAAATAAAAAAAATTATGAAATAATAAATGGGTATATCTGGATTGAAAATAAGGCAAACTATGATTTTTTTTTTATCCATCTCTTCAATTGAACCAGACTTGGTGAGGAGAATAATAATTTAGGAGGAGAGAGAAAATGGCAGGTACGAGAGAGAAAGAAATGAGAGAAGTTGATTTCGACGTTGTCTGAGACTTATTTCAAGTCGTTGATTTTGACGTTGATTGGCCGGAGTAGAGATGTGGAGGGGAAACTGTTGAAGGAGAGAGAGAAAGAAATGGATGGAGAGAGACCAAGTTTTAAAAAATAAATAAATGACATGTAAGCAAAAATATGAATATTAAACCTATTAAATAACACATCATTTAAAATATTCCACATAAGCAATATTATAAATATAAAAATAATATTTTAGTCCCACATCATATTTCTGTCACTTATCTAATATAATTTTAACGACAATGATCAAAATGACAGCTAAATGAAAACTCAAGAGTTAAAATGCGAGTTTAAAAACTCAGGGATCAAATAGAAAGCAAAATCAAAACTCAGTAAAAAAATGTATTTTTCCGACAAAAAAAATTAATTTAATGAAAGAAAGTATAAATATTTTTTGAAAATACACTAAAATTCTACTATATTTAATATTAAAGTGAAAAATGTTATCGTGTGCAACTTCTCTCTATCTTTTTTTCCTTAAATTTGTTACGAACTATGCTAACTTTACTAAATATCCATGGAAAAGGTTTGCGTTGTTGCGTAAAAATGGAGAGCTTTCACGTAGGCAACGAACTTAATTTATGGGACGGGTCGGAGATAGTGCGCTGCTTCGACAGCGTGCTACGTAGGTACCTGCATAGGAAAGGAAAAGAGCACCGGTGTGGTGCCGGCCTAACACCCTCCGATGCTAAAGTCAGAGCAAGCAGAGCTAGTGTGTCAGAGAGAATAGTAGTAGAAATTAGTTACCTAATGTATGAATTTCTTCCCCTATTTATATGAGAGGAGGTTGATGACATCATCGTGCCACGTGTCACATCAGGATTGGGCCACGTGTTGCTTCCCAACGACGTGTCACTTGTTGGTCACGCCACGTGTCATCGTTTGATTGGATATCAATATAATGTAGTTTCTTGGTCTTAGATACGTAGTCTTATTAGATGATGTAGACGTAGACTCTCGGGACTATGTAGACGTACCTTCCTAGGCGATGTAGACGTAGCCTTCCAGACGACGTAGACGTGGCCTTATTAGATGACGTAGACGTAGACTCCCAGGCGATGTAGACATAACCTCCTAGGTGACGTAGCTTTATCTTTTCAAGGTGACGTAGACATGCCGATTGTGCATTCTTTGAACAAGTTTAGAAATTCCACTTGTACTGATATATAATTCACCCACAACAGTTTGAATTCTATTTTGACAATGATGATAAGAATTAGTAGGTATATCAAGCAACGTGGTTGATATGCAACCTAAAAGTACTATTAAGAGGAGAGAAAATATATAAGATTTTTTTTTTATATAATAGAGAGTGAAAGGGAAAACTCGTCGATTTAAAGTGAAAGAAGTAAGTGTCTAACACTTAAATTAACTCTCATGTTGGCTATAATAATCTATTATAATCGTTAACATTTATGTTTATTTTGTTGTGTTATCCAAATATTCAAATGTTTTATTCTGTTCTCAAAATTTTTTGACGTTATATTTTAGATATTAATTTTTATATAAAAACTATTTTCATTTTTTTTATAAATCATTAAAAATAATTTAACATGATAAATCATTTATTTATTTATTTGATGAGTAAAATTTACATAAACAAAATTTTCAAAAGCAACATATATTTTAAAAGAAATTTAATAGTTCTGTTGTCAATCTGAACATAACTCAAATGATTAAACACCACATTCTTTTTTATGAAGTTGAAGGTTCAAGATATAAAAAAAAAAGAAATAATGTTACAGTTTAAAAACTAACTCAATAAAATAAAAAGTTTGTTATAAATAGTTGTCCATAACTCTTGCAGGTTACAAATCTCGTTAATCTCATTCAATCCTATAATCCCCACAAGTTATAATTAAAGAGACAAGAATTGAGGCCAAAACAATGATATATTTCAATAGATTATATGCAGTATATAAATACAATTGACAAGAGCCTATATAAGGCACAATGTATAAATTTGGCTTCGTTATAGGAGAGAAAAATGGCATGCAATGAATGTTAATAAAATGCCGTTATGATTAATTCAAATCTTCTTCCTTCATAATAATTAGTAAACTTATTATTTATATTCAATACTGCATATATTTATAAACCTATATATAGCGATTAATAGAAAGAGTTTATTATCCTTAAATGAATATCATAAGATCGTTTCTCTAATTCTCTTTGCTTTGAGTTATAATATTAAACGAAATTGAAAACATAAAAGTCAAATTTGGGAGATGTCTGTCGGTAATAAAAAAATAAGGAGATGAATATCAAATCTGATAGTCAATGAGTGGAGGCAAATCAAAGCGTCAACCTCAGTGGGGTTGGTTCAAATTTGTGATGTTCTAGGAAAAGGCCAATTAACCTAAGTGTGGTAACTAATCTAATGTAAAATAATATCTAAATAAAAATAATATCCATAAAGAATATTGTCATCATCATCCATTTTCTCTATAATCCTCCAAAGAATTGGTGGAAATAAAATATAAACTAAACTAGATATTTATAGTTTTGGTCAAATATAGTAATATTCCCTAACATTAAAGGTGGTAAATTACATCGTTTTAAAAGTATGTTAATAAGACATCTCTCCAATAATATCGTTAAATATTTAATGTCTAAGGTCATTTTTTTCCTTCTTCTTTCTCCTTCTCGCTTTCTATCTTTTCTTCATATTTTTTTAGGGGATTATATGAAGCCATTTAAAAAAAAATATGACGGTAAATTATTTTTTAAATGAAATTATTTAAAATATTATAACAATTTATTTTTCATATATTTATTATACATTTCATTACTGGAATAGGAGAAAGTAAAGATTCTAATAATATATTAAAAAAACGAAAAAAAAAACATGTACAAGAAACAGAAATATGTTTTATTTCTAAAAACCTGAGAAACAAGAAATAAGAACCAATTATAAAACACGCATATTTTTCAAAATTTAAAAACCAAAAATAAGAAATAAAAAATGATGACGTTTGATACGGCCTAAACAATTGCAATTATCTATTATTTATTGTTTAGGATGCATATTCTACTTCCTAAATTCTCTATATATGATAAATAATTTGTTAAAGTGCGAATAAACTCCCACATCGATTAGAGAAGGGGATGATCATGCGTGTATAAGGGGAAGACACATCTCCATTGGTATTTTGGGTGAAACCAAAAGCAATCCCATACGGGCTTAGGCTTAAAATGGACAATATCATACCAATGTGGAGTTGTGGAGGCCCGATTTTTCCCTAACAAGTGGTATCAGAGCCATGCCCCGATCCTAACCATGTGGGTGGAATCCTTAGTTGCCAAACAAGGTGAGGAGTCTCGGAAACCCGATCCGTGGTGTGCTTTATCGAATAGGTGGTGCGCTCGGAGAAAGGGAGTTGGCCTGGATAGAGTGGACGGATGGAAGGGAGACTCGATGAAGATTTGTTCGAGGGGAGGATTGTTAGAGTGCGAACAAATTCCCACATCGGTTAGGGAAGAGGATGATCATGAGTGTATAAGGGGAATGACATATCTTCATTGGTATGAGACCTTTTGGATAAAACTAAAAACAAAACCATGTGTGTCTAAACCTAAAGTGGATAGTATTATACTAATATAAAGTTGTGGAGGCCCGATCTCCCCTAGCATAATTCACTTTACAAATAAATTGTTTCCCCGCTTTTAGGTTGAATAGCCTACCTCAAATCTTTCCCCACCTAATTATAAGTATTATAATTATCAAATATATTATCATTACCACTATCTCAATCTAAAAGCTAATTTAAGAGGTGAGAGTTTTCCTTTTAAACACTATGTAGATTAATATGACGATAATACCCCTCTCAAACATCTAGCCCTTGTGGTAGATCTTATCTTACTATAAAACTCAATCTCTTATTAGATCGTTGGCTCTAATACCACACCCAATTGTTTTTCTGTCCCAAAAGCTAACTCAAGTGGTGAGACCTTTTCTCACACTTATATAGAAACCAAGTTCCAATCCCTTTCATATATTCGATATGTAATAACTGATAACCCAATAATATGACTCATAAAAACTATATAATCTTTTCTTTCTTGTTTTTTTTTTTCCGTATAGAAAATGAAAAAAAATAGTTTTCTTTCATTAAAAATAAGAGAAAATAGCAAACGATATTATTATCATACGTAGGGACGATTCTATATTGCCTCCCTCATTTTCTCTATTTTACCCTTCTTAAAAATATTCCTGACTCTGCCCCTAATCATATGGACCTATAAACTCAATTTCTAAATTTCTAATATTTTAAAATAAAAACTAAAGTTTATTCAATAACCATTCATTTAGTTTGATTCAATTATGAAACAATAAACAAATAATAATAACCATACAAAATGGATAGGAGCAATGAACTTGGGAAGGAAAGGAAAGAATTAATTGAGAATCAAAACATGAGATTTTTCTCTCTCTTTATGTAACGATGGAGGGGACGAATGTGGGGTTTGTTATCTGAAAATGAAGCACGTCTTGGAATAGGAGAAAAGGGCAAAGCTGCCCCTTTCACATCTCCATTTTCTTTCTCCTTTTTCCTATTTTTGAACCCTTTTGATGATAAGATCTGCTACCATTTATATCTCTACTTTTTTCAACTCTAATTCTTATGCTTCTTATTATTCTTAATCGTAAAAAATTTAAGATTTATTGATTATGTTTTATTTTTTCATTTCTTATTTATTATTTCTCTATTTAAAAAAAGAAATCTTTTTTTATAATTTTTTTTCCTTCTCTTTCTTATTAAAAACATTTCATAAATAAAAATGTTAATATACATTGTAGCAAGGTCTAATTTAGACATTGATAATTATAATATTGATATTCAAGATCGGATAACAGTTTTTTTTAACGTGAACAGATAAGCAAAAGAACTAAAGAGAAAAATTAAAAGACCCAAGAAAATTAGGGTCTGTCCAAAAGCCTGAAAGGTTGTTATTGGTAGCCAACTTTGCTAGGTGATGGGTTGACTTATTGCAAGTTCTTCGTACATGATGGAATCCCACAATTCGTTTTGACTCTTTGCTAGAAGATGGATATCCTCGATATAAGAGAAGAAATTTCTGTTAAATCAGAAGATCTCTCGTTAATCAGATTTATAACCTCTAGGCAGTCCGATTCAACCAACACACATGAATCGAATCTATCCGAAGCAAGAAGACCATCTTTAATCGCTTGAGCTTCCATAAATTATATGGAGCTTGAGATTGCAACAACTTTACAACTAGACATAATACTAAGCCCTTCATGGTTACATAACACCCAACCAAGACCTCCCTTTTTCATGCTAACATTAATTGCGGCATCGACATTCGGCTTCAAAAAGCCCTCCAACGGAGGGGTCCACAAAGAAAGAGGATGGTTAAACCTTTCTATATCATGAGCAAAAGACGAGGATCGGGACACAGAAGTGAATTCCTCTTCCCATCCTACAATTTTGTTGAAAGAGTCTTGAAATTGGGTGCTTATGTTTTTAAAAACCCAAGCATTTCTATTGTTCCAAATATGCCAAACAGTGATGAGGTTCCGTTCCATAGAGTTATTATCAAACTGGAAAAAACAGTCCGCTGTGCTCCAGTTATCCTTGAGATTGAAGTGGACATTAGGGAATAAACAAACCCAAAGTTTTTTTTGGCAGAGAACATCCCCAGATCGCATGGCTTGACGATATTTAATTTTTTTTAGGATATTTTTAATTTGTGAATGCAATTTTTATGTCTTAAAAAGATCACTTCATTGAAAAAAAATCCGCTATTTTAAAGTGTTCAACCTTGTTTTTTTATCATCCCATACTAATTGCTTTTGTCAAAATACTACAATCTTTATTTGCTTTGGTGTACAAAACAATAATAGAATTCGTCTCCAATAACATAAATCTACATACTAATTATTAAAATGTCAGATATTTTTAAAAATTACTCAAATAGAATAATTATAATTCAATAAATTATTGAACTATTTTTTTATGTGTATTTAATGAATTTGTATGTTTTTTTTTTTTTTTGCTTTTTTAAGTTCAAGTTTAATAATTTATCGAGCTATTTGATTATTTTTCATTATTATTTTCAATGAATTTTTTAGTTTTTTTTTTTAACTTTTTAGTTCAATAAATTATTGAATTATAATTCTCTAAATTATTACACTATAATTATGATATTTTAGTAATTTTTAAAAAGTTATAACATTTTAGTAATTAGTATGCAAAATTATGCTATTTCAGTAATTATCCCAAACAATAATGACTTCATAATTTAATATTTCTATAATTACTATCCATAATTATTTTTTTGATGTAACAAGTATATTATTATCAAAATCTACAACTCAACTAGTGAACACTATTTGATTTGAAGAATTTGAATCCCCTCAATTAAGTGCATGTTTGGAAGAAAACATTTTTCACGTTGGTTTTTATATTTGACATTAATTTAAACGTATTATTTTAAAAGTTAAATTTTTTTTAAATGTTTTTGGCTTTTAGTGCTTGACCCGCAAACACAGTGTGTTGTGTTGTTTTAAAATTATGGAACAAATAAAAAAAAAAATCAAAAGAATGTTTTATTAGATTAAAAAAAAAAACAGTTTAAAATTATGGAATCAAACAAAACAATACGTGATTTATAATTCAGCAATACCCTAAATATATTTTTAACAAGAATTTATAATATTATCAAGAAAACTTGTTTGCTTAAAAGATTACAACAGTCAGACTTGACAAACTAAGGTAAAACAAATAAATTTTGCGTGAAAAAAATGGGTATAAAATATATGGAAATGAGAATAATATTATATTGTGTTTCTCAGATTTTGTTGGATTCATCTTAATATCTTATCTTAAAAGTGACAAAAGTGGAGAATCTTTACATTCCATTTTTATCCTCAATTTTATCATTAATGCCCATATTACCCTACTATTTTTAACTCTCCTATTCTCTAATGACTTCCATCGATTGAAGAGTGAAGTGTCATTAATTGGATTCATGAACATTGGTAATGACTTCCATCGATTGAAGAGTGAAGTGTCATTAATTGGATTCATGAACATTGGTAAAGTTCAATGCTAATTCTGAACCTCGATTGACAAGATTTTAAATAGATTCATGAACATTGGTATTTTTTTTCTTATAAAAGCATGGGATTGCGATGTAGAGTTCCTAAAATAAAAAAAAACAGACTACTAATTAATATTTAATCAGAGTTTAGTGTTAAACTCATATCCATTTATATTCTTATTATTGTTTATATTTTTGTGTGTAGAGAGAGATCCATTTTTTTCATACCTTTGCTTTGCTTATGCACTATTTGAGAAAATAGATGGTTTTCCTCTCTAATCAATTTTTGCTCTATTAAATCGTTACAAAACCATAGATCAACTGAGATTTGTTGAAATATTATGGTGATTGGAATGGAAGCGGGCCCTTTGAGGTTTTCCATTTAACATTGATATATGGTTTCCTAGCTATGAGTCGCTCTGAATGTTTTAGCACAAGTCGTTTTTACATATGGAAAGAGAAACTATATAAAGAAAAACAAAAAAAATCTCCTTGCCGTGGCGATGGAAGCATTCACCAAATTTCTTACGAATTGGTCGCCGCGACGCCCAACTTGCATATGCCGTATTTGAATATTTTCCTTCCCCCAACTTTGAATATATTAACACAAAACGATTTTAGTAAGGTGTTGAATTATGTAAAGTTGTTTCACTATATTGATTTTAGCTTTAACTCTTCTTCATTATGTGGTTTTTTTTTAAATCTTTTAACATTGGAGAGTTTTTGGGTGTGTTTATTTTTAATCACCATTCACCATTATTCTTCAAGCTTAATTGAGTTTTGAGAAATAAGAATGTGGATTTATGGTTTTGTTAATGGATATTTTAATTCTTCATTTTAAGTGGAATGAGAAGGAGAATTAGTTTTTTAAAAGTAATGCTAAATTTTATTAAATTATTTACTTTGATGATTTAGTTATTGATCGGTTTCAAAGTTTCTTTTATGGAATAATGGAGTTCATCAAATTCTGACATAAATGGGTAAATAACTGAATAAATTTTCAAGTTAAATAGATTGAATTAATTGAATTGTAAAAAAAAATCTCTAAATCACTATATTGAAGCCAAGGATAACAAATTCAAAATGACGAAATTGTTGAAACTGAAAGGTGAAAATTCACTCTTATTCTGATTTGAGTATTAAATCTTTAGTATTCTACGTAAATTTTTTTCATGCATTTCTTACCTTCTTAGTTTATCTTAATGTGTGATTCTAAGCACTTATAGTAATAATTATGATGATAACGATAATTTCTTCGTTTATCTTAATGTGTGATTCTAAGCACTTATTCCTCATAAACTTTGTTGTGATTTTAGACTTAACTTTTAATTCTTTATACACTATGCATTTTTATTCTAAATAATTTATCACCGTATTTTTTTATAAATCATATATTATGATTTCGAGAAGCAATTGCAAAATTCAACATATTTTTAGAGCATCAATTCTAAGGTCAGATTGTGTGTATCCAGAAAATACATGTCCTATAAAATATCAAAGTTGTGTACAATTTAAGTCTTAAAGCAAAATAAATTCAATTAACCCTTTTATAATTATGTCTACCTCAATAAATTCTAACTTTCAATGAAAATGTTTATTAATTATAACCATCTTTAGATTATTAAAAAAAAAAAATTGATGTATTATAACATTAAAAAAATTCCCTTATTTATTTATATTCTTCTTAAGCTTTTGATATTTGTATATTTCACATTAAAAAATATAAAATACATGCACGACACGTGCAACGCACGTTAGTTTGACTAGTTTTTTTAAAAGTGTGGTATTATTATATTGATTTTTGTAATATCCATGATAAAATGAATAAAAATCGGAGGTGATACAAATAGAAAAGAGAAATTTCATTGGGTAGTAGAATTTTCTGCAATATTTATAAATATAACATTTTTAAAAAGTAATGGTAAATATAACAATTTTTTAAAAACTCACATTCATGTGAATCAGAGAAATCAGTGATAACTTATAAGATAATTAGTGGGATATCAATAAAATCGGTGATTACTTGTGTGAAAATTAGTGATTACTTATGAGGAAATCACTGATTAACAAAACTAGTGATAATTTTGTAATATTTTAGGCGCGAATTTGAGTTTTTTGTTATTTTTACAAATAAGTTTTTTTACTGCTATTTTTATAAATATTGCATCTAATTTTACTATTTTTGCAAGAGCCCCAATAAAAAAAAGGGTATTTTCAAAATAGCATTAAAATAGTAGATACAATTTTTCTTTTTTAAAAAAAAAACATTTTTTAACCTTCACTAAATAATTGAGAAATTTGTTATATTATAAATTTATCAAAATAACAAGAAAACTACTAATTTTTAAATTAAAATATCTCAATAAACAACATAAAAAACAAAAATAATTTTTATTATTCTACAATATAAAAGAAAAAAATAAAACGATATTACTTCAATGAAAATGAAAGTATTATTTTTTTAAAAAGATAAATCAAATCTTTACAAGTTGTAAAATTAAGGTAAAAAAAATATTGTTAATTGTAATTTCTCTTAAAACAAATATCCTCCACAACCATATCAAATATTAAGTGTTTAAAATATAAGATTTTGTCTCAAATAACATAATACATACAATTATTAAAATATTTGAATTTTTTAAAAATTACTCAAATAGCATAATTATAGTTCAATAAATTTATTGAACTATTTTTCATGGGCATTTTTGATGAATTTAATTATTTTTTTTTCTTTTTAAGTTAAAGTTCAACAATTTATTGAACTATTTGATTATTTTCATTATTATTTTCAATAAATTTATTAGTTTTTTTTTTTACTTTTTTAGTTCAATAAATTTATTGAACTATAATTATGCTATTAATGTAATTTTTAAAAAGTTTTGATATTTGTTTAATTAGTGTGTAAAAAATATATTATTTCACTAATTGTACCTTAAAATATTTTAGAGAAATTTTATCGGGTGACAGATTTTTTTTATGCAATATTTGTAAAAATATCAACTCAGAAAAATATTTATAAATATAGTAATTTTTATCATGTTTATCAGTGATTAACATTGATTTATGTGTTTATCAGTGATTAACATTGATTTATGTGTTTATCAGTGATAAACTTAGTGTAAAACTATGTTATTCAATGTTTATCACTGATAAACCCCATCAAAATTTACTATATTTACAAATATTTTTTTAGTTTTTATTTTTACAAATATTACTAATTTTTTTACTAGATCTGTAAATGCCCCAATATTATAGGCATAGATATCCCTTTTTTTAAGTAAGGCATAGATATCCAATTAATCAATAAATATAATAATAATGGAAGGGCCGAAGAATGAAGTCCTTCAACCCAAAAAAACCGACAAGATGCCAAAAAAATATAGGAGATAATCGCGTTAAGGTAAAGATATTGTTCCTGATAAGGTTGTTTATGGAATCACAATCAATAATGATGTGTTTGGAAAAAATATAATTTATAAAGTTTGTTATTTATTACTTTGAGATATTAAAAAAAAAACTATATAATATTAACATGGAGGCAATGATGTAGTTCTTGGTGTTTGAATCCATTAAAGTAATAAAGTTGCCTTCTTTCATACGATTAGATTGTGAAAAGTAGATATCAAACTGTACCTAATCTCGATCCTCATGGTTTGCTTTTATCGATCCCATTGCAACCATAAAAAATTAATGTGTTTGTTTAAAAATATCTTCCGATCCTTAATTTATTTGATTAATTGGATAAAGTTAGCAACTTTATTGTACATGATTGTAATAAATTAAAAAGATTCGGCTAATAGGGAAATAATCACTTAGGTCTTCTAACATTTATATATGAACCTCAAATTTATTAGATCCAATAAAAATAGGATAGTTAGAAAAGGAAAAGGGAAAATCAAGTTTTTTTTTTTTTAATTCCTGAATTGAATATATTTGAAAAGTGCTCTTAAATGAAGGAATGCAAAATATATTAGGAGATACTTTATATAAAGAGTCATTCATCTCTAATTTATTATAAATATGATCATTTCTTTTAAATTATACTGAATTATATTGTATGTAACCATCTGTTTTGATTATCTATATAATTACGTTTTAAAAAGTGATTACACATGTAAATCTCTCGTATATAATGAGTTTTTTTTTTAATTATCTTGTAACTGGGCCGGCCCACAATGACCACCACGGACGAGGCTACTTTTTGTAATTTCAAAAAAAGGGTCCATTTACAAACCATGGGCCAGGCCACACCACACCACATCTAAGGGAAGAATATAGGAAATAGCCATATTTTGGAGAAATTAGCATCAAGGAGTTGACCAGGTCGTATTAAATCCACTAATTATTAATTTTATTTCTCAGGATAGAAATCGTGTATCTCACCAAAAATCTCATATTTTTTCCTCTTTTCATATTTAAACTGTACCCAGTAATTGAGGAGAGATAAAATGCCTTTTCATTTCTTTTCTTTTTTCCTCCACTATCTCTCACATTTCCAATTCTCAGATTACATCGTTTTGTATAGAAGGTAAAAAAAAACATCGTTTTTTTTTAAAATTTAAAGTTTCTATTTTTAAATTTGATAAAAAAATTCTCTGAAATAAAAACTTTATTTTTTTTTTCAAATTTGATATTTTTAATTTCATGTCAGACATTTAAATTAACTAGATTTAGATTTTAACACGTGCACGTAGATTTTTTTTAGTTTAATTTCACTTTAATTTAAAATATATTTATCAAATTCTGATCAACTAAAAATTTACAAATAATTTAAAAAGGTTATAAGAAATTAAACTTAAAATAAAAATAAAAATTTTGACTTTTTTCTGCTCTGGTATAGATGTTTTATTTTTAAGTTGTACATGGGAACTGAATTTAAAAGAAAAAAGAGAGTTTGGAATGCGTATTTGAGGTTTTTATTCAAATATTTCCCCTCTAATATTTGTATATATTGATCGGGTAGAAAATCAATAAATATGTATAATCCGCCATGATTGTGAATAACGTATTTTTTTTCGTAATACTCCAACATGTGTGGAACACAATTAATATGATTCTATATTGGATCACATATTATAAGTTTTTTACACAAACCGAACAATTTTGGAGTAATTTATTTGAGATATTATATGAGATTAAAGGAGGAGGGGCTCTAACCTTCAAACTTATTGAGAAGGAAATACTAATGATTCACCATTTATATTTAGATTGTACTTGAATCTTCATAGGTTACATTATGTTTGTGTCGTGATAAAATACTTCTAGAATAAGAAAATGACAGCTAAAAAGTTGTTATCACTAAAAGATTGGGATATAGAAAAATATGGAGAACATTAATTATACCGTTATGTTTAAAAGATAAAAATCATTCATTAAGTAGAGAATATAGATATAGTTAAATGAAAAATAAAAGAAAAACATTATAGTGACAAAATACCACACGAATAGGAATATAAATCATTGTATTACTATCGATCATAAAATTTAAGATGGTAAGTTAAAGTGATCACATCATTTGAAGGATAAGAAAAGATTTTGGGAAAGAAGCTATTAAGATTTATAAGGATCAGAAAAAATTATGGGAAATAAGTGTTTTGATTACAATAATGATATAATGAAATGTTATTAGAAGAATATAATTTCTCTAATTCCATCTCTTGAGAAATATATCAATAAATATGTTTAAAACTACGAATCATTTCACATCTTCGTGACACTTACAAATAAAATGTTTAACCTATTAGAACTTACCTATTTTAAGTATTGTTGGACGACCCTTGGAATATCTATGCGCAGTTTGTAGTTGCCGAAGAAATGGTAGCCTTCAGAGATAGATTTTTATTAGTGAGTTTTAAATTGCATCAATGAAATTCTAATATGTTAAGTATCTATTTTATCAATAAAGGATGCTAAATAAAATAATGAGATTTGATGAGCCAACTAAAATACGTGTATATTTTGGTCATAATCCTTTAGATTCAATATCTCGTTAACATCAATTTTTTTGTTGCAATCATTTAAAAAAACAACGATGTATCACATTGAGAAGTGAGAACCCTTTAGGAAATCGAAAAATTAAAGTTATATATTAAGAACTTTTATAGTGAAGCCGAAAGTTTGGATCTACCACAAAATAAATCATGAAGATATCGCATTGGAGGACCCAAAACCAATTACAAAAACAGAGGAGTATATAAATATATTGTAAATGGTGTAAGATCTCATACCAATCGTACTGCATGTTATAATCTTTGCTTCTTTACGGCCGACACTTAGGGTCCGTTTGGTATAGATTCTCGTAAAAATGTTTTGCATTGAAGATTTTAAAAGAAATACTGATGAAGTGTTTCATCTAAAAACACTTGAGTATACTGAAAGGTGTTTTGGAGAAAATACTTGATTTGTGATTCTTCTAAAAGTGTTTATAAACAAGTATTTCACTTAAAATACTCCACTCAAGTGTTTTTAGATGAAACACTTCATTAATATTTTTTTTAAATCTTCAACACACAATATTTTTAGGAGAAACTATACTAAACGGACCCTTAGAACTTTGAGTTTGGGATACGTGATGGAGGTTTGGGGGAGACTACATTACATTACAAAGAGAAAATATTTTAATCTTAAAAACAGAAAAATTCAAATGTTAGAAGAAGATATAAATAAGATAACTGTTATCTAAGGGAAGAAGGTGAATAGAATTGATAGGAGAGAGAGGGATCTCATTTAATGGAGGTGTAATGTTGATCTGAATGGCCAAAACGTTGGAGGGAGAATGTGGATCGTTTCAACTATTTGAGCATATTGTTTTTTAGAGTGAATATTGTCAAGTATTTAAACATTTCTATTTCCATTATATTATTTGATTAATAGTACAAAATGTTAAAATAAATTGTCATTAATATAATTGTGTGATGAGCTTCTTCCACACGGTTGAACACGTTGCGTCACGTGCTTATCTCTTGCTGCGTAACTACCTGAAACAAACGGGAGATTGATAGTCAGAAGGGTACCGGTGTAGTACCAGCCGAGGACCCTCCGACGATCAAGTTATGTGGTGGTAGGTGAAAAGTGCCTTGCGCCGCAAGGAAGAATTAGGTCAAGTATATGACTGATCCTTTTGAGATAAAGATTGATTACCTGATGTAATAGGTCAGATTGCCTTTTATAGTACCTTGATCGTGTGCTCGTCGACTAGGCTAGTCTAGGACTAGGCTTAATGGGTTTTCGCTTGGCCCATGAAGGATTGGCTCCTTCAGATGGTGGTTCAGATGGGCCTGACCCTATGTGAATTGGTCTGGCATAAGTGCGGCCCGTGAAAGGGCTATTTTTTCCCTTTACAATAACTAACGATAAATGATAAACTTAAATCAATCAAATATTATTTTATTTTTATTGTATAAATTGATCATCTAAATTGATAAAAATGTATCTCAATTTTTTTTAAAAGCGAGTTTTATTTTGTTTTTATTTTTTCAAAAAATGATATAAAATAAATTATCACAAATTAATCATATGGAATTTTATTTGTCTATATAAATGGTAGTCAAGAGGAATATTATTTTTGTTGTTTTAAGAAAATAATGATATTGTATTTTTATTTCATCAAAGATTGATATATATTATCATTAAATTAATTAATAAAATATTATATTAGACTCATAGAACCAAAAAAAATTATCAAATAATTTTTGTTAGCAAATTTTATTTTTAATGGATTACTAATAAAATAGGAATCAAATAATGGAGGGGCACTATAAGGATTAAAAAAATGATCGAATATAATTTTACATTTTTATTTTATTTTATAATGAAAGGAATCGTTTAAAAAAATAATTTAAAAAAATAATGAAAAAATAAATTACGATATAGTAGATTTTGTATAGTGGATATTTAATCCTCTTCTATATTAATAATAAATATTGAAATTGAATAAATAGAAATTATATTAATGAGTTTAAAATGGCATTCTTGTAAATATATAAAAATGAAGAGGGTTAAAGTGTCTAAAAATGTTTCTAAAACATCTAACCTTTTATACATTAGGGATAAGGATATGTGCTATTAAATCTATTTTACTTCAAAATAGTAATCTCAGAATATTTAATTTAGATTTAGTGATTATTTTCTTGAAATAAGATACGATTTTGCAAAAAAAAATAAAATAAAATAATATATATTTATTTATTTATTTTTGAAATCTTTTTGTATTCAAATTGTTTTGTATCTTAATTTTTTTTAAACTCCTTCATTTTTTTCTTTAATTTTTTCTCCAGATATTTTTTATTTTAAAATTTTTAGTAGAAATGAAACAATATGTTATTATTATTATTTTTCATTTTTCATTTCATTTTACATTAGAAACATTTCCAACCATCATTTATGTATCAAATTTATTTTTATTATAGTTAATAAAATGTTGTATCTAACTCTCACCAATTAATAAAATGTTGTATCGACCTTTTTATCAAAATATTTTTTTTAAACAATTCAATTCAAAGGTAATTCTTAAAAGATAAAAGATAAGTCAAAAAATTAAGAATAACATCCCACAATGTATATAAATTCATAACATATAATAAAATTTACTTTGGTACCTAAATATAATTTTTTGCCTTCATCTACTAAAAATATTTCAAAATAAACTTTATCAAGTCAAGAAGCTCTAGTTTTTCCCATCTTTAGTGCTTGTTGGAGTGTTACTGTCACATGCAGCCAAAGATTCCTAAAAAAAAAAAACAACATAAAATATTGACAATAAGTTTATGAATTTTTTTTTAACTTAAATATAAAAATCTACCTGAAGTAATTGAGTGCATGATATGTTATTTTTCCAATCAACAGATGCATCAATATTTTTACTCATAGATGTTGCTTGTTGGGATTAATCTGACAACATATTTTCCATTTTCCATTGAAAAATTGGGCACCTATGATATAATTTTTTTTAACAAAGATTTTAAAATAAAATGTCATACTATATCTATTGTTTCTTACCTGAACAGATGTACCAAAAGAATGACTATCTTGTATGGTGTTGCGTCCTCGTGAGTCTTTCTCAACAATATTGTGATCAATCGCTAATCAAATAAAAAATCATAAAGTGTATTAAATGTTTTATTTATTTATTTTGAAACTCATATACACGACGTGTGGGAGTATTTCTTTTGATGAAGAACCTTTGTTAAATTTTGCCTTTTGTTTGTATTTCTTCTTTTTAAGTGGATCTTTAAACTGATTACGAGAACGACCGAGTACAGGCTTCCTTTTAACTCCATGAATTTCTGTTACTAAATTTCCACTGTATGGAACCATTTCTATCACTTTTGAAACATTCTCATTCAAACTTAGACCATGATAACTGTCGAGTTGATTGTTTCTAACAAAAATATTTTTCTTCATCTCTTCCAAAATCTTGAGCAACTGAATAAATTTTTTAGATGCATGCTCATATAATTTTTCATATTCTGTTGCAAGTGAAGTAATTTGACAAAAAAATACGGCACAAATTACCATAATGCCTTCCACTTGAATCTTTAAGATTTTCATTCATTTTAGATATTTGATGGTTAAAACCACTACTAAGTCTTGAATATTTTATTTACCTTTTCAAAATGTATAGAGCAGGAATTTGTTTCACATTTTTTTATCAAGTGTCTTAAGTACATGACTACACAAGATACCAATAAAAGAGAATTTCATGCAACCACAAGTGACTGTTGGTGTCGAAGCCTCATATTTAACCAATCATTGATGTGATCTTCCTGCAAATGACACTTTGTATTCTGTTGTACTGTTAGACTTACTAATCTTATAGATATTACAATTAAGAATATTAGGGGTGAAAATAAAAACTGTAAAATCGAGCCGAATCGAATTGTAAAAACCGAACCGTTTTGGTTTTTTCTTTAAGAAACTGAAAACAGAATCGAATCGGAAAAACCAGTTTGGTTTTCGGTTGCAATGGTACCTGCTCGGTTTAAAACCGAAAATCGGTCAATCGTATATTATTTTAATATCTTAATATTGCATCACAATAGCTGCGTGGAATAGTTGGTTAAGATGCTGGCAATCCATCCTGGAGACCCAGGTTTGAACCCTGGTAAAGTCATTTGCTATTTTCTTTTCATTATTATGTTGAAATAGTGAATGGGCTGGCCCAAAAATATCCCATTGCACCCAAACCAACCTAGAAAAAAGCCATAATTGCAGTTCCTATAAAAAAACCGAAAACCGTTGAACTTAACCGGTTTCACCCTTAAAGAATATCCATATATTCTTTTTGAAATAATTTAAAATTTTCTAGAGTATATACTTCCACCCCATGTTGTAACATTTCTTGCATTTGTTGATAAGACACATGTTGTTTGATTCATCTTGAAGTCTGCAATCAAATCTTCATGTATCAACTAAAACTCTTTCAAAATGTTCAAAAAAATGCAAAATGTCGTGGCTGGGCTTTAAATATTTCTTCAATATATTGTTCATGTCTTCATTGCGCCGTGTGCTCTTCAAGTTAGCAGTAAAAGTATGTCTCTCATATACCATTGCTCACTTTTCTCGCAACTCAAGTATATGATTTAGCCACTTATTATCCTCAAGATCATACGTTTCAAGCATTTGTTGCCATGTTAAAAACCATTAATCACGATTTTTATGATAATATATACAACTGCTAAAGTCGTGAATAGATTGTTTTGATCTATCATCAAAAAGCTCATAATCACAGATAGAACGTGCTTGTGACGACCCGACCCTTTTTACTTAAAATCGACTAAAGCAGCGGAAGTCAATTGAAATATAAATAAAAAATCTCAAAACAACTTCGTTTTCAAATGTGAGTTTCGGAACTCAAGTTCAAATAAAATATTTAAAATCAAAAGTATCTCAAACTTCATAATGTATACTAACAATTCCAAAATCAAACTAAAAGTAAATCATAATTTCAAAGTATTCAAATAGACTCTAATACATGTATGAACTCCTAAGCCATGTTTCCAACATCGTCACACGCCGCGAGCACCTCCAAAATTACCTGAAATGTTTGGTGTAGCACCATTAGCAACACATGGCTAGTGAGCAATAAACTAGAATCAAAATGATTCTCCAAATACTTACCAAAACATCATTTGAATTCCCAACCCTTCCCAATTTCACAAGAAAATAAATTTACTCTAATATCAAATCAATACGATACTTTCTCATAAAAACTTAACGCACATTTTCTCAAAACTTTAAACAAATATAAATTCGGGATCAATCTGGGGTACGCTCTCCACCAAGATTGTCCATGGGTACGCTTTCCCATAAACTCACAAGGTACGCTCTCCTTGGAGTAATATCACAATAAATAATTATCACAAAATTATATTATCAAACAACTAGCATGCATCAAGGTGTGATGCTCAATGATCCACTCAAGGGATCAATCCGGGAGCGCTCTCCACCGAGATTATCCATGGGTACGCTCTCCCATAAACTCACAAGGTACGCTCTCCTTGGAGCAATATCAAGAGTCCTTTTGCATCACACCTCACCAAACAATTCACGCAATACAAACAAGGGTATTATTACTCTAATCAACTCATTCAATTCACATCATCATATAAATGCAATTATATGCTCTCTCCATCATAAGAACCCTGTGCTAAATGCTTTCATGAATGAAAATACAAAATAATCTATTTTACATTATCACAATCAATTTTTAATTTGAATCCAATGCTAACACATAATGGCATTTTAAAGTCCTGAAAATTTATAGAACATATTCTAACCATGTAAATTAAGAGAATGACAATTATATCATATTAACCATTCAAATGATCCTTTGAGTTTCCCCAAAGAATCATTTCAATTCTAATCTACTACTCACCTTGATCTAGCTAGCAAACTACTCGTCCACAAGGTGGATTCGACTTGACCACTTCACACCTAAATGATAATCAAGCTTAAATTAAAAAAATGATGTACTAAACTATAACTAATAAATACAAAAATCTCTCGATTAAGATATATATAAAAATATATGCATATACTTTATATATAAAGTAAAATTTGTAAATCTCATGTTTTTACCAATATACATATATATATTTACTTCACCTTTTTTTTTGAATGTGTACACAGCCCACGTTTTTTTTTAAATAAACAAAAAGAAAAAAAAAAGAAAAGGCAAGGCCAATGAAGATGGAAGGGAGGGCCGACACTTGGTGTTTGGGCAAGAAGTCCAAATGAAGATGATTTTCCATACAAAGAGTAACAAACCTTAAAGTTGATAGGATCCCCTTTTTTACGTCCCCATGTCCCTCCCGTGTGGCGACATGGGGGCGAAAAAAGGATTTTCTTGTTTTCTTTATATATAAAAAAAAAAGGAATATTTACTCATTAAATCAAATCGGAGCATGTATTTACAAAAATATTGGTGTTTCGATTTTAATTACGTCAGTATCCATTGTAGGCCACTTTTGGTGGTTTTTCTTTTTTTCATTCCATGTTTACCCCTTATTTTCTCTTTCTTTATTTTCACTATTGTAAAACGATTTTTAATAAATTTTTACAATATCCAGATATTTTAATTTAATTCACATATTAATGATTTGAGATTTTGTTCCCTAACCGTTTCTGATTTGGTATTTCATTTTCAAATTTTCATTTATTCCACATATTCTTTCCAAATCTGTTGATATCGTATCATTTCTGCTCCTTTTTTCATGCTTGATTTCTGCTTTAGGGTTTATTATTTTACGTTTTCGTTTTCCAAGTTTACGTGTTCATTCATTTTCATTTCTTCTTTCGATTTCTTTCACATTTTCTTTTTCTAATATGGGTAAGTATTTTACAGCCAGGGTTTTACACAATGTTATGACTACCAACATCTATGAGAGCTACAATTCGATCCTTCTTTTTGCTAGAGAATTGCCCATTGTTTCTGCTATTGATGAAATTCGATTAAAACTCCAAGAAATGTTTCAGATGTGGCGATAGTGGTCATAACCGCAAGTCTTGTAGGAATGCCCTTGTTCGTAGGATTGAATTTAACTCTTAATAATTTATCTAAACTATTTGTTGTTTTTATGTTATTTTGGACCAATTTTGCAATTGTTGTTATTTGAATTCAGATTATGAATTTATAAATATTGGTTTTTATTAAATATTTAATATTATCAAATATGTTTATGTTTAATTCGGATCACTTTGATATTATTTATGTTTAAAACATTTGTTATTTATTAAACATTTGATATTATTTATAATTATTAAACAGTTTTCACTTTGTAACTTATATATCAATTTTTATACTTTTAGATTGAAGTAGATAATTGTATTTTATCAAATTCTCTTTCCTCTTATTTTGTATTTAAACAGCTTGTTTATTATTCAACTATTTTGATATTTTGATATTTTTTAAATTGTTTTTACTTTGATAACACTTAGTTTACTTAATGTATACTATTCATATAATTAGCATAATTTGGAAATATGCGACTATATCAAAGACAAAATATAAATTCCCACCAAAAATAAAGTTTCAAAAGAAAATTACATCAAAATACATAATCCATGTCAAATTATGAATTGATAATTAGCAAAACATCATGAAAAAAATGTCATATAGAATCATCATTTCCTTCCTGAGTGAATAAGTTGAATGTTAGTGTTGATCTTTTCAATTCTTCAGCCAATGTAATCGGCTTTTCCTTCAAACCAAATTCCTTGTGTAAGGATCTTTGGTTGATCTTGATTTAATTCTGGGCCTTAGTGATTTTGCTCAGTGTGATGGCCTGTGTTTGTCAAAATTGGTTAGTATTGTATAAAATTAAACAGATCATAACATTTAATATTATACAAAATTCCTTTATACTGAAATACTTCTGTGTTCATATCCATTATTCAGAACAAATCCAGGATGCAATCAAAACAAAATATTGGAGTTTGTTCAATGTTTTTTCAAGTAATTATATTTAATTTAAATCAATAATTACCTTATTGTTTGTTTTCGGGGTTGCAATGTTCACCTTCTTCATCATCATAGTTTATTCTTTCCCTTCTTTGCCCCCTATGTTTTTCCCTTTTTTTACGCAGATTCAACATTTTCTTTTTGCACTTCTTTTGTATCTTCGTCTTTTTCCAGATCTACATCTTCTTCAAAGCTACTATCCTCGATTTCATCTTCATGTTCACTATCAAAATCTTCTTCTGTATAACCTTCTTCTTCTTCCTGATTTTCAATCGGATCTGGTTCCTGTTTGATTTTATACAACTGTTTTAGGAAAAATTTGGATGATTCAGTTTTAAAAATCTTTTGGATGTATTACATACCTTTGCAGTTGATCGACTCTTCTCTTCACTTGGTTCCTGTTTATTTTGTTCAACAGATTCGATTAACATATATACATATATATTTTTTTTAAACCATAATCTTAAGTTCATACCTTTGCATGTTGTTCCTCTATTGTCTGTTTATTTCTTCCACTGGTTTCTTCAAGTTCTTCAAATTCTTCCATCAATTTCCCTCTTGCCTCTAAGATCTGCTTCTTCGTTCTCATTTTTCACGCAAATCTATCGCTTTCTCTACTGTTTCCCTCTTTTTCGATTTCAATCTGATTGATTTGAAATATTTTACGAATTTGAATTTCCCACGAATCGTTTTCCCAAAAATCGTGGGATTCTTTAAATTCCGTAATTAATGACCTAAAATCGTGGGATTTTTTATTTAATTCTCTATTCGTATTTTTCTTCACACATGGAAGGGTATTTCCGTATTCTTTTTCCTCCGGCAGGTGGCAGGCGTCCATTTATGTAATTAATTCTTACCATCAGATTTTTTTGTAATTAAGGTTGCTAATATGAATATTAGTGTTATTAGCCCAAAAAAAAATCATGGTTTAAAGATTTAAGTGTTTAAGGAAAAAGAAATGAGTTTTAATAAAGCTACCAAAATCCACCATTAAAGCATGAATGAAAGGCTTTGGAATAAATAAAAGAAAAATTAAACCATAGAGCATTATTACCTTCTTTGATGAAAATATAAGGATCCTCTTTCCAAATCATTTCACATCCTCTTTACCACCAAATTGACCCAATAAGACTTCTTAGCAATATAAATATAGAAGAAAAACAAGATGAAAATAAAACAATGACTCTCCCTCCTAATGCTCACGTCGGCGGCTAGAAAGGAATGCAAAAGAGGAATTCATTTAATTTATTCCTTTCAAAATGGCTAAGAAAATTCTTGCCCAAGTGGCCTTTTCCTAAGGTTGTGATAAATGGTGATCAAGCATGAAGGAAGAGACAAGGAAATAGAGTTTCTCTCCTTCTCTATGGTGAGGGGCGGCCGTTTGTGAGGCCACGGGAAAGGGAAAATCCCAAGGAGAGGGAAGTTGGAGAGAGACTAGGGTTTAACATTCTAAATAATGAAGTGGAGTCATAAGGTCCACTATTCTTAACTTTAATGGGCTTCCATAATTTGGGCCTTAATTAAAATAAATAGATTTAGAAAATACAAATAAATATCTAGAGCTCAGAAATAAAATGGCCAGTGCGTTGGACTCGTAACGACGAGACGATTTCAATTTACTATTCAAAATTTAGAAATAACATAAAAATAAAATAACCCCCAACAATTACCAAAACATCATTACATGCTATTAACATTAGAATTTAACTACAACACTACTCTAAATTAACAAAACAGTAGCAATAAATATTATTTTAACTCAATAATAAAAATAATAATATAATTTTATTTTAATAAAATAATAGATAAAATCTGGGTTGTTACAAACCATTCATCACGATTTTTATAATAATATATACAACTGCTAAAGTCGTGAATAAATTGTTTTGATCTATCATCAAAAAGCTCATAATCACAGATAGAACGTGCTTCCACCCAAAAAAATATTCGTAATCATATCATCTTCGTAAACTTGCATTAAAAAAGGAAGAATTCCCATTTTGTCTTTTTTTTTTTTGAAAATATTGCAATATTACCCCAGCTTCTCCTTTATCCATTCTCGCTTTTCTCTCTCTATCCAAAATTTTTGCAATTTGTACAATTTCTATAATCTTTATCCAAAAATCCTAAATGTTCTTTACCTCCAACTTCTCTACTCATCAAGTCCATAGTTACCTTAATTGAAATTCTTGATCTATGTAAGCTAGAGCCTTTTGAGCATGAGAAATACTCATATTGACCTTTAAAATATGCTGCATCTGTGTTATAACTAGTTCAATGATTATGATTTCTATTAAATGAAACAACTTTATACTGACCATTCTTCTCAACCAAGCATGCTATATGAGTTTCACGCACTGTCCTTGAAATAGGTCGAGTATACGAAACATTTCTACTCTCTTGTCTACCTTAAGAAATCCTTCTTTCGAACAACAAGTTACTCTTGAAATATCTCCATTTTTTTTCTTTTTGTGATGTTGTTTCCTTACATTAAAACCAACCTTTCCCCCACAGTTGACATAAAATTTATATGCACTTTTAGAGGAACTAAACTCCATTCCAACAATTGGTTCTTCAATTTCTTGTTGATTGATATTAGGCTCTACATTATCTTGCGAATGGTCTTCAATAATTTTGGATGGTTGCTCCTGTAAATTTATAGTTTCTATGTTCTCCATATCTTTATATAATGATATTCAAAGATTCATGCATAAAAAACATGTTTAAATACAACTAAAATGTAGAAAACATTCAGGCTAAACAATACCCAAATCTGACCTAACAAAATGAGCATTGTATTTTTGCATCAAACAAATGTAAAACAAATCTAAGAAAATGCAACAACCAAAATAGGAGAAGATGAGACAATTTGAACTATACTAAAGAACTAACCACAAGCTCATAAATTAAAAATTTAATTATGACTACCATAAATCAATATGGTTGTACGCATAAATATTAATAAAATCATAATATTAACGATTAGATTAAATTTTTAAATAATTATTGTTTTAAAAACAAGTTAGAAAAATGTTTTGCATTTAAAACATTTAAGAAAACCGTGGTAATGTACTGATGTGGTGAAGAAGAAAGGAATGGGTGAACGCCACATATGCCACATCATTATGTGGTTGAAAAAGCAATATTTTTTTTTCATTAAATAATGAAACCCAAAAAAAAAAAAAAAGATTGTGGCAACATAAAAGACATAAATTGAACAATTATTATTAATCCAAATGTGTCATAAATAACTCAGGTCATCCTCCGTCCGACGAGCCGATCTCCGTCGAAAATTGGTCACCATCTGAGCTTTTCTGGGAAGTACTGCAAATTCAAGAATTAACGACATTTAGTCACTGAATTATAAAATGCACAAAATAAATAAATAAATAAATTTACCTTGTTGATAAGAGAAAGATAATACGGTTTGACTTTTTCTACATCCACTCTTTCTTTGCTCTTACTGTAGAGATCGTATTTGCTGAAGAATATTTTATTTTAAATTAATAATTAAATTAACAAAACAAAAAAAATTAATTGATAAAGATATGGATAATTAATTACTTGAAAACGTGAAGCCACTTCAAATTCTGAGTATCTTCCTCATTCATTAGGTGTTTATAAGCTCCAGATTTATGTAAAGCTGCAACAAAGATTTAATTATTCTCAATTTTACATCCTTAAAAAATAAAAACAAAAATCTCAAATCCAAACATTTTATTTTGTTTTAAGGCAATACTTACGATAAAAAGAATGGTATCTGATTATGAACAATCCAGCTGAGGGCAAGGTCGTCCCATTTTCTTTGGCCACCTTTATAATTTTCATTATATGTTAGATTATAAATAAAACAATCAAATAACTAAATCAATGGTATTAATTATATGGGAATAATATAATTGATTATTATTATACTTACCAAATACATGTAATCATCATGGCCCCATGATATCATAACATTATCAAGTCCACAGCCATCGGAATAAATGCCATTTTTTGTGTTATAAACTGCATTCTTGGAGTCCGGATTTTCCTTGAAATACTGAAAATTATAATTCCAAAAATGAATCTTTCTATAATCAATATCATAACTAATTTTTTTTAAAAACAAATCCAATTTTGAAAATTGACATCCATATTTAATTAATTACCTTATGGTGAACAATGGATTCATCAAAAGCACAGCCAAGTGGGTGTGTATCTCCTGCAAAATTAACAAGAGGAAAATAATTAGGTACTATTTGGTTAGGTTTGAAAAGAATAAGCACATCCAAACGGTTTGGATAAAAGGTTCGAGTTACACAAGCCTAATCTACAATTATATCCCGATTTTACTGTCTCATATAGTGAGTTATCTAAAATCATCATTTTTAACAAACTCATCACATATCCCAATACGGGTACAAACCCGGGAGCCGAGAAAATCATTTAAAACCTTACCTACAACAGCCCATTGAGGAAGCCCACCAAAGCTAGGAAGAAGAAGAACTTTCCCAAGATCTAAATAAAAAAACCATACATGAATTCAAATCAAACTCAATAAAAAAAAAAACAAGATCAAGAAGAAGATTAATGATTGAAATAATGACCATGAATAAGAGCAGTCAAATGCAACCAATCTTCATTAGGATAATCTTTTCTAACAGCCTCAGCAGTCTGCAACAAATGCTGAATCTGAGGTTCATCCAAATCAGGATCACTCTCATCCACCACATCATTAAGAAGTTCACAACATTCCCAAATACTCATTTCAATCCTATCCAATTTCCCATATTCTTTTCTCATTTTCTTCACAAGTTCATAACTTTGATTTATATGATTCAAACGATAAAATTCCTCAACCGTCTTTTGTCTCTCAGTTTCTACATCATAATCTCTAAATGATTGACCATATGAATTGACTTCCGGTACCACAAATCCTCCATCCAAAACTAGCTCATTAACGTCCGAAATTAACTTCTTCTCATCAGATTCTGCCAATTTTTTTTTTTATTAAAATTGTGATATGGGATTTTAGAAGCTTAATGCTCGCTTGAAATAACTTTTAAGACCCTCATAAAAGTTATCCCAGACGAGCGCCTATAAGAATTGAGAAAAGAGATAGGTTAACTCAATAAGAATTGTCATGATGAAAGGAAAGAATAATAATGCTAAAGAAAAAAAAGGAAGAGTTTAAGAAATAGAAATAGAAAGAATGAGATATATGATATGTTATGTTGGTGAGGAGAGACAGATAAAAAGGGAAGCAGAATTTGAATTCAATGAATTTGTTCATTCCGGATCTGTATTTGGTATTAGAATTTAGAAGTGTCTAGAAATTTGAAATATGTTGTTTGGTTGGTTATTTAGAAAAAAAAAGTGTTAATTTCATAGGTACCCAAATAAAAAGGTTTTAATACATATAAATTCTAGTTTTTATATAAAAAGTAAATATGCCCACTAACATACCACGCGCCGGTTACCAGGTTCACGAAAAGACGGTGGTTGCCCTTTGACAAGATTAAACAGCAAATCCCTTAAATCACGCCTCAAATAATTACAAACCGTCAGAAATTTGAAAAATAGGAAACCGTGCGAATGATGAAAAGAGATATTTGTTTGTTTAGAATTAATAAATACTTTTTTTAAAAAAAAAAATAGAGCGCCGATTGTCTACAAAAGGGGGGTTTTGTTCATATGAAAACCTAGAATGAAGAAACATTCCAGTGAAAAAAATTGAAAAGCACTCTGAAATTGAAGGAAATTGATGGCGAGGACACGAGGAAATATTAATGGATGAAGAGGGGTATGTTCTTCTCGTTACATGTGAGTTTTTCATTTCTATCAACTTAGATCTCATTTTCTCTATCCTGATAAATTTCAGGTCTAATTTAGCTAAGTTCATGTACTAATTAGTCTCCAGTTTGATCCAGGATTAGTTTATTTGAAAACATGAAGATAAGAAAGCTTCATATATGATTGGTTTATTAAAAAAAAAAAGTGATGCAGGAAACATCATTGGTAGGAGGGAAATCGCAAATGGAGGTTGATGATTCAGAAGATGAAGAATACGAAGAAGAAGATAATGAGGTAAAATCACTGGATTTTAGGAATTGAAAATGTACAGGATGGATAAACGTTTATTTTGTATAAACATTTTTTTGTTAGCAACAAATTGTTAAATGTAGCAAATACATTGAGAGTTTGTTAATGTATAACTTCTTCAATTTACAGAACGTCACTCTAAAGAGAAATAGCAGAGTGAACAGGGCTAAGATGACAATGGTGACTCAGAAAGCATCAGAAATGCAAGATGAAGATGAGTTTATTGAGGAATTTTAAAAATTTTAAAAAAAAGATAATGTTTAAAATACTGAATTGACAATTAGTAAACGTTTATTAGTAGTAAATGTTTAATAAGTAAATGTTTAATAATGTGAAATGATTGCTAATAAAAAAAAGGGATCACTTTGAGAAGCAGTACAAGGATGAGCAGACGTAGTGGGACGTTGAAGGAAAGAAGCGAGAAGACAGAAATAAACAAGGGACGTGGAGCTCTTATGAAAAAGATGTGTTCAGTGATCCGGTAGCTAATATTGAACTGTTGTGATTTTGTATTATGTGGTAAGGGAACTAATGTCTAGTGACCTACTTGGATGAATTTGTAAAAAGGTTTCTAAAATGTAAACGTTTATAATACTAAAAAAGTTTCATTAAAAATGTTTATGAAAAAAGTACCCAATTATCAAAATTAAACTGTATCAAAAACAGAAACAATAAAAAATGAAAAGAGATGAGAAAACGATCGTAAATAATGTCAAATTACGCCGAACCTTCTTGACAAGATCAATAAATGTAGTGTTTTGGAAATACATCATAGATTTGAGTTCATAACTTTCGTAAACGTGAGCTTCGTTCCAACAACCATCGTAAATAATGTCAGTTGATGTAGATCTCAATTTTCTAGAAACGTAAAAGATGAGAAGACGATGAAGAAAAGAAACAAACAAAAATCGGAGAAGATGAGAGAGACAACGTGGACGAACAAATCACCTTAAAGGCATAATTAGTCATTGAATCAAAAAGGAAAAATGCATTTACGATTTGATATGATCACATGTAGCTGAGAATATCTAAAAGGACAGAATCGTAAACTTAGATTTTGGCAGCAATTGTTTACTCATCTAATTATGGTGGTTATTGGGTAATTCTGAAATAAAAAACAAACAACCCTAAAAAGTGGATTTAGGTGAATTAATGTGGTCATTGGTGCCATTATTTAAAAAAAAAAAAAAAAAACTAGGAATCAATACCGATGCCTCAGTGAGAGTTGAGAGGTGGACATGATTTTTGTTTCCTACGATATTAGGGCCGATTTAATTTGCAATTTGGGAAGCAGAATTTAAATTAAATGGATTCTAATGAATTTAAAGTTGTGTCATGTGAATTTGTTCATTCCGGATGTGTGTTTGGTATTAATATAAGAATTTAGAAGTGAGATCTAGAAATTTAAAATATACTGTTTGGTTGGTTATTAGGAAAAAAATAAAAATAAAATAAAAAATAAAAAAATAAAAAATAAAAAATAAAAAATAAAAAATAAATACCAATGCATTAGTGAGAGTTGAGAGGTGGACATGATTTTGAATACCAATGATAGTTTCATAATGGTTGAAGATTTGATGAGGAGGAGTTTTCTTCTCAATAACTGGATTTTGCCTTTCATGTGCAGCTGTTTGAGATTGAGGGCTTTTCAAGGCACAACAGAAAACTCTGCTCCTTCTGGTAAACAGAGCAGGAGTGGAGAGAAATAACGGTCGAGTTGGAAGGCATCTCAATTCCACAGATGCAGATGCCATTTCACCATTCACTGTCAGTCAAACTGGAAATCATTCAAAATTGCATTACAATTCAAAATTCACATAAATTGGATGGTAGTCAAATAAAGTGGCATTGTCAGAAACTTACCCAAAACTTGTGGAATGAAAGAGGAATTGATGGAATGAAGAAGATAACTTCTCCACTCCACCAGTTGCTAATAATAAGGCAGTGAGTGAGTGAGTGAGTGAACTAGAAATTACTTTTGTTGTTTGGTTAGATATTTGTATAGTTGTCGGTCATGACACGGGGACAACTTGCAACTTTACCTTTAATTATCAAACAAATACGTGCAGGGAATCCCTCCACTACCTGCCATGTGATGTCATTGGTGCAATCATGCAATTTAATTCATTTTCTCATAATTGCACATCAAATCTCCATGCTTTTACTTGATTGAGACACCATAAATTATATATGTTACTATTCTCTTTACTTAATTAGGACACACATTTTTTTTTTATACTATGTGATTGGCTTTCTGGCGAAATACTTTTTAAAAAAGATTAAATGTCCGTTTGGTATAATTTTTCCTAAAAATATTTTGTGTTGAACATTTTAAAAGAAATATTTAATGAAATGTTTCATCTAAAAACAATTGAGTATACTAAAAGGTGTTTTTGGAGAAAATATTTGATTTGTGATTCTTCTAAAAATGTTTATAAACAAGTATTACTCACTCAAGTGGTTTTAGATGAAACACTTCATTAATGTTTCTTTTAAAATGTTCAACACAAAATATTTTTAGGAAAAACTATACCAAACGGACCCTAAGTAAAATAAAAATCTCCTTAAACGTATAATCAAAGTTGAGAAGCTTCTTCTTCTTCTTTTTTTTTACTGTTGACCAAAATCGATAAATAATTCAACTTTTTTTTTGTCACGTCAGAATAAAAAACGTTATACCATATTACCATTTTGTTGAAAACATTTGTAAAAATCGCCCGAACATTTTAGATCTGGGTTGTTTTTGGTTGATTTACGTTTTGTTAGGGGACAATGGACCTCTACAACTCCATATTGGTATGATATTATCCATTTTGGGCCAAGACTCGCATGACTTTGCTTTTGGTTTCACCCAAAATGTCTCATACCAATGGAGATATGTCATTCTTCTTATACACCCATGATTATCCTCTTCTCTAACCAATGTGGGATTTGTTCGCACTCTAACAAACCTCCCCTCAAATAAATATTCATCGAGCCTACTTTCCATCCGTCCACTCTATCCAGGCCAACTTTTTTCCTCTGAAACGCACCCCCACTGATAGAGCGATGTGGGGAGACTCACCAAATCTTGGAGAATTATCAATGACTACAATTACTAAAATAGCCTATCCTACTATATCATAGAGCCCACCATGGATCGGGTTTCTGAGACTCCCTTTTTGTTTGGCACCCGAGGATTCACCTACGTGGTTAGAGTTGGTGCATGGCTCTGATCAGTGGAGAGGCCATAAATTTTTTTTGGGGGGGGGGGTGTAAAATCATCTGTTATGATATATTATAATTACAAATAAACAAATTATTTTCGTAATGTGAACCAAATTTTTTTATTGTTATAATTAATTCGGTTGGTTTAGTTCGATTTTTAGATTTTGACTTGTGTCTCATATAAAATTATAATATTGATAAAAATATATTTCTAAATTTTATATTACTTATAAAAGTATGCGTGTTTTCAAAATAAAGGTAAATTTTTAAATAATTTCTTATTTTATGAAAAAGAAAAATATATTAATATTTATCTCTCAAATCATCGAATTATTTTTTTCATTTCAAATGTTTTTTGTTTGTAAATCTAATAATAAAAATCACAATCAAAATTAACTATATTTTGTATCATGAAATTACTTAACTAATTTTATGTAACAACTAACAAGTTTGATTTTTTTTTTTTTTTTTTTTTTTTTTTTGCTAAAAACACAAGTATGAAATAATAAAATTAAAACTATGGTGAAGCTCATGAAAATAAAACTATATAGCTCTTAATCAAATTCAAATATAAATATAAATTATTAATTATAATTTAGAAAAAAAAATAAACTAGTAATATACAAAAAAATGTAGACTCACTTCTTAGCTAAAAAATATGAATTAAACTATCTATAAATATTGAACATAAAATTATCACTACATCATTACAATAATGAATTAAAAAAAATATGTATTTAATAAAATAATCACTACATCATTACAATATAAAAAAAAATAAAAATCAAGAAAAAATCAATAACTCCCCCTCTATTTTAAAAAATCTATTTAAAACCATAAAAACTTACATTAATGAACAATTGAATAGAAATTGAGAGTGGAATTAATAGTGACAAACTCAAATGTGGGATAGTAGATAGAGAAATTTTGTTTTTTTAAAAGATTAAAATATCCCTAAATACTATATAAATAAGGGGCTAGCATCAATTTTTTGAGGGGGCAAATTTAAAATTTTATATAAATATACACATATAATTTTTATTTTATTTTTTAAGGGGGGGGGGAATTGCCCCTCCAACCTTCTTAGTGGCCTCGCCACTGGCTCTGATACCATTTATTAGAGGACAACGGGTCTCTATAACTCCACATTGGTATGATATTGTCCACTTTGGACCTAGACGCGTATGACTTTACTTTTGGTTTCATCCAAAAAGTCTCATACCAATAGAGATGTGTCATTTCCTGTAACGCCCCATCACAAGAAAGTTAAAAATCAATATTATTTATTAAATAATATTAATCAGGCTTGATCGATTAATTAGAACAAAAATATCGTGTTCTTTTAAAAAGGGTATTATGGTACTTTTTCCCGAAAAACCTCAAAATTTGAGCCTTGTTATTTGATTAATATTTTGACATGAAATTGATTGTCTCGATGTCAAGATTCCAACGCAACTGACGGTTTGTCGTTCTGAGACCCGGTGATCAAGTTATAGACATTTTAAGGTGAGTGACAGTTTCGTAAATATTACAACTCGGGATTTTAACCTAAGTTGACACCCCATTTGTAATATTCAGATTTTTAACTCCCTTATCTCCCTCTCATGGCCGCCGCCCCCTCCCCCTTTGAACTCCCGGGTTCTTCGATCGTTTGGTTGCCGGTCGATCGTCGTTTCGCCTTTCGATTGGTGGATTTGAGAGTGTAGGAAGCGCTTTCCAATCAAGAAGGTAAAAATCCTCTCCCTTTTTGGATCATCATTGCCGCCGCCCCTCTCTAGGGTTTATAGGTGTTGATTTTTCATCAATTCTTGATAATAGGTGTCCATTTTGATCGTGGGAATTCGTTAGTCAAGGTTCGTGGTCCGGATCCGTGATTTCCTATAATTGGGTGAGTATTTTAGATTGATTTTACATTTTCTTCAAATCTGGAAATTTGTGTTAATTATCAAATTATGATGTTCTTGAACCTTACCCAAAAACTCATTCCATATCGCCTCTTGTTACTTTATATTAAGCCTAAAACTTAATCGGTGTTGATCCACTTTGCCTAAAAATAAAACCCATCAATACCGATCACCCGGAACCCGAAACTGAGACCAAACCATGACTCGAAGGCCACAGTTTAGCCACGGAAAAAGACAACAACGTCGTAGCTGCTGTCTTCCTCAAACTGCGACTGTTCGTCATTTGTCTTTTTCCCGATCTTCGAGCCGTGAACCCCAATCTTTTTAACCCCTTTTGGTACTGTTTTAGCATGTAAATTAAATGTTTAGGACCCTTGTTTCAGGTCTGATTGGTGGTGGAAACTAGCTTGGAATTTGGAATTTTAGCAAAGACAAGGTGAGTTAACGGTTTAGTCAATGGTGGGGTTTTAGAGAAATCTAAGGCTCTTACCATAGTTTATTCATTTCATTATATTTAATCATGATATTATGGAACGTTTGGATGAATTTGGACCATCGAAGATATCGTTTTTAATATGGGAGAAATTAGATTTTCGATTCGAGCTAAATAGTCAATTTTCGGTAAAAGTGAGTTATCTTTACATCGAATTGATTCTGATTGAGATGAATTTTAATTATGGAAACTATGGAGTTTTAAGATGAGTTTTGATATTGGAATCATAAGAAAAAATCTATTGGAAGAATTAACTTTTTTGGTTAGAACTAGTTTAGGCTTTTTGGAATTATTTGGAGATATTTAATGTTAAATGCCTTGAGTTTTGAATTAGGGAGCATAAAATTGCATTTCCCATGTTTCGACAGTTTTCGGCAGTTTTGTGAAATTTATATATTGAGTTGGGGCTGCTATGTTTTCATGCTCATAATTGAATTTTATTTATCATTATCTTGTGTATAATGATGTTTGGATTGATATTGATGGCCAGCTTGAATTTGTTTACTAGTGTTGAGGCTACGAGCTCAACACTAAGTCATGTTAGTTATGGAAAAGACCATGACCGAGTACTAATAATCAATGCTCGTATGAATGAAACATTAGGGGATTATCAGTTATAGTTGATACTATAACCAAGTACTAAGAAGTGGTAGTAGTTCCGAGGAACCGCCTTCTTATTGGAATTTTGTGAATTATATTGTTTGTTAAGTTAAAGCATGTTAATGGTTCGGGAAATTGATAAAGATTGTGAGAGTGTATGTTTGGGATGTCTTGGGTAAGAAACTAGTGAAAGTTGTTTGCCCATGTAAAGTACGTTTTATTGAGAAACCTTGAATATGGAATCCGGTAGTGTTGCCTATTCATGTAAGAAGTTATTATGTATTGCCTTGAATATGGAGCTAGTTAGAGTTGTCTATTCATGTATAAGAATGAGATTATGAAAAGTGTGGATATTTACAATAGTTATGAGAACGGAAAGATTGGTGATCTAAGAGAGATTGGTGGTTAAAGGTATTGAATATGGAATTAGTGAGAATTGCCTATTCATGTAAGCGAGTGATACTTGAAGTTTTAAGTGATTTTGTGCCTTAGATGTTATTGGAGAGTATTGAGTGCTTGGGACTCGGTTTGAATTGTTAGAAACTATTTAAGACTTCATCTTTGATTAAGTCATTTTCTCACTGACTTGCCTCACAGTGCTATCTGTTGTTTTTTTTCAGGTAACAATGGTCCGAGAGGTGGCGGTTGATGCACTGGAAGAGGTGAGGGTTCATGTCGTGATGGCGCTAGATTATTTATATATTCATTATTATTTATGAATAAAATACATGTTTTATTTGGGATTTTATTTGGTCATTGAGACTTTATTTTATGATTTTGAGTTGTCGAATTTGAGATTATGTTTTTGGATTACTGTGTTGTTTTCAAACTTTGAACTCCGGAGTTTATGTTTTGATTTCACATTTATTGACTAGAAAGTTTGCATGTTTTCAATAAAGATCATTTATTGAGTCTTCCACTGTTTAAATTAAGTATATTTAATGCTCTGAAAGGTCGGGTCTTTACATTTCCCTTATATACCCATTGATCATCCTCTTCCCTAACCGATGTGAGATCTGTTCACACTCCAACAAGTTTGAAGCAAGACTTTCGGTGGGAAGAATAGAAAAATGTAGTGAAAAACACAATCAACATATTTTGATTAAACCCTTTAATAGAAGGATAATTTTTTTTAGTAAACTTCTAAAAGGGAAGAATTCTTCCATTAATGATGATATTGAGTCGCCGGTGGCCAAATCTGGAGAGAAAAGAGAGGTTGTAAATGGTAAATGCGACGAACAAGGGGCTGGAGAGAAGATAGAGTAGGGAGAAAGATTTAACCCAAGTTAAGTAAATAACCTATAGTTAGCTGCTTTTAATAATATAATATAATATTATCAGGATTAACAATAATATTAAAAAAATTATCTTCCGTTAGTTTTATATGTTTTTTAATAGATTTTAGTTAATTGAAAATGTAGGGGGTAAAAAAATCTAAATTAAGAATGTAGAGGTGCAAATTAAAAGAATCTTAAAAGTGCAGGGTCATTGATGCATTTAACTTGTATTTTTAATGGTAGAATGGTCTTTTTTGTTGAGAAAAAAAATTGTTTTATACCCAGTACTTAATTAAGTGTATTTTAACACTAAACTTTTAATTTATCAAATTGAACCTAAACTTGAATAATTAATGATCAATTCTCTATGGGTATTATAGTGTAGTGCATCAACATGAAGTCGTTTTAGTTTATATTGATTTTTATGCATGCGTTGAATATTTTTTTTATGATTAGATTGATTAATTTTAGTATCTTATTTAATATTTTTTTTACTATTTGATTTCATGATGGAATGAAAAGTTCTCGTAGCTGAGACTGAGCATTTTTATAATTGTTTTGTTATATTGGGGTTTTTTTTTGTGATTTATTGTCCATTTTAAGATAAATTTATAATTTTATTTCGAATAGGGTATTAATTGTACTATTTAATTAAATTTATTAAAGGAAAGATTTATTCCTTGATCTTTGCTCAGATTGCATTCCTTGATTTATGTCAGTAATTTGTAATCTCCATATTTCAGGTATCATTTAGTTGGCTTTCCTTTTATTCCTAATTGTACAGTTGTACCATTTGTGTATATATTACACAGAATACTAATGAAACTATATACAATTTTCTTCTCTCAAATTCATTTATTTTCATGGTATTAGAGCACAAAAAGCAATAACGTTGTTCTGAGATTTTTGCTGCAACCATGGGAGACAACACCTCAAATACAGAGAATCCAAACACTCCATCATTGGATCATTTCACCTTACACCATTCTGATCATCCTAGTCTTGTTCTAGTCTCAAAACTTCTAGATGGAAATAATTACGGACAATGGAGTCGTGCAATGCGTATAGCATTGAGTGCTAAGAACAATATCAACTTCATCAATGGAACAATCAAAATCCCAAAGATCAGTGATGATAATTTTTCATCATGGGAACGCTGCAATCATATGGTTCTTTCATGGATCCTCAACTCAGTTAGTCCAGACATTGCGGGAAGCATCATCTACACTGAATCTGCAACAGATGTATGGAATGATTTACATGATCAGTTCTCACAAGGAAACGACACTCGAATCTTTGAAATACGCCAAGAGATCGTTGAACTACGGCAAGGACACCAATCCGTGTCTATGTACTACACGAAGATGAAAGCGCTTTGGGATGAATTGGGTTCTTATCAAGATCCTATTACGTGCACTTGTGGGGCTCTCAAAGGACTTGTTGAAAGAGAAGAAAAAGAAAAGGTAATGCAATTTGTTATGGGCTTGAATGACTTTTTCTCCACAACGCGAGGTTCCATACTTTCGATGAACCCTCTACCCGACACTAGAAAGGTACACTCTCTTGTCCTTCAACATGAGAGGCAAATTGAAGTGGATGCGAATCGGGATGTTATCGGTCATGCTACAAATGTCGCATATCAGAAACCACAAAACCATCACACAAGCAACATGAATCGATCAAATGAAGGTCAAAGACATCTTCACTGCACCCATTGTGACATGGATGGACACACCATTGATCGTTGCTTCTTCATTCATGGATTTCTTCCTGGACACAAGTATCATGGGAGAGACGTCAAACCAAAAGGACAAAAATTGGGTGATTCTTCAATCACTATAAATACGGAGCCGGATGACACGAAACAACTGAAAACCAAGGATTATGACCAAATTATGGCTATTCTCCGTAAAGATACTGGTAACATCAAGCCTCTCATCAACAATGCAGGTATTATCCCTACTCACTCCAATGATACATGGATTTCAGATAATGGTGCCACTGACCATGTATCCAAAGTTCCACTTCATATACATAAGTTAACTCCCAAGAACGCTTTTGTTCAACTTCCAGATGGAGGACATGTTGGAATTAAATCAATTGGGTCTATGAAATTGTGTAATGAGATTACTGTGGATGATGTTCTTTATATACCAAATTTCAAGTTAAACTTGCTCTCAATTAGCAAGCTTACACAAGCCTTGAATTGTAATGTGACATTCTACCCTGATTTTTGTGTGATGCAGGATTTAACCTCGAAAAGGATGATTGGATTGGGCAAACAGAGTAATGACTTGTACTACCTCACCATGAACCAAGGCCTTCATTTCTCCAATATGGTTCATGGCAAACCAAACCTTTGGCACAACCGTCTTGGGCATCCTTCCATTTATCCGCTTCGGTCTTTATCTAAAACAATTCCAGATATTTATTTAAATTCCAGTACTATTTGTGATATTTGTCATTTAGCGAAACAATCTTGCTTACCATTTTCTATCAATAAAATTTCGACGCATGCACCTTTTGATTTAATACATTGTGATATTTGGGGACCCCATCGAATTTATTCTTTTTATGGTGCTCATTATTTTTTGACTATTGTGGATGATTATTCCCGTTATACTTGGGTACACCTCATGCGGCACAAATTTGAGACTCAATCAATTTTAAGGAATTTCTTTGCATGGGTTAAAACACAGTATGGTTGCTCTATCAAAACCTTTCGATCTGATAATGGGAAAAAATTTATTTTTTTGCAAACATTTTTCAATGAAAATGGTACCAATTTTCATCGATCTTGTATATGCACACCACAACAGAATGGGGTCGTTGAGCGAAAACATCGTCACATTTTAAATGTAGCACGTGCTATTCGCTTCCAAGCAAAGCTTCCACTTAAATTTTGGGGGGAACATATCAAAACAACTTGTTACCTTATAAATCGCCTCCCTACACCTCTTTTGTCGAATAAAACACCATATGAGCGATTGCACAATAAAACACCACCTTATTCACACTTGTGTGTTTACGGTTGTCTTTGTTATGCAACTATTTTACTACCCACCCATAAATTTGATGTTCAAGCTCATCATTGTGTCTTTCTTGGGTATCCACAAGGGCAAAAATGATATTTATTATACGATTTGGTTGAAAAGAGAATGATCAACTCTCGAGAAGTTATTTTTTATGAGAATATTTTTCCTTACTCTACCATCCCTCAAGATGACCAAACAAATACTCCCATTTTACCAAAACCCCATAGAAATTACTGATCCACCTAACACCACCACCATTTATAACACTTTATTACTCCAGGAACTTGATTTGGGTTCTACTGATCAACCAAATTTAGAATCAGAAATGCAACAACCAACCGAGTCGTTAATATCCACTGAACCCTCTCTTAGGCGTTCCACTCGATTTACTCGTACTCCAACCTATCTCCAAGACTATGAACCATACTCTCTCTGTCTCTAATCTGACTCTTCCGGTTAAATTAAGCACTCATCACCCAATATCAAGGTATATGTCCTATTCTAATTTATCTTCTGCTCATTGCAAGTTTTATTCACAATGTTTCCTGTTCAGTAGAGCCAAAAACATATGAGCAGGCTTGTAAAGACCCAAAATGGATTACAGTCATGCAAGAGGAGCTTGAGGCTTTGGCAGCTAACAAAACTTGGTCAATTACACCTTTACCATCAGGACAACGTGCCATTGAGTGTAAGTGGGTATACAAGATCAAATACAATTCTAATGGCACAGTTAATCGACACAAAACTCGTTTGGTGGCAAAGGGATACACACAATGAGAATGTATTGATTATAGTGAAACTTTTGCTCCTGTTGCCAAGCTCACTACTTTACGGTATATTTTAGCCATTGCCTCTACGCGTGGTTGGTGCCTCCATCAAATGGATGTCCAAAATGCGTTTTTATATGGCGATCTAACTGAAGAGGTGTACATGAAACTTCCTCCTGGTTTCTATTGACAGGGGGAGTCACTAGCATGTCGACTTCAAAAGTCGTTATATAGACTTAAACAAGCTTCACGATCATGGTTTCACAAATTTCTTTCTGTCATCAGGAATTTTGGATTTCACCAATCAAGAGCTGACCACTCTCTCTTTATTAAGGTGTGTGGAAACTCTCTCACACTCATTCTTTTATATGTCGATGACATGATCATAACAGGAAACAACCAAAAGGATATTGAAGAGGTGAAGACTTTTCTTGCTACATGTTTCAAGATAAAAGATTGAGGTATGCTAAAATATTTTTTTTAGGAATAGAGGTAGCTTGTTCCAAAATGGGCATATCTATAAATCAACGCAAATACACAATCGATATTCTCCAAGAAGCCGGGTTACTTGGTGCAAAACCTACAAATTTCCCATGGAACAATCATTGAAACTTACTCCTACTGAAGGTGATTTACTTAAAGATGCAACACACTATCGTCGATTGGTGGGAAAGTTGATTATTTGACCATCACAAGGCCAGAGATTTCTTTTGCAGTAAACACTCTTAGTCAGTTTATGCAAGAACTGAGAAAACCACACCTTGATGCAGTCCATCAATTACTTCGATATTTGAAGGGCATGCCGGGACAAGGTTTATTTTTCCCTTCAAATGGAGAGATGCGCTTAGTCGGCTATTGTGATGCAGATTGGGCAGGAGACATCACTACACGACGATCTGTTACGGGTTACTGTATTTCCTTGGAAAAGCTCTCATTTCATGGAAAAGGAAAAAGCAAACTACAGTGTCTAGATCTTCGGCTGAAGCAGAGTATAGATCCATGGCTTCAACGACATGCGAAATTACATGGCTAAGACAGTTACTATCAGATTTACAAATTACTCACAATCAACCCGTGACTCTATATTGTGACAATCAAGCAACAATCCATATTGCGGCAAATTCAGTTTTTCACGAACGAACGAAGCACATTGAGATAGATGGTCACATTGTGCGTGAACACATCAGTAAGGGAGAAATTAAGACGGCTTATGTGTCAAGTGGCAATCAAATTGCAGATATAGTCACCAAAGCTATGGGACAGATTCCTTTTCAAACACTGTTGTCCAAGTTGAATGTTCTTGACATTCACATTCCAACTTGAGGGGGGATATTAAAAGAAAGATTTATTCCTTAATCTTTGCTCAGATTGCATTCCTTGATTTATGTCAGTAATTTGTAATCTCCATATTTCACGTATCATTTAGTTGGCTTTCCTTTTATTCCTAATTGTACAGCTGTACCATTTGTGTATATATTACACAGAATACTCATGAAACTATATACAATTTTCTTCTCTCAAATTCATTTATTTTCAAAATTTAAGATTTAAAATTGATATACATTACTAAGAACATGTGTATAAAATGTGTGTTTTTTTATATTTTATTCGTTTGAATAACTGTTTTGTTAAAGAAAAACAAAAATCTATTTTACAATATTATGTAAATTTTAAAAGGATTTTTTTAAAGTTTTATTCGTTTAATTTAAGAGATTATTACTCATTAAACCAAATCGGAGACCCTAATTACAAAAATGTCATGATGTATTGATTAATTACATTAATGGTCTATTTCCTCCACACACGGTGGAGAGAGAAATTTTTACTATCCAGATTTATCCTCCCTTCTTAAAATGATACTTTTTAATTTTAGGCATTCATTTATTCAAATCTCTATCTAAAATCCTACGTATTCAACCCCCCCTCTCTGTATTAAAATCAGAATTAAATATTTTTTAATTTTCATTTTTCAAATCTCTCTCTCAAACCCTAATTTTATTCACCATCATATCCACCATTGTCTCCAACCACATCTTCTTGATCAACCATTCTATCACCATCAGATCCAACATTGACCCAAAACCGCATTGGTCAAGATGACGAGAAGAAGAGAAAGAATCGGTGGATCAACGGAGGAGAGAGAAAGCGAAATAGTGAGGAGGGTTTGAGGAATCTGTGGGAGCCTTTCGTTTATGGTGAATGTACTGTTGTGATGTGAAGCCAAAATAATATATGGGCCAAATCCAATGTCTAATTCCAAGCCCAATTTATTGTTAAGCCCATCATCATATTAAATTTTATGTTTAATAGTCTTCAGCCAAGGTGAATTTAAAATAGACTAAAATACAAAGTGGCAACTTGTGTTTTTGGCTTGCACCGTGAAACATGAAAAAAAATTGGAGCCCAAATTGTTAATTTGATTATTACGAAAGGAGAGGCGGTGAGCTAATTTTAGCTCTAATTCTGTGAGGCGGTGAGCTATTTTTAGCTCTAATTCTGTGAGGCGGTGAGCTATTTTTAGCTCTAATTCTGTGAAGCGGTGACCTATTGGGAAAGCTGAGAGTAATAAAACGAAAGAAGAAAAAGGTATTTTTAGCTTTCGGGAATTGACAGCGGCTTTTTCTGTGAGTGAGAAAATTGAGGGGCTTGTGAATTGGTGAGAAATATTGTAAAAGAAATGATTTACTTTCTTGAGGGCTTTTAAGCGTATAATACACCATTGAGTGTATTGGATATTTCTCTTATAACTTTTGATTCGTCATAGTGAAATCTGCAGCGGTAGCAACTGGGCGTAGCCCATAATTGGGGTGAATCAGTATAAATTTTGGTGTCAATTTCTTTCCCTTTTATTTATGTTTATTATTCCGCTATCATTCTTGTGTGGATTTTAGGCCTCACGAACCTAACATTCCCTAATAACTGGTATCAAAGCTTTGGTTGTTGTTGAAGAACGATGTCTAATTGGGAAGAGAATTCGAATTTAAGAATTGTAAAATTTGACTGCAGTGGTTTTTTCTTCTGAAATATGCAAATAGAAGATTATTTGTATAGAAAATCCCTAGAATTACCATTGGGACCGAAAGCGACTAAGATGAAAGATGATGAATGGAAAAGGTTGGATAGGCGGGAGTTGGCGTCATCTGTTTGACTTTGTAGAAGAACGTGGCTCATTCGGTATCAAAGGAGATGACTACTATGGGTATAATGAAAGTCCTATCTGACACATATGAAAAGCCTTCTTTAAATAATTGTTAGGATCTAAGGCAACCCTAGAGGGCGGGGGGTAAATAGGGTTTTAAAAAAAATTATAAAACTTTTTCAATCAATTTAAAGATTTAGATTAACAAAATAATTGGACTTTTTATGATCAATTTATATGAATGAATTTTATACTTAGAATTCTTTTTAGCAAAGTGAGCAAATATGATATGATAATAGAAAATGTTGTATCACAAATAATTTCTGACCATTTAATTTTGCTTTGATAAAATATGAGAATAAATATGTAAAGCAAAAATTAAGGAGTAAGGGTTAGAGAAAGTGACACCAAAATTTATAGTGGTTCGGCCAAAAATGCGGCCTAGTCCACTCCCCGAGCGCCTCTCGGGAATTTGTATTCACTTTTTGCCGAAGCAAATGCAACCCAATCCTTTTAGCGGGATCAAGATCAAACCCGAACAATGACCCTTTCCACGGAGCAAAGACAACCGTTTTCTATCACTTTTTTTTTACTAAGGTGTAAGAGTTGACCTTTTACAAATAATAAATCCTCACAAAGGATGAATATTACAATAGGTTGGCCCATAATAAGAGATAAAACTCTTAACAAATTAGCCCTTAAGAATGGCTAGAAATACACAAATTTTAGCTCACAAAAAATACTCACAACGAGATTAAAAATGAAGAGCTTTAGGATTTAGCAATGAGAAGATAGCTTCTGTTTTCGTTGGTATATAAATCTGTCAAAATCGAGCTCAATTTATAGGTAAAAAAAATATTACCGTTCATCCACCTTCATAAATATTTTTGACTTCAATGGTGTGAATGGAAGAAGGATGAGGCTCCATTGTTGACAAATTGGAGGAAGAAAAATAGCTATTTTCGAGCTGATGAATTTCCAGAAATGAGGTTGATGAAGAAGGAGTTGAAATGACGTTAACACCCTTTATGTCTTTAAGGAAATTCAAATCAGTGAAAGGCATTATTGTAATCAACCAAAATAGTGTAATAATTGCTTCAGAATAAGTCAATAAAGAGAGCCACGTGTCAAAACGTCATTGGTTGAGACATTTATGAAATAGGAATTAATAATAATATTATTATTAATAAAATCTTCGGTCAGCAGGGGCAATCCGGGAAGAAGACCGTTGTGAAAGAGATTTAAAATTCGGTCAGAAGAATCAAATAATATAGGTCAGGACATGGAGGGCATTAGACCAAAAGACCAGGGGCATAACAGACATTTCGCTGCATCCGGAAAAAGCAATCAGCTGCATTGGGAAGACACATTGACACGTGTCGAGTTGTGAGAGGCGGATCAGCGTCGGTGGGGACCACACGTACAGCAGCTGCAGGCTTGCACAGGGGCGCGTCAGCGTTTGGGGTGCACGCGAGCGATGTGGGCGAACGAGGAGCGTTGGATGGCGAGCTGAGGCGAGATCAACGGCTCCGGTTTTTCTTTTCTTTTTCCTTTTTTTTTATTTCCGAATATATATATATAAAATTGACAAATTTGATCTGTTGGATGATGACTTCATGCGATCGAACGGCTGAGAATAATTCTGACATTTTCCTTTTTCTTTAATTCAAAATTCTGAATAAATTTGGGCCTTCAATCTCAACCACTATTTGATCTAACGGATAGAAAAAATAAAGCTGATTTAATTTCTTTTCTTTAAATCAAAATACCAAATAATCTGGGCCACTGAATTTGAATTCCATCTGATCTGACGGCTGAGAATTTGAGCGCAAATAAAATAAGATGAGCTCGCCATATCTGATTCGAACAAAATAATTATTTTAATTCCAATCTTCTAAAATTAATATCTTGCTCGTTTGACGTCCGATTGAGTCGATTCCAATTGCGTTGGACTCGTTATAATTTTCTCTACACAGTGGACTATCAAAACACAGAAAATTGATTAGTAACAAAAACACGTTTGTTATCATCAAAATAAGAATAAGATTAATTGACTTAGGATGTCAACAATAATAAGGTATATTTGCTTACCAAATTATTCAATTTACAAATGGCAGAAGATCAAACTGTTGGCTCACAAATTAATGAGTTGAGTATTTTGATAGATCAGTTAGCCTCCATCAATATTAAATTTGTTGATGAGATTTATGCAATGCTTTTACTTAAATCTTTGTCTGATAGCTGGGATAAGATGAAAACAACTATTTCTAACTCACTTGGTGATCGTGAGTTGACTCTCTCTGAAATTAAGAATGTAGCACTAGCAAAAGAAGTTCGCAGAAAACAGAAAGGTACCACTTCCAATTCTGGTTCAGCACTGAGACAGAAGCTATATCAGGAATGATAGAGGTAACGAGAACAGGGGAAACTCAAAGAATCACAGAACAAGTCCAGGAACAATAAAGTTGAGTGTTGGAATTGTGGTAAAGTGGGGTATTTGAAAAAGAATTACAGGGCTCCTAAAAAGTCAAAGATAACGGTGCAGCTAATGCAGTGACTAAGGAGGTACATTATGCTTTGTTGATTATCATTATTTTTGGGTTATTGATTCAAGTTCATACTACTTCACAAAGGAATATTCTGGAAAATTATGTCGCAAGAAATCATGGTAAGGTGTATCTCGCTAATGGAGAACCCTTAGATATTGTTGATATATGTGATGTCAGTTTAAAGACTGTGAACGCTTCATTTTGGAAGATTTCCAAGGTAAGACATGAACCTAGACTAACAAAGAATTTGATTTCAGTTGGCCAGTTAGATAATGCAGGATACACAATATCCTTCAGTAATAGATCTTGGAAAGTTACTAAAGGTGCCATGATATTTTCTCGAGGAACCATGAAGGGGAGTTTATATATTAGCTCCAATAGTAGAGATCTAATTGCAGTGACAGATTCCACAGACATAAGTGAATTATGGCATAATAGGTTGGGACATACGAGTGAGAAGAATATGAAAATTATTCACTCTTCAGGGAAGTTAGAAGGGCTCAAATCGATTGAGCACAAGTTTTGTGAGGGTTGTAGTTTCGGGAAACAAAAAAAGGTTGGCTTTTCACAGGTGAGGGGAATAGAGCCAAAGAAAATCAAGTTAGAATTGGTTCATACTGAAGTGAACTTTTTACAGGTGTGGTTCACTCTAGTCATTTCTCTAGGAGGTTCCGATTACTACGTGACTTTCATTGACGACTCAAGCAAAAAGGTATGGGTTTATTTTCTCAAACATAAATCTAATGTGTTTAGTGCTTTCAAAACTTGGAGAGCTATGGTTGAGAATCAAACATGTTTAAAAGTGAAGAGTTTAAGGTCAGATAATGGTGGATAATACACTAGTAGGGAGTTTAAGCAGAATTGTGCAGAAAATAGTATTGTGATGGTTAAGACTCTTCTAGGGACACCGCAGTAGAATAGTGTGGCGGAAAGGATGAATAGAACGTTATGCGAACGTGCCAGAAGTATGAGATTACATTCTGAGTTACCTGAGATGTTTTGGGCAGAGGCAGTTAGTACAACGGCCTATTTGATCAATAAGAGTCCTTCCACATCACTAGACTTCAAATTGCCTGAAGAAGTATGAAGCGATAAACAGGTAAACCTTTCCCATATAAAGGTTTTTTACTGTGTTTCTTTTGTAAATGTTAATGCTGCTGAGAGGAGCAAATTAGATGCAAAATCCACTAAATGTTATTTTATTGGATATGGCGGTGTTGGGATTGGTTATAGATTCTGGGATGACCAGAATAGGAAGATCATCATAAGCAAAGATGTGATCTTCAATGAAGGATCAGAGATAGATGGAAAGTCTACTGAGGTTATTCAGTTAGAGGATCTTCCTGAGTTTGAGACAGAAACTGCAGAGGTTGAAGTTCAAAACAATTTTACTCCAGAGACAGAAGTTATTGAGACATAATTAGTTCCGATAACTTTGCCTACAGCTACCAGAACATTTAGCAGAACTATTAGACCACCACAGAGGTATTCTCCTTCACTTAATTATATTTTATTGATTGACAGAGGTGAGCCTAAGTGTTATGATGAGGAGATTCACGTGGAAGACCCTTTCAAGTGGGAGTTTGCCATGAAGGATTAGATGGATTCATTGATGACGAATCAGATGTGGCAGCTTGCTGAGTTATCCAGGGATAAGAAAGCTTTGCATAATAAATGGGTTTACAGAATAAAGCAAGAACCTAATGGCAGTAGACGATATAAAGCATGACTTGTAGTCAAAAGCCTTTAGCAAAAGGGAAGGATTGATTTTAATGAAATATTTTCTCATGTTGTTAAATTGACTAATATTAGGACTATATTATGGATAGTGGCAGAAGTAAATATGTTCTTGGAATAGATAAATGTGAAAATGACCTTCCTCCATAGTGACTTAGAGGAAGAGATTTACATGGTTCAATCACAGGGTTTTGTAGTATAGGGAGAGGAGAAAATGGTGTGCAAACTTCAAAAGAGCTTGTATGGCCTCAAACAAGCTCCTAGACAGTGCCATATGAAGTTTGACAATTTTATAAGTAGCAACGGTTTCCAGAGACGTCAGGTATATCTTTGTTGCTACATCAAATATAAGGGTAATTCTTATATTATACTGCTTTTGTATGTCGATGATATGTTGATTGCAGGGGCTAGCAAATAGAAGATTGATTAACTCAAAAGTGATTTATCAAAAGAGTTTGCTATGAAGGATTTAGGTGCTGCTAAACATATCCTCAGGATGAGGATTGAGAGATCTAAAGTTATCTTAACTTTGTCACAGGCAGAATATGTAAAAAAGGTTTTGAAGAGGTTTCACTGGAGAATGCAAAACTAGTGAGTACTCATTTAGTTTCTCATTTTAAATTATCTAGAGAGTACTCACCCACTATTGAGAAGGAGAAAGATCACATGGATAGAGTGCCTTATGCTTCAGCTATAGACAACTTATGTATGCCATGGTTTGCACTAGACCAGACATTGCACATGCAATGGGAGTTGTGAGTAGATATATGAGTAATCCAGGGAAACATCATTGGGAATCTGTTAAGATATTCAAATATTTGAGGGGGAACAACTGATTATGGTTTGCATTTTAAAATGCCAGGTTTTAAATTGCAAGGTTATGGGATGCGGATATGGCGGGTGATATTGATGGCGGAAAAAGTTCTACTGGGTATGTGTATACTTTGGGTGGTACAGCTATTAGTTGGGTCTCTAAGTTGCAGAAAATCGTGACTCTTTCAACGACAGAAGCTGAGTACTGTTGCAGTTACATAAGCTAGTAAATAGATGATTTGGCTTCAGTCTTCTTTGGAGGAACTTGGCCAGAAACAGGGAAAAAGGACATTACATTGTGACAGTCAGAGTGTTATTCATCTGGCAAAGCATCCAGTCTTTCATGCCAGACGAAACACATACAAGTGAAGTATCACTTTATCATATCAGTATTGGAAGATGATGTGTTGGTACTTGAAAAAATTCCTAGTAGTCAGAATTTTACAGATATGTTTACCAAGACAATTCTAACAGACAAACTGAAGTTGTGTGCAACTTCAGTTGGACTTCTCATAAACTAGTATAGAAAAGTCGCTACCGCTGCAGTGAAGACTGTTAGGAATGGTGTCCTAGAACTTGTAATTATTCAATAAAGATAATTTATTTTGAATAAATTAAATAAATAAACATAAGTTCTTTCTATTATCTATATTGATTCAATTGACGATATTAGGAATATATGGAAATATATAAATATCAAACATTCAAATAGTAAAACCTTAAGTCTCTCTTATGAAATCACGACTTAGTTTGTGAGTCATACGAGAGTATTAAAGTCGAGATGAGCAACTTAAAGTGTCATACGAGAGGATTTTTTTTCGTTATTTCAACTTTTCCGGTGGATGGTTTTGTCTAGTTTTGTAATTTTTTTGGAACATCCAATATAATTGTAATTTGTATGCTCTATTTGAACATCCAATATAGATGTGGGAAGATTTTGTGGCATTGTTTAATAAGGAAGAGAGCCCTTTGACGCAAAGGAGGAAGGAAGAGAGGGGGTCACCTTGATGGATACCTCTCGTAGGATTAATATACGAACTTTTTTTTTACCAAATAGCTCATTTTTTAAAAGTAATTAAGGATATGTCCAAACATTTGAAGTAACTGGGTAAATGTCCTTTTTTTTAGAAGTCCGGTTTTGAAAACTCGACTTTGACTTGGTCAATGCCTCCATGTTGCCATGCCATAAAAAACGGGTTTCTAAAACTAGTTTTTTGCCATATGGATGAAAACGGGTTTTAGAAACCGTTTCTCTGTTTTTTTCCCTTCTTTTCTCTTGGCTCTTCTCTTCTCCACTCTGTAGACTGCAAGCTCACATTGTTGAATAAACATATATCCACATTGTTCTTGTAGACTATAGAGATATTAGTGAGGTGAGTTGCTATGATTTTAGCGTAGATAAAGCAAGATATGAGCATTACACCTGTCATTATTCTTTTCCAATAAAATTTCTACGTACTGCAAAACCATGAATATTTTGTGAATATTATGTCATTTTAAGAAATCTTATGCTATTCTGAGAGTAGTCAAATATGATTCTACTAGAGTATATAGTGCTATTGGAGTTTTTGTCAAATATTAAAATCTTAGCTTTACAATCCATGTTAAACTTCCTCCGTTTAATTCACTTTTTTTTTTTGAAATCCAAGCACTGAGGTTTTAGATTTCTGCAGAGTGAAGAAGAGAGGTAGAAAAAATTGAAAACAAAGTGAACCCGGGTTTCTAAGACCCGTTTTCATCCACATGGTATAAAAACGTGTTTTAAAAACACGACTTTTACAGCATGGCAACAGGTTTTCAAAACCGGACTTCCAAAAAAGAACATTAACCCAATTACTTCAAACGTTAGGACATATCATTAATTGCTTTTAAAAAATGAGCTATTTGGCAAAAAAAAAAAAATCGGTAATATACCCATAGGGACAACCATTAATTATAATGGAAAAGGTGACTGCTTCTCACAATTCATAATTCTGCTGACCCAACCATTATTAAAACCTAGCTTGATCATGATCTTTTCTAAGAAATCTCAATTAACTCTATCTTAAGCTATACTCATGTCTAGCTTAAAGGCAGCGGTCGAATTCTCACCCTTTCTTTTGTTCTTAAGGTGGTGGAGGGCATTCCATAACAATGAGAAAATTATTAGTAATGAGTCTACCACGAAAGCACTTTGATTTTAAGGAATAATTTTATCAAGAATATATTTTAGCCTCAAGGAATAAGTATTTAGAGACAATCTTATAACTCACATTGCAAAGATTTAAAATCCCCCGATCTTTGGGATGATTGCCGGGGATAGACTAAAAATAAGGATCAAAGATCCATATTTGAATATTTCTCCCAATAAATATCAGCGTTTTAGATGCCGCCTAGGAAGTTGGAATGGAAATGGCGTAAAACAACATAAAAAGAAATTGCAGATATTAAAAGGAACAATGACGTGGCAAAATCCAGGACGTCAAATCAAATATCAGCTACCAAAAATGTAATTAATTTGGACGGCCAGAAAGGCTTCTTATTAACAGATAACAGCTCAGCCGTTGAATACGTTTGGCAAAAACAACATAAACAATAAATAAAAAAATAAAAAGTCAAAATCGATTACTCAGCGATGAGTAGATGCCGCGTCAACGCATCCACTTGTTTACTGTTAAGATTTAAAAGATGATAATGTATCGACGCAGATCTGACTCAATACTGATCTTTTTTCCTTTTCAATTTCTTTTTTTGCAGTTCAGGACTATATTTCAAACTATTTTTTTATTTCTTCATTATCTAATTTCTCTCTCTCTCATTTCTAAATATATTTTTTTAAAAATATATGTTTTTCCATTTTAAACCGCTAATTTTTTTTATAAGGTACATGAAAATTTTGGATAAATTTTTAAATCAAATTTCATTAATATATTAATTTTTGTGTGTTGGACATTTTATGACAAAATTAAAATATTCCGGTGCTGGTTTAAAAATGAGCATTTTTGTGATTATGTTATCTGGATTTCACTGACTTATTAATTTTTTTTTAGAGAATTATAGATATTTTAAGTCAATTTTAAATTTTATTTAAAAAAATTCAAAATTTTAAGTTGAATATCACTCAACTTAAAAAAAAAGTTGGTTATTATGGATGTACGTTCCTATCGAAGGAGTGATTGGGAAAGAGATGGGGATTAATATCTTAGGAAACAAAAACACAATCATAAAAGGAAGATTTTGTTTTTCTTCTAAGGACTCCAAATGTTTCAAATTCTCATGCAAAGGACTCTTTTGGTATCACTATAAAAAACCACCCCATTTTAGCCATCTCTCCTCACCAACATAACATAACATATTTCTCATTCTTTCTATTCCTTAAACTCTTATTTTTTTTCTCTTTTTTTTTATTCTTATTCTTTCCTTTCATCATGACAATTCTCATTGAGCAACCTCATCTTGGTAAATATCTCACTTTACCCATCTTTTTTTCTCAATTAAGCGTTCGTCTGGAATAACTTTTAGGAGGGTCTTAAAAAATCATTCCAAATGGGACTTAATTTTTTAAAATCTCATATCACAATTTTGAGTTTTTTTTTTCTTTGGCAGAATTTGAAGAGAAGAAGTTGATCTCGGACGTTAACGAGCTAGTTTTGGATGGAGGATTTGTGGTACCAGAAATAAATTCATATGGTCAATCATTCAGAGATTATGATGCAGAAACTGAGAGACAAAAGACAGTTGAGGAATTTTATCGTTTGAATCATATAAATCAAAGTTATGAATATGTGAAGAAGATGAGAAAAGAATATGGAAAATTGGATAGGATTGAAATGAGTATTTGGGAATGTTGTGAACTTCTTAATGATGTGGTGGATGAGAGTGATCCTGATTTGGATGAACCTCAGATTCAGCATTTGTTGCAGACTGCTGAGGCTGTTAGAAAAGATTATCCTAATGAAGATTGGTTGCATTTGACTGCTCTTATTCATGGTCATTATTTCAATCATAAATCTTCTTCTTGATCTTGTTTTTTTTTTTTGGATTGAGTTTGATTTAAATTCATTTATGGTTTTTTTTTTTTAGATCTTGGGAAAGTTCTTCTTCTTCCTAGCTTTGGTGGGCTTCCTCAATGGGCTGTTGTAGGTAAGATTTTAAATGATTTTCTCGGTTCCCGGGTTTGTACCCGTATTGGGATATGTGATGAGTTTGTTAAAAATGATGATTTTAGATAACTCACTATATGAGACACTAAAATCGGGATATAATTGTAGATTAGGCTTGTGTAACTCGAACCTTTTATCCAAACCGTTTGGATGTGCTTATTCTTTTCAAACCTAACCAAATAGTACCTAATTATTTTCCTCTTGTTAATTTTGCAGGAGATACACACCCACTTGGCTGTGCTTTTGATGAATCCATTGTTCACCATAAGGTAATTAATTAAATATGGATGTCAATTTTCAAAATTGGATTTGTTTTTAAAAAAAATTAGTTAGGATATTGATTATAGAAAGATTCATTTTTGGAATTATAATTTTCAGTATTTCAAGGAAAATCCGGACTCCAAGAATGCAGTTTATAACACAAAAAATGGCATTTATTCCGATGGCTGTGGACTTGATAATGTTATGATATCATGGGGCCATGATGATTACATGTATTTGGTAAGTATAATAATAATCAATCATTGATTTAGTTATTTGATTGTTTTATTTATAATCTAACATATAATGAAAATGATAAAGGTGGCCAAAGAAAATGGGACGACTTTGCCCTCAGCTGGATTGTTCATAATCAGATACCATTCTTTTTATCGTAAGTATTGCCTTAAAACAAAATAAAATGTTTGGATTTGAGATTTTTGTTTTTATTTTTTAAGGATGTAAAATTGAGAATAATTAAATCTTTGTTGCAGCTTTACATAAATCTGGAGCTTATAAACATCTAATGAATGAGGAAGATACTCAGAATTTGAAGTGGCTTCACGTTTTCAAGTAATTAATTATCCATATCTTTATCAATTAATTTTTTTTGTTTTGTTAATTTATTTATTAATTTAAAATAAATTATTCTTCAGCAAATACGATCTCTACAGTAAGAGCAAAGAAAGAGTGGATGTAGAAAAAGTCAAACCGTATTATCTTTCTCTTATCAACAAGGTAAATTTATTTTTATTTTTATTTTTTTGTGCATTTTATAATTCAGTGATTAAATGTCGTTAATTCTTGAATATGCAGTACTTCCCAGAAAAGCTCAGATGGTGACCAATTTTCGACGGGGATCGGTTCGTCGGGCGGAGGAGAAAGCAACTGCCGGCTGATGGCCTGAGTTCTTTAAGACACATTTGGATTAATAATAATGGTTCAATTTATGTTGCGACATTTTTTATTTTATTTTTTTGGGTTTCATAATGTAATGAAAAAGAATGTGGTTTTTCAACAAGATGATGAATTACAGTTATGAAAGTCGAGTTCTAAAACCTTTGACCACAACAGTGTGTATTAGTTATATAAGGTTATAATAATGTAAAATGTAATATTCGTTTTGCTCCTAATTATTATTCCCTTCACGGCGTGCTGGGTAGGTGAGACGTGTAATATTAAAATGTTGTAAAGCCAACCCCACCAAACTTGACAAAGACTTTTACAACGTTGATAGCTGTTTGGAAGCGTGTGATAAATAATCGCAAAATAAGAACAAACGAGTTAATAATTTTATAAAATGGTTGAGATAGCCACAATCTCTACCATCATTTTAGAAAATAGTCCTGTGTACCCTCTAATTACGGGTTAATTAGGGTTGTAATCTAAAAAATTTTAAAAATTGTGAAAATAGTCTAAAGAAAATTTTATTTAGTAAAACCATCTACTCTTGACTTTTCAAAGTTAAAATACATAATCACTAACTAAGCATCTGAAATTTTATGTTTGTTTAAAATCTATAATAAAAATTTGATTTTAATGTAAACAAATTTACTTTGTTAATTAAATTAAAGATTTTATATCAATTTGATTTTAAAATATTAATCAAAGTAAATTTGTTTACATTAAAATCATATTTTAATTATAGATTTTAAATAGACAAAACTGAAAAATAAAACTTTATAACTACCAAATCTATAATATTAGTGGGAATTAGTGTTTTTTTAACACTACCTATCTTATGTGGAGTGACACGTCATGACTACGTATTCTAACTTCCATCAGATTTTTGTATTTTTAATATATCATTTATACTCCTGGACGTAATCATTAGTTACAAATCTTCTATTTTTTATGTCTTTCTAATACAGATTTTTAAGAAAACTTGGTACCATAATAATTCTTAAATTCAAGGGTTATATCTTTAGATTTCTAGATTTGTATGATACATACAATATCTCATTCTCACGCAAAGCTTCATTCTTTTCTTCATTTGTTTTAGAAAAAGTTAAATTTCACTTTTCCCTCCCATTTTATCATTTTAATTTTTTCTCCTATATATCATTTCCTTCCATACTGTTATTTTGCTATATAGTATGTACGTGTTACAAAGTAAATTCAATATTCATGAGATGATTTTCTTTTTTTAATTTTTCATCATGCTTATGACTAAATTTTCATTGGAATAAAATTTGCATGCAACGATATCAACTTTTATAATAAAGGTATATAATATAGTACATATAGTACATATTATATGCACGTTAATTCAATTGATACATACAGTACAATATACACCCCGATATTACAGTACACTTAAAAACCTTTCATTTTGTAAAGACGTACTGTATGTTAATGAATGTCCTTGTTTTTCTCCATTTCATAAGCATAACCAAATTTTTCTGCTTTTCATATTTTAGAATGATTATGACTAAAACTCAATTGAAATAAAATTCGGATTGAACTATCTCAAAACTTGTACCAGTGATATAATAAGTATTACGCATAATGTAGACAATACAGACACAATTTCATTGTTATGGTCATGGTTGTTTTCTTATTGTTTAAAAGTAAATTCAATATTCATGTACGTGTAGTACAAATTGTACCGACTTTTCTCAATTAATGTATTGATTCGAATAAAGAGTAATGTAAGCAGTGGATTAAACCTTCTCAAAACTTGTACGCATAATACACACTATACAAACACAATTACCTAAATCTAAAACTATATACCATACCATCATGATTTTTTTATACATAATATTTGTGATATATAATCATAAGCAGTTAAGTTCAAAATGTGTTAATAATATATTATGTCAAACCATAGTGTTTCAATCCCAAGCATTACATTGTATCCATAGGATAAAGTACGCGTAGTACAGTTAATACATGATTTTCTTGAAGAATGGAAAAGAAAGAGAAGGTACATACGCATGACCGTCTTCATGCTCTGCTGAAGTCTTCGTATCATTTGCCCCTTGTATCTCTCACCTGTAAGAACATTGAAGATCAACAAGTATACAAAGATAGAAGCCAAACCATGCAAGTTTCTAAACTAAAATACCCAGATCTTACAAAAATGCTCATTTTTCAAAAGGAGCAAAGATGAAAAAAAAATCACAACGGAAATGTTTGAGTAACTCTTACAACTTTAACAAAAAAAAAAGCCACAGTCAAGAATAAAAGAAGAAATGTTTAAGTAAATCGCCACAAATAAACATAACTTATTGAGTAAATAGCCACATATAAGTAAAGAAACATAGGTTCTTGAGTAATTTTTTTATCTAAAAAAAAAAAAAGAAAACACAACGAAAATGACTAAAAAGAGCGAAATCTTTAAGAAAGATGTGGCTTATTTCTTCTAATGTTCTTCCTTTTTTTAAAAAAAAACATGATATATATGGAAGGAATGGTTGTGAGATGAGAAAAAATGAAAAGTAGAAAGAGAGAAAAGGATGAAGAACAAAAAATACGAAGATATTTAAAAAAACAAAGAAGAAAAAACTCTTTGAAAAAAAAATCAAAAAACAAGATCTCTCAAAAACGGAAAAAAAATGTAATATGAAAAAAAAAAATAGTTTTGTATGCAAAACCACAAATTTTTTTAGAGATTGGACAAATATCCTGAGAGATTGGAAGCTTCAAATCCAAAATAAAGATAGAGAAGGAAAGATTTTCAGATAAAAAAAAAAGAGAAGGATTGATCAGAGAGACAAAAGAAGAAAACATAAAGAGAGAGAAATAATTGTCATCATTGTACAGAGTGTGCCTACTTAGACTAGTCAGTCTATTTTTTCGGACTAAGATGGTTAATTCTGTAATTTTGCTTCAGTTTCTCTTTCCTGACGCATTAAACATGGTTATATCTACTTTAATTATAGAATGACAGACTATTTATCATTATTTCTTTTAAAATGTGGCTATTTCCAATATACATAACCCTAATAGCTTTAGAAGGAATAAATCCATGTTATCTATTAAAAAAATTTCACGTTCAGAAATTCTCTCAACCAAATGTGAATCTCAATAATTTATAGAATTCCAAAAAGAGGCCAATTAATTTCAATTTTATGAAATTCTTAATCTTTAAGTAAAGTACCCTTTTGGTCATTAGGTTTTCAACTTCGTGTCCTATTTAGTTTGGTCCTTAAGTTTTGATTTTATGTCTGTGTGGTCTATGAGTTTTCGAGAAATGGGTCTAAAGTCTGGTTTAATAGAACTATTAAATTCTTGATAGTGAAATGACATGGCATTTATCAATAGTTGATGTGGTATTTTTTTTGAAATGATGTGGCTAGTTTTATAATAAAATTATCTCTCTCCTCCATCTTTTCCTATTTCACATTTGTTATCCTTTTCTCTCTCTTTTACTCCATCAATTTTCGTTCATAGATAAAAAAAAATATAGGTAAAATGCAAAAAGTACCCCTGTGGTTTTGGTCAACGACAAACACACTTTTTGTAGTGTGAAAATGGATATTTACACCCCTATAGTTTCAAAATTGTGTAAATTGACCCTCCCCTCTATGCCGTTGATTTTCTTTTAGTAATAACTTTTTAGTTTGGACTTCGATTTGAATGATTCAAGATATTATAGAATCCTCGTTTCAAGCTCTACATTGTAGTCACCAAAAATTTCTAAATCATCAATATATAAAAGTGTTTACGACTTCAACCCGATCGAATATTTTGATGATGATAACTATTTTATACACCGATGATTTCTAAATTTTTAAGTGACCACAACGTAGAGCTCGAAACAAAGATTCTATCTCATCTTGAATCAATCAAATCGGAGTTCAAACGAAAAAATTATGACTAAAAAAAAATCAATGACGTAGAGGGGAGAGGTCAATTTGCATCATTTTGAAACTATAGGAGTATAAATATTTATTTTCAAACAAAAAATTATAAGGGTGTTTTTTTTATTTTGCCCAAAAAATATTCCTTGAATCTTTATCTTCCACCTGCTAAAGCTCAAATCATTCATTTCAATGGCTTCTCATCATCACCATAAATCTCTTCTTTAAGTCATGGAATCTGGGTTTTATGCATTTAAGATTCAATAAAACAAATCTGGGTTCTAATATTCAATAATACAAATCTGGATTCTTTCACTCTAAGATTCAACAAAAGAAATATGTAATTAAAATCCTAAAATAAATCTCATATTAATCTGCAGCCACACCTCCTGTCTCACTCATCTTCAAAATGGGTTTTTTCTTCATTTGGAAGTTTGAAGATTCAAATACAAAGAAAGCTTGGAGACTCACATACCAAAGAAGAAGAAATTAAAAATCATCCATATAATACTCATCTGGATAAATTTAGTTTTCTCATAATTTTCTTTCATTTATTGTATAAGATAATAGTAAACTTTACAACTTGTTTTTAGATATTCAATATCTGAAGCTTCCTATTTCCTCTTTTCTCATTACTTATCTTCATCTTTCTTTAACCCAAGTATATCCCAGATCCAAAATCGCAAAGGGTATTCATATATAATTCGCAAAATCGAAATATCAAATGCCTACATTCCAACACACAATAGCAAATCAAAACTTTAGAAGAACTAATTTTAGATTCCAAGGTTTTAGAGAATCAACTTAGAGCTTGAGGAAGGAAGAAATGAAGTGTGAGAGAGTAGAGAGGGAAAAGAATAAATGGAGTTTTTTTTTTGGGGACGGCCAACATTAAAAATATGATAAAATTGACACATCACCATAAATAAATGTTTGGTCATTTTGCTCGATAATCCAGGGACTCTTTAGACTCATTTCCTATTAATTAGGGACCATATTAACACAAAATTAAAACTTAAAGAGCAAGTAGACACGAGTCTAGACTAAAAGAGTATTTTACCTTTAAAAAATAGCATTTACACTTCAACTAAATACATGTATCAATATACTTATGAAAACATGTTTAATTTTCATTAAAAACATATTAACGTTTCACCTATCTATATAATAGTGCAACAATAATATATTTTTTTTTTATTAAAAAAAAAACATGTTATAAAAATTGTGAAAATATTAATTCTACAACGTAGTTTGTTGTAATTGTCATCCGAGGGAGGAATGAGGGGGTTTCTTCAGAAAAATTGCAAAAAAAAGAAATAATTCCTGATAAATGGGCGGAGGGAAACTAATTCCAAAACTAAACTAAATCGTCTGTTGAACAGACGATTTATAGCTTAGTCAGCATAAATCGTCTGTTCAACAGACGTTTTATGCCACCTACGCTAAAAACGTCTGTTGAACAGACGTTTTTGGCTTTTGGTCTTAAAGCGTCTGTTGAAACAGACGCTTTATACCAACATGTGGTAAAACGTCTGTTGAACAAACGTTTTTCCTTCTTGGCCTAAAAACGTCTGTTCAACAGACGTTTTTGACCAGAGGGTTTTTATAAAACGTCTGTTGAACAGACGTTTTTGACCAAAGCGTTTTTTTAAAACGTCTGTTCAACAGACGTTTTTGACCAGAAGCGTTTTTAAAGGCAGAGTTGTCTCTAATTTCATGAAATCAATTTCCGTTTTTGGCAATTTTTTTCAAGCGTAAGCATGATACAAAGTAATGTAATTTGTTAATCTAATTTATAGAAAGTAATGATTAGAACAAAATAACTAACATATATTAAAGCAATGTAATTTAATTTGAACAAAATAGCTAACATATATACAAAGTAATGATTAGAATAAAATAACTAACATATATATAATGTTATAACTAAATAATGTGATCATAATAAACTAAATAATGTAATTTGAACATAATAATGTATGAATGTTATGTAAAAAAATAAAAATCATCTAAATAAGCTAATGAGTGCCGCAGGAGGGAGGTCTTCTATTTCGAGTTGGGTTTCGTCTTTGCTGTGGGCGCCTCTGTTGTTGGCGTCCTCATGGAGCTCGAACTGTGGAAGGTCCCGCGGAAGATCCTGCCTCATGAAAATAACCGCCCCTAATAATGTGAGATCCCGGAGTCGGTATGAAAATGGGTGAAGAGGGTCCTGAAGCGGGAGTCGGTGATGGAGAACGGGGTGGAGTACCACCTGGCATCATGTCATACTCCCGCTCAATGTCATCAGGCATATGGGGGTTTTCTTCAGTACGTCGTCTTACCCTTGGCACAACCGGTGCATTTGGCACTCTATATAATTGTTGCATCTCATCAACCATGGCCAAATATTCATCACATAATTCAGGGATCTCACCAATGTCCGTCACGGCTCGAATGCGTGTAAATCCGGACGCCTAAGATAGAAATACGAGACATTAGTGATATGTTGAATTACACTAGTGTAAAAGAAATAATAAAATCATTACCATGGAGCCAATAGCCGTCCCCCCGACGCGTCAAATATCGTCGGGTGATAGTATTATACCATGCCATATATCTCGCATCAACATCTGGGCCGCCATCAACTGGATCACCTCGAAGAAGATGATCCCGACGAGATAACCACTCCTCAACATAGTGAAAATGTTCACTCCTCCAATCTACTACGCGACGAGTCGAAGATCCATAGCATGCAAATCTCCTGGGTTAGTGTTACATGGTTCGCACGACTGTATGAGGCCAAATCGTCGCATGACCCTAGAGGGAAAAATGAACTCGACTATCTTGAAGCATATCAATGGAGCTTCGGCGACCAACTATCCTGACCGTTACGACAGGATGCGGGGAAGACCGCCCAAGATAGTGGTATATGGCTCCCAAATGACCTACATAATCAAAAGGTGATCGTCACTTAGAATAAAAAGTGTTGATAAACATTAATGTATCAGTTTAAACTTGTGACTTACCTGCTCTGGTCGTAGAAGATCAAACATGTATCGATACTGGACCAAAACATGAGTGGGAAGAGCGGAGACGCAGAAATCATCTGTCCATCTACAGAAAAATACCAAGTTAAGTGTTTGAGATATATAAAAACAAATAGAACGTCTAAAACAACTATACATACCGAGAACCTGCAGGACGACCAACTAACTCATGATCGCGAGCGTGAGTACACTGAGGGGCTATCGTAGGAAAACGATCTCATGCCCAAACCTGAAGTAAGACGAGTGGGCCGGCAATGTCCGAAGCATCTGAAAATGAGGCGCGGCACATCTGTCTATATAGCCATGCCAAAAATGCTGACCCCCAACTCAGTCCTCCGGCAGCATCAAAATCCTCTAATAATTGTAGAAACATAAGATGCACTAATGTATTAGATTTGTCAGCAAACAGGAATCTACCGATCAGCTCCAAGATGTAAGCACGCGCATATCTAGCGATCACATCGTCTGCATGACGTGGCAAACTCCTGAATGTCGCAGATAGCCATGTCAAACTAAGCCTGGCTCCATGTAAATGCTGAGGAGGTGGTATGACCCCCAATAAACGCTCGCATAACGCCACCCAGTTAAGACGCGCTCGCGATCCACAGGGCTCTCCATCTACTGGGAGACCAAACTGGACTGCAACGTCCTGTAGTGTGATGGTGCACTCTCCCATTGGTAAGTGGAATGTGTGAGTCTCAGAGCGCCACCTCTCCACTAATGCAGTGATAAGACTCCAATCCAAGCGTATGAAACCTAAAGTGGCCACACCATAAAAACCTTGACGCTCGTAGATGTGGCACGATACGAGGATCTATAGGTCCAATAACACCCTCCCCTACGTCTACAATGGAGGCTCGCCCTGACCTCATTATCCCAAACCAATCGTGAGCGATGTGTGGTCTGTAAGTGTAAAACAGACTCATCCTGTGGCCCGGGATCCATATCCTTCAAATTTAATAAAAGACATGTATAACTATCAAGATTAATATAATAAAATACATTAATAACTCAAATTTAGATTACAAATACAATCAAATTACAAAAACTATGAAATTTAAATTACAAAGACCATCAAATTATTTTCTACTATCAAGTATTTTTAACAATTACATCATAACTAGGGTGGTGCAACAACTTGTCTCGAAGGACATTTTCTTCTATTATGACCTTCTTGCTTGCAAAGGCCACATTGATTCTTCGTGCCTGGTTCTCTCCAATCCATCTCATTTCGAATTCGTGTACTTTTTGGTCTACCAGGTTCACGCAATTTCGTCTTATCAGGATGAATAATGGGAAAGTTAGGATTTGGCCATCTTGCTTCATGTGGAATCGGTTGAAATTGGGGAGCGTAACACTTGCTAAACTCGGATACTAAGTACGTAGGCTCAACATGTGCCCAATAGTCAATACGCCACTTAGAACATGCGGCAAATGCCATACTCTTGCCACTTTCCACACGTGCAAGTGCGATCATTCAACCTAATGATTTGTTTGTTCCCTCCTTTTGAATTAAAGTAATGATATCTTGTTCTTACTTCAAACAAACCGCTAGCTCGATCAAACATTTCAACATCATGACTTGATGCCCTTGCTTCATTATGCTCTACTTTATCGAGAGCATACCTACAATACAAGACATGTAAATCTCCAACCAATCAACATATTAAAGAAAATTACTGACAACATGACAATGCTTACCTTGTATATGTTTGCCCGTTGTCAAGTGCACTTCTCAATACATCTCGTTGTTTGATAAAATAATACACGCAACGATAGTATGTGAGTTGGATTAGTGCGATGATAGGTAGCGATCGAGCCCCTTTTAGAACACCATTAATGCATTCTACAACATTGGTGGTCATGTGTCCATACCTATACCCACCGCCATGTGCTTTTGTCCACTTTTGAATTTCGATATTGTTAAACCATGACAAGCAATCCTTGTTCAAAATTTTAACTTCCTCCATCCACTTCTCAAATTTATGAATCTGACTCTGACTCGCAGCACGAAAAACTAGATTTTTCAACTGCTTACTTTTGAACTTGTTGTTGAAATTACTGACAACATGTCTCAAGCAAAATCTATGGTGTGCCAAGGCTTCCGCCCAACCATTATTCGGGTCATTCACAGCGGCTATGATACCCGCATGTCGATCTGAAATCAAACATATGTCCTCTCTTTGTGTAACCCTAGTTCTCAAGTGATACAGAAACCACCCACATGTGTCTCTACTTTCCTCACCAACAATAGCTCAAGCTAGAGGAAATATGTGGCCGTTAGAGTCAATAGACGTTGCAATCAATAATTTCCCCGTATACTTAGCATATAGGTGTGTTCCATCTATTTGAATGACAGGCCGACAAAACTTAAATCCTTCTATAGACGGCCCATATGCCCAAAACACGCATTCAAAAATTTTATGGTCTCTCAAATTAGTGTTCCCGAATCTCCACTCAACCTGAGTCCCGGGGTTTGTTAGTTTCAAAATATGCATCCATTTGGGCAACAACTGATACGATTCTTCCCAATTCCCGAACACTCTCTCTATTGCTTTGTTTTTCCCTCCCCACACTCGTCGGTAGTGTACATTATATCCAAAAAATTTCTTCAAGTACGCTTGCAATACTACAATTTTTACACTTGTATCTTTTTTCACCATATCACTAATTTCTATGACAATCAATGTCGAGTCAAGTTGGGGGTGATCTTGTGTTAAACGTGCATAAACACAAGTATGTGGCCCGACATACTGAGTAATTTCAAACAACTGGTGTGTCTTCTTTTTAATACCACGAAGTCTCCACGGACACTTGTCAGCCCATTTCTTACACCTAACAGCCCAAATACCAGGTGTTGACTCCGTTACCTCAAATTCATGATTTTTTTTATGGAGTACCGTTTCACTTTATGTTTTAAATCTTCTTTACTTCGACATAAAAATTCTTTATACAACTCTTCATCACTCCCTATTACTCCAGGACAAGCAATCAGATCATATTCGGGGATAGTGTTCATAACAGTCGTATTTAATTCTGAGAATGTTGGTGAGGGGGCTTCATATTCAGGACAGTCTAAATCTATACCCTCGAATTCATCATCTGTCAGGGTACTCATATCAATGAACTCGTTTCCGAGACGTATAACTTCAAACTCACCAAAAGGTAACGTATTTTCAACTTCATTATTCTCACGTAATTCATTTGAGATCCCTCCAGAGCCACTACAAACAACACTTGGATTGTCATGAATTGAAACTTGAGTGTCACGGCCTATTAGGTTCTCATCTCTACTCCTAATGGACACATAAATATCTATCTTATTAGGAGGAGGCAAAGCAGTTGCAAACATGAAATTCAAATTTGCATCATTATGGATTGGGAATGATGAGAACTTAGTTGATCCATTTGATAATTGGGTGGGATATCTATACACAATCTCTGCTTGGATGGTCCTAAAATCAATGGATAATGTCTCACTCAATAGTTCAACAAAACCATTAAACTTAATCCCATATTCAATTAAAAATCCTCCACATGGGGTTGATCATATTCTATTCCTTCCAAACCATGGATAACATGGCCGTTGGCATACACGACAATTGCTAGAGATCTTTCCGTCATTATCTATACAAGAATAATTTACATATTTCAAATCAATAAAATTACTCAATTAATTACAAGATCAACCTAGCATTGAGAAATAAAATCAAACTAAACTTCATTATAAATGTAACCAATTTCACAAAGTAAAAATGTTCACTATTTACATATATAAGAGATCTTCTTTATAACAAACACGATCACCGTCACTCATAATAAATTACTAATCGAGCAACAAACAAGCTAGTGAAAAGGAAAAAGAAAATTTCAATTTTCAAGTTAAATTGATCTCCTTCAATCAAAAGCTAAAACAAATCATCTTACATATTCATTCCAAAACCCAAAACCCAAAAATTTCCAATTCCAAGTCAATAAAACAAAAGCATCTTTCCAAAAACCATATCATAGTAATCTAAAGCTAATTAAGGCATAGGCAAGACATCATCACATTATGAGCTAACCTCAAGCAATCCAACCAATGAAAATTTTCATAACCATAAAATTCACATACCTCAATAATATTCAAGCAAATTTCGAAGAAACCCACCAGAAATTGAAACTTGCACCGACGAAGAGAGCGAGGGAGACGATGAGGAAGAAGAAATTAGGGTTGGCTCAAAAACTATGGCAAAGAAAAATACAATTTCATGAATTTTCAATTTCAATCTACAACCAAACCCACACCACAACAATAATCATTAGAAATCCGTCATGTATATGTCGATAAAAGTGTTACCTTCAATATCCAAGCAAATTTGGACGAAAACCACCAGAAAATATGAGGTTGCGCCGGTGAGAAGCGATCGGAGGCGAAGAAGAGGGAGAGGAGGAATTCGAAATTAGGGCTGTGAATGAGGAAGAAGAAGAGGGTTTTGCCCCTTTTGATTGCAGAGTTAAAACGTCTGTACTACAGACGTTTTATCCCCCCCACCTCATCGCCACGTCAGCCATCCGCGTCCAGTCATTAAAAACAGCAATATTTTTGGAATTACTTTTACTTCTACAATATTTTTGTCATTAATTTAAAATAATATAATATTCCTAAAAAAAAATCAGGAATGAGAACAAAATGCCATTGAGTACGTTGTCATAGTTCATTTCCCTTTTCTTTTCTTTTCTTTTATCGTCAGCCTGCGTCCATTTTCTCATATTTTTTTTATCGGTTCATTGGCCAGATAATCTTCCCTCTTTCTTTGAATTTGTATTCTTTCTTTGAACTGCATTATCTTTTCCATCTTTAGATTAGCAAATAAATCTTTTATACATTCCCAAATCTCTTTTAAAGTTTTATAATCAGTAACTTTAGATAATACTGATTCTGTCATCAAACCAATCAACCAAGACAAAAGAAGTTTGTCTTGCATTTTCCCGAAAATGTAGTTTGGATATGGAAATCTTGTTGATGAAGTTCCTGAGTTAGTGCATTATAGGCTAATGTGATTATGTGCAATACATAAGTATCTTATAACAAACTTACAAGGAAAGACTAATCTAGTGCATTATAGAATAATGTGCTTCCTTAATAGCCTGCTCGCTTCTACCACCCTCCTTTATTTTGTAGGTATCCTCTTCTTCTTCTTGTGTTGTATAGTTTTGATTGATCTGTCATTTTTCTTTTTTCTATGTAAAATGAAAATAATAGCTCTTGGTATTTCACATGGAGTACAGAAAATGCTTAGTGGAAAAAGAATCAAGTGATTGTAGGAAAAAATGTTCACAATAGATTTTGCGGGATTATAAGACTTGACCAACTTCATGGCAAAATATCTTAGAGATCGTTCTCTCTTCTAATATATATATATATATATATGTATATATATATATATGTGTATATGTATATATATGTGTATATGTATATATATGTGTATATGTATATATATGTGTATATGTATATATATCTGTATATGTATATATATATGTATATGTATATATATATATATATATATATATGTATATATATCAGAAGAGAGAACAATCTCTAAGACCTGAAAATGATTGATCGGTTAAAAAAAATCCCGAGTAATTTTGATACGAAGTGTGCATCTACTAGAAGATGTGGTTTGCATTTTGGCAAGTGATTAAACAGGTAACCATCAAATCGATTCATTAAGCATTGATTTACATCATCATAGTGTGTTGTGTTGATCAAAATCAAAAGGCGAAACAGCAAAGTCTGGCACAAAAGATAACAAGAAATCGAAATTCTTCATGATGATTTCTCCATCAGCTGTATCGGGGATAGAATGTTAGACTTGCTTGTTTCTACAATGCATCCATTCATGACCATTTCTTCCAACATGAAATGTGCTTTCTCTAAATGGAACATTATATCTAGCTCACACTGCAGATCAATCAAATAATTCATTCAGCAAACAAATGCGAGAAGTTGCATTCATAAGACAACATCAGACACAAGAACTTACCACATTCCCAAAATGACGGTCCATGGTTTCAACCAACAGGTGAATGAACTCCAAGATTGCCAGCTCATTCTGCAACATTGAGAAACAAGAAAGGGGATTTTTTTTTTAAAGAAAGAGTCGGAAAAAGAACTGAAATGACATCCCTCCTAAGCAAAAACTAACTGAAGGCCTTTCGCACACTTGTTCCGTGATGTGGCGATCTATCACCTAAACAATCTAAAACTTTTCAGAGGCTATGTTAGTACCTGAGCCATCAGCAGGCTCAAGTACTAAAATCTAGTAACTCTTGTTGTTACTCATTGCACACAGACACATGCTTATTAGAAATGTCAGTTTGAACATATCAGATAAATTCCAAAAAAAAAGTTACAATAAGCTCCTACGGCTAAAAAGAACATATAAAGTTCTCAGAAAGCATGCTAATAGTAATAATTAGTAAACAAAAAGAAAAGATGATGGAAAAACTTTGGGGCTTTTGCAAATATTGCATAGTTTAGAAAGTACTAATAAATATAGCACATATTTAGCATGTCAATCCGTGATATACTATGATTGACGAAAATTGCCTGAAGTGATCACCATTCTTTATTGTTAATCGCTGATTAAACTCTAAAAATATGCTACATTCATTAATACACTTTTAAAATAGTGCTACTCAATGAAATTTCCCAAAAATTAACATGTGGAGTAAAGGGCTCTTCAGTAACAAATATGGTAGAGAAAGGATGGAGTAACTTACTTCATCATTGTCAACTCCAACCAGAAAAAATAGTGATGCATAACGCCTATATACAATCTTATAGTTGCGATGCTCGACAAAAGAACACTGTTCACAAAGAAAAAATAACAATTGAATATAGATGCTAGATATTGTGAAAATTAATCACATGAAACCAGTCAGTCAGAAAGGATGAAAAACAGTACATACATTAAAATTCAAGGAAAATATAATGCAATTATATCCTCATTTCATATAAGATTTAATCTTTAAACCTAAGAAGGGAAATAGCTGCATACACATATAACCTGCCACCTACAATCATCAGTTATTCTACCAATTCTTCTCCATTTGCTTCATGTTATGGATTTTTTTCCAGGGTAAGACATAAACTGATTCGACATCGAACTAAACGATGAAATTCAAACTTCTCATAATATGGATTAATGTAGAAACACCATTATAAGAAAAACAGAATATTTGATACTGCTAATTAACCATTGACCACATATAACATTTTTCATAACAGTAATCAACTAATTCCATATTCAACAACTAATACCCGCATTGAAAAACCACATAATCACAAATATTAAAGAATCAGTCGTTTAATCGTATATAACCTAAATGGACTAAAAAAAAAAAACAGAATCAAAAGGCTAATTAGAGCGTATTTTCCCCTAATTTGTGTTTATTTTTACAGATCAACACCAATTTCAAATATTTCAATCATTAACATGATAAGGAAGAGAAATTTAAACTTAAGTGTTTAAGATCTAGGTTTGAGAATCCAAAAAATAAGAGAATCGATGAAGAGAGATAAGGTTAAAAGGGAGAAACCTGTTGATCGTTACGAGCGAGGCATTTTCGAACGATTTCGCCTTCAAGAGCTCGACGTTCTTCGAGAGTTAGGTATTCGTAATACTGAGCAAGACGGGTTTGACCTTGCTTGTTCACCATCAGAATGAATCTGATTCCCATTTTTGCTTTTTCACAGAGAAGAAGAGAAAAGCCTGAATCGAACACGCTCAAGAGAAGAAATATTTCAAACAGATTGTTTTGTTCGACTATTTGTCAAACTGGTGTTTTAAAATAAATGAAAGAAAAAAAAAATAACAGATTGTTTTGTTCGACTATTTGTCAAACTGGTGTTTTAAAATAAATGAAAGAAAAAAAAAATATTGTTTTTTTTTTTTGTCGATATATTATGAATACCCTAACCCGTTGAGCTATGATTGCAAGAGGGAAAAGAATATTCGTATTCTTTACGATTTAATAAAAATTCATAAAAACAAATCAAAGATAGTATTATGTTGTTATTTTCTGTTAATGCTAGAGATATGTGATTGAAAGAGATGAGACATGATGTTATTAAACTTAGGTTCAAATGTGAGGGCCAATCTGTTTATATTTTCATTTTAACTCAACTCGAAACTTCATGCATATCTATATCAAACGACTGAATTATTAATATATTACCTTGTGATAATGAAATAGATAATTTACGAGTTTGTATTAATGTATATGAACTAAATTAAATTGATACAGATCTTTAATCACAAAAACTAAATTTGTAATTTAATCTTATAGGTTTCACTCATATTTATAATAAAGTTCTTTAATTTTATTTTAAAACGTTAAATTTTTTCAAATATACTCCTTAAACCTAGATTATCTAGTGACCTAATCACTAATCTCTATCTCTACTATATTAAAAGGGTTAACATGGAGAAACATTTTTAGAGCCTTTTAACATTAATGATTTCTAAAAATTACATAACATGCCATTTCAATTTGCCTTTATGTTTTCTACGAATTACGTAACATATGAAATTATGGTGTTTAAAAATTGAATTAATTTACAATTTTCAAAATACAATCAGACTATCATTGGTTCAGACACAATTGATTTCACAATACGTTCACACTATCTATGTTGATACCATTTACATCTTTTCAAATTCCTTACTTTATTTATACTGAATCAGTTATAAACAAATTATTAAATTAACGGGTCAAGCTACAGTACAGGGAATAAAAGCTCCTGTATGGTACATGGACTTTTATAAACCCTTAGACCTAACTCATTTGATCCCATCCTTTTTTTTTTTTTTTTTTACCTTTTACTTTAACTATTTTATGAAATCTAATTTAATTTTAACCGTTAGATTATGCTGATCGTAAATCTCAACCATCAATTTTGAATTTCAAATAAACCTATTTAGATTTTTTTCTTTTTTGTTAAATTTAACGTACACATAATTAGATTGTGAAACTTCATACTCTGAAATATTAAGATTCTTTAACTCAAAAAATAAAAATAAAAAATTGAGATTCTTGATTCATGTGATCACATTTCTTTCATTGTGATTGTTGTTATTCAAACGTTACTCAATTAAGTTTGGTTGTCATTTCTTCCTTTGAATGTGATCGTGTTCTTGATCGTATATTTTATAATGTGATCCTTGATCTTTGTATTTTGAATTTGATTGTCATTAATTGTGGGTCAATTCAAATCAAATATAAGATTAGATATGTGTATCAGATTGCTATGGGTTTTTAAATGTGATCACTATTCTATATATGTAATCACATACTCATTCCAAATTCATATGTGTGATCAACTCATTTATACATGTGATCTTATATCCTTATAAATATAATTTCGTGATCGACTATATAAATTAAAAATCTAATAAAAAATCAATCATGACATACCTGTATCTTCAAATGACTATGAAAATTTGAAAGGAGATGGTCTCAGTTGATAGTTAATAAAAAAAAAAAAGAGTACATTGATGGAGGAAAACCCAAAGAAAATTTTAAGTGAGATTTACTACAACTGTATTTGTAAAATTTTAATTTATTTAAATAATTAAAATAAATACACATTGACTTCCTGTACCATACAGGGATTTTTAGTCCCTATACTGTAGAATTTTCCTAAATTAACACATAATTTATATCCTTTCAAATTCTATTCATCAAAATGATTTCTATAAATATAGTATCATCAATTCCTCCCATCCAATAATCACCATCTAGCAATCGAGCAACTGTCCAAGGATTGTTATCCTAAAATCACGCTCCAATATTTTCTTCAAAGAGGTAATTGATTTTTTTTTAATTGTAATGTATTATTTGATTAAGCTTCAGAATTTAGTATATTAAAAAAAATTTGTTCTCTCAAATTGAGGGATGAGAGACTTGAACATTTGATCTTATAAGAATGGAGATATACCTAACCAGTTCTTAGGTTAGTTTTGATTATTCTTTAACAACATTAGTGAATTGTAATAATTCAATTCATGTTATTAAATTCTTTACTAAATTTATTTTGTAGAGAATAATCTTAACCATATTTTTAAATTGTAATTTTATTTTTATGACAGTTTTTGGGTATTCTTTAACCTCATTAGATGAATTGTTGTTAAATCAATTCACATCTCTTTAAATACTTGCCATGAATTAGCTTTTGATATTCTTATCCTAAAATTAAATTTTTTGTCTATAAGATATAATTTTCTCTACATTATAAATAAAGGAAGTCTTGAGTTCCATGTAGAAAACAATCATCATAACAACTAAATGGAAGTTACCATGGAATCTGTTGAAACGAAGCTTTTTGTGAGTGAAATAAAGCATCTTGATGGACGATTTCGACCTGCTTCTCTCTTTTTGTTTCATGTTCTTTTGAAAATTTGTAATGCAGGGGATCACTGCTATCTGCGTTTTAACTGGAGGATGTCATCGCCAAAAGATTTTACTTTAAATTTAATCTTTTGTGTTTTGTTTTTAATTTTTTTTATTGGCCTTCATTTAAAAAAAAAAAACTTTTTTTTTCTTTTTGTGGGTTTTTTGTGGTCCTATATATTTGTATCTTCTTTTAATTTTTTTCAATTTACTTCTTTGAGATTAAATTTTATAATTTTAAGTTATTTAACACTGTAATAAGTTCCACCTTCTAGAGGTTATGAGGTTTAAAGAGTTTTTTACTATATTTTTTCACAAATAAAAAAAGTATATTTCAATAAAATGGCAACCTGAGAGATATTTTATTCAAACAAATTTTATTTCCTCAAATGAAACATAAATTAACAGATTAAATAAATAAATAAATAATTATGACATTTTTTGATTAATTATTTTAAAAAATAGCAAATATTTTTTAAAATTTTAAAATGACATTTTCTTAAACGTATGTGTAGGTTGAGTTTAATGCTTCCTGAGTTAAGAGGAAAAAAATGTTAATTGTTGAGGCAACTAGATTAATAACACCTACGTTATTTAAGGTTAAAAAAACTTCAAGAGTCATGTCTCTTCCCATTTCCTTTAATAATTAGCATTAGTTAGTTTCTTTAATTGATTACATTTGAATGACTTTTAGTAAATAATTTGTACCATAAAAGTAATCTTATAAATAGAGAGCAAAGGAGGGATTGCTTTCATCTATATCTATCTATCTCTACTATCTCTATCTCTATCTCTATCTCTACTATGGGCTAATATGGAGAAACATTTTTGGACCATTATATCATTCATCATTTTTTAAAATTACAAAACATGCCGCTAATTAATTGTCTTTTTACTAATTAATCATTTATCCTTAATCCTTATCTTACTATATTAAAAGTGGAGAAAGTGGAGAATCTTTCATTTCCATTTTTATCTTATCTTACTATATTAAAAGTGGAGAATCTTTCATTTCCATTTTTACCCTTTAATTAAAAGTGGAGAAAGTGGAGAATATTTCATTTCCATTTTTACCCTTTATAAAGGTTTCATCTTTTCCACTTCCCAAATATTGAATTCTCTTATTCATCGAACTTGAAGGTTGATACATCCTATTGAAATAATGGCAAATATGGGCTTGATTGCTATTTATGGGGTTGCAGGTGCCAGCGAGGAAGAAGAAGATATGGTCAAAATTAAAAGACAAAAAAAGAAAATGGATTTTGAGGGAGAAATCATTGTTTGTTTAGATAGAAGCTGAATTTAATTATTGATCTTCCCATTACTTTTAGTTTTCTTTTCACAATTCTCATCTTTCTGCTTCTTTCTTTCAGGTAATCTCAATTTTTTTCACATACACATCATGTTCATCCAATCAAATTTGTGAGATTTACTTAGTTTTTCTTTTTTCATCTCTTGTATTAGTTCAATTTAAGAATCCATGATTTGGACCCATTTTTCATATTCAGAGATGGGATTAACTAATTGTCTTTTCCCATGGATTTCCTTCCCAATCCTCTTTTGTCGGTTAATGCAGAAGAAGAGTTTGATAGTTTTTTAAGAACATAAACTAAAGCGATCGCACTCCAAGAGACAATATCGTCCCAGAAGAAAATGATTGTGGCGTTGGAATCACTGATCAGGTATTTCTCAACTCTCCCATCTATTTTAATAAGCTTTCCCTTCTGAAAATTCAATTGACCAATAATTATTACAGAGAAGCAAAGTATGGTTGTGGCGTTGGATCGAATTATTTTTCGCAATTGAAACCATTATCTTTCTTCTCCTCTCAAGCACGTGGAAAAGGGTGCGGGTCTTTTGGAGGATCAACATAAATCTTGCAGGTAGAAACAATTAACAAAGAGGATCAACATAAATCCTGCAGGTAGAAACAGTTTTCGCAGTTTCAATAATTTCCTCATTTTGAATTTGTTTCCTCATTTCGAATTTGTTATCCTTCCTTGGCTTCAGTATAATTGTCATAATTTAGTTATTTGCAATCATATTTAGCATTGTGTTGGTGGCCAAGGACGGTGATGGGTCGCTGTTAACATCGGTATTGATTTCTTCATTTTGAATTAGTGAAACCAATTTGTTAACAAATCGTGGAAACGGTGAACCAATTTGTAATTACCTTTTATCTTAGGTTTCATTGAATATTTAAGAATATAACCCGAACATGTATGCTTCTAATATAAATTTAACATTAAAGATATTGTATGATCACGTGCGGATCACGTGCAACGCACGGTATTTCGACTAGTAATATATAAAAGTGGTGATGCTTAAGAAACTTTTTTGGACTACTATACCCCTTTTAAAATCTTAAAATTACTAACATGCCATTATATATACCCTTTTAAAACCTTCAAATTACTAAAAATGCCATTATTATTTATACTTCACTATCTATTAAATGACTATTTATATTTTTAATAAAATATTTCTCTTTTTTTTTATAAATAAAATATTTCTCTTCATTGAAAAAGAAATTGTCAATTTTATTAAATAAATTCCTTGGTTTTTTATTGTTTTCACAACATCAAATTATAAAATAATTGAAAAAACAAGTACAACATATGAAAATGAATGTGATATTAAAATGAATTTATTGTTTAGATTTATAACCAATTTATGAAAAATAAATTATATTTAAGTATTCAAATATTAAATGATTTAATAAAGGTGACAGTGCTTTAATTTTAAAAAATATTAAAAGAAACTTAAATTGTTTAAAAAAACAGTTAAGATTAAATAAAACAACTACAACAAAATATAATTTATTGAATTAGTAATGGTATAATATTTTATAATATTTAAATTTAAATTTTTTTAATTAAAAATATTTAAAAGTTTAAAAATCAAAGAGAGAAAAAATATATAATTTCTTAAATTTTAATTAAAATTAGAAATAAATAATCTATAAATGCAAAAATTAACTTACATATGTATATAGAACAAACAATTTATTTTTTATTTGGTAGTATAAATTTTAAAAATAAAGATGTTAAAAAAAATCGTCTTATATAAAAAGGCATATAATTATGTAAATTAGTAAACTATACAATAATTTAAATATTAAATAGAACATAATAATATGTTAATAAAATCATTTCGAAAAAGATTTATAAACCATAGAAAAATCAAATAAAAAATATTTCGATCTTTTAAATATTTCTATGTTAGAAAAAATACACCAGTATGGTTTCTCACCACATTTTAACTGATTTATTTAGAAAAAGGTAATTTGAAGATGGTTGGAATTATCAGGGTATGTGTAAAATTAGACTTTTATTCCTACTGTGTATTCTTATGTGTTTTTGTTTTTGTTTTTTTTTTAATTTATGTAATTTCTAATCGAATTTGTGGTTTTTTTTTTTGCAGTTGTTTTACTTTATTGATATTTCCTCCCGAATCTATTGGCATAATTTCTATCCAATAATTATTTTTATGTAATCTTTTTTATAATAATTTTTCTTTTAGATGTTTTACAAAGTTGATATTTAAGTTTGATTCTTATCATTGCACGATCATCATTATTACTACATAAGTTGTATTCTTTTGAATGTTTGTAGTTGATATCTTTGGTTGCCTCGAGCTCTAGGTACGATATTTACCCCCATTCATTTTATATATATTAATTTTCTTCTTAAATTTATGTGATTCAATTATTTTAGAATGTTTATAAAATTTCAATTTATTCTTGGATAATTAAATACTCATATGTGTGTTTAGTAATATTGATTATAATTTTCAATGCACTTTTTACAATGAAAGCTTTCTCAGGATTTTCACTCACGATGGAAGACTAGAGTTATAGAACTTTATATCTACAATAATTGATTTTGCATTTTTTTTCTTCTAATAAAGCAACTATGATTCTAATATTTTCTAATTTTTGTTTTCATAATAATAATTCATTTTTTTTATTTTATGTGCTAGAATTGTAAAAGCTTTAAAAATAAAATGATTATAAAAAAATACATTTCAAGGTACAAATAACGTAAAACTAATTATTTTGTAGTAACTATCAACATCCAATTTAATAATCAAATATCGTATTTTAAAAAAAAATACAAAATCGAAAGAAGTTTAAAAGTCACAATATGTATGATATATATCAATGTGTTTTTTTAAATAATGTCTACTCAAGTATTGAAAATGTTACATTTTCTTATTTTGATTCATATTTTAAGTTAGCCAATTATAATAAAGATAATTTTGTGACCACATAAAATTATAATATTAAAAATGTGTTAAATTTTAAAAATAATATCTAATAGATAATTTACTTTACTAAAAAAAACTAATGAAATTGCGAAATTAAAAAAAAAAAACATTTATTTAATACATAAAAAGTTATAAATTTAAATTATTTATACAATTTTAGTTAATTATTATAATTGATAAATGCATTTTATTATTAAGTAAAATTACACGTGCATCGCACATGCTAGAATTCTAGTAATAATAAAAATCTATTATCTATTCATAACACAAAACTATTTTTTAACCGTACTATTTAATTATTTTAATACTTATAACAAACATATTGGCCGGTGTTATACTAATTTGAGTAATATATATATACTACTCTAAAAGGTGCTTAATCCGGAGAATTTTTCACTTCCATATTTATCCCTACTTTCAAATATTATTCCACATTTATCCCTACTTTCAAATCTTATTTCAAGTTTGCCATCTATAATTATGCCTACATTTAATTGCTATTTCAATTTTTCCATTTAATTTTATTTTCTTTCTCATATAAAAAAAATATTTCAAATTATTTATTAAAAAAAACATAAAATAAAAAAATAGCATGAAAATAAAATCTCATATAAAAAATATTTTGAATTATTTATAAAAAAAAACATAGAATATAAAAAAAGCATGAAAATAAAAATTATTAAATAGTATGAAAATAAAAATTATTAAATAGTATGAAAATAAAAATTATTAAATAGTATGAAAATAAATAAATAGCATATAAAACTTCGTATTTTCTTTCTCATTTAAAAAAGTATTTCGAATTATTTATATAAAAAAACATAGAATATAAAAATAGCATGAAAATTTAGTAAATAGTATAAAAAATAAAATTAATAGATAATAGCATATAAAACTTCGTATTTTCTTTCTTATTTAAAAAAACATGGAATATAAAAATAGCATGAAAATTTAGTAAATAGTATGAAAAATAAAATTTATTAAATAGTATGACATACAATAGATAAATTATAGCATATAAAACTTCATATTTTCATTCTCAATTATAAAAACGTAGAATATAAAAATAGCATGAAAATTTTCAGGTTTTACATGTTTCCTTAAATCATACGTAATTATTTAAATAATTTAATTATTTTAAGATATTGTTAATTTTTTCAAATATATCTAAATCATTTAAATTTAAAATTATATTAATTAAGATATTAGATATTATTTAAAAGTATTAATTTCAACGTATTTTAAAATCTTACGTTATATCTAAATAATTTAAATTTCATATTATCATCTATAACATATTAGATTTGAATATTTTTAATTATAGATTAAAATTAAATATAATAGATTTTACAAATACGTATTTCTATTTTGTTTTTTAATTTCAAATTATTTCATGTTTGCCATTTATACTTATCCCTATATTTAAATGTCATTTCAAGTTCGACATTGATAATTATTATAAAAAGATAATATAAAATAGATATATAATTATTTATAAAAAAATGATTAGTTAGAAGAAAAAAAAGATACGGATTTTGAAATTTAAAAATCTACCTATTTACGAAAAAAACTCCAAACCAAAATATATTAGGGTAAAAAATATTAATTTTGAAAAAAAAAACGTAAATCTTTAAAATAGATTTTAAAGAGATACTGTTATAAGAATTTCTTATTTTTATTTATATTACAATTAATTAATATATTAGATTTTATTTAAACTTGAACGTATTTTAAAATTTTGCTTTATATCTAAATAGTTTAAATTTCATAATATCATTTATAATATATTAGATTTGAATATTTTTAATTATAGATTAAAATTAAATATAATAGATTTTGCAAATAGGTATTTTTTTATTTAAAATTATTTATATTTATATTTGATTTTCATTATTTAAATTCACAAAAATATTTCACATTCAAAATTTATAACATATTAGATTTGATTTTTTTTATCATTTATAACATATTTGATTTTAAGATTTTAAACCTATTTTCATGATTTGAGTAAATTTGAAATTATTGTTTAAAAATTATTCCACTTTCAATTTTATACAGGTTTACCATGTTATTTCAATTTCTTTTAATGAAGACTTATTTATTATTATTTTAAAGTTCACAAGTAACGATCTATGAAGAATCACAAAAATATCATAATCAACAAATTATAATATGATTTATTTCGATAATAAAATTTAAATAAAATAATATAAAAATAGTATAAAAATCATTTTTGATTACGTAATTTAAATAATAATTTAGATAATAAAATTCAAATAAGATAATATAAAATAGTATAAAGAACATATAAAGATATTAGAAAAACAGTATGAAAAATCATATTTAGCTACATATTTTAAATAATAGTTATAAAAATAACAAGATTTAAATATGACTTTATTGGATAATAAACAAATTATAATTTGATTTATTTTCATAATATAATTCAAACAATATAAATATAATCATTTAATTAAAAAAATAATAGCATTATTTAAAAAAATGAAAGAAATTTTAATTAAATTTTTTATTTTTTCAAAATAATGAAAGGAAAAAAAAAACTAATCTTTGTAATTCTGTTGAGATTGAATCTTATATTGATTTTGTTATATTCTTTTCAACCCTATAAATCATCTAAACTTTTATCTTATTTTATCCAGATATCAACTTCAAACCTTTCATATAGCAACTGATAGATGATCATTTTGGCATCTTCATCGTTTTTAGCATTCTCATTGTTCTTTCTTTATCGAAACATAGCTTTTTCTATTTCTAATCAGTTTTGATTTGTTTTTATGTTTTCTGATGATCATAAATATATGTTCCCTTTACTTCATTTTAAGCTTTCTAATTGTTCTGTGTTACTTTTTGTTCAAATTAATTTCTATTGGTTTCCTTGCATATTTGGTTCAGTTCCAGTACATTGTATCTCTAACTCATTATTATCTGCATTTTTTTTTTATTTTGCAGAACCAGGAGAAATTGTAGAGTTAATCCAAAGGATATTGTTAGTTAAATTTGATTTTCGATCTCAGTGAGTACTTAATTACTTCTTTTTTTTTTTTTTTCGTTTTTTATATTTTTGCACTTTGAAAAATCAAGGTTATTCGTTTAAAATTTCTAAAATTATTGTATAAATGGAAACTAATATGATTTCCTTATAATTACTTAATTACTCTTAAATTTTTTAAATTTTTCTAAAATTATTGTATAATGGCAACTAATATGAAAAATCAACTTAATTACTTTTAAATTTTTTTCTAATTTTTTTTTCCAATTATTTAAAAAATTTCGTTTTTCTTTTTTATTTAAAAATATATTGTTATAGGAATTATTTAAATAAAAACATATTTGATTTTAAAAATTTAGATAATTTATAATAAAGATTTAGTAAGGGCATATTTGAATGAGTTGTTTCTAATCAATGTTCCAATTTATTTTAAAACTTCCTTTTAATAAAAATATTGTTGCGGGAATTATTTATAAAAAAACGTATGTGTTTTAAAATCTAAATAATTTATAATAAACATTTAGTGAGTACATATTGAATGAGCATTTTTCAAAATTGTTTATAACCATTTTTTTCCAATTTATTTAAAATTTTCATTTTTTCATTTTTATTTAAAAAATTATAGTTTTAGGAATCATTTATAAAAATTTAAATAATTTATAAATAGTTCAAATGGTAAAATCTACCTCATATTATTGTGATCATCTTATATTTTACTATTATTTTTCCATGACAACCATTTTGAGTGCTTCTATTTTTTGAATTTAAAAATGCAAGTTAAAAGACTAACTATTCATATTTTCATTGTCAAATAATATAAATACAAAAAGTTATATAATTACAACATTAACACGTGCGTTGCACGTACATAAATGACTAGTATATATAAAAGCCCAGTCTTTTGCTAAGGTTATTATTTTTTTCAACCTTTATTTAAATCTCAGTCTTTTGCTAAGGTTATTATTTTTTGTCATAAAAAAAATTATTTTGTAAATTTACCACGTTATTATTTATTGATTAAAATTGTAGTATAATTAATTTATATTAATTATTGTTAATTTATTATAAAATCAATAAAAAAAAGTAATATGATATATTTCAATAATTATTTCATTATAAATAACTTTATATTTAATAAATTTAGTTGTGTTAATTTACCATTTAGTTTTGGTTATTTAATTATTATCTACTTTATATTTTGATCATTAAACTCTTAAAATCAAAATTATATATCTCAACTTTCAAATGCATATTTAGTCCTAAAGGCCATAATAATAATAGTAATATATAATCTATTGATAGATAATAATTAATATTTTATTATTAATATTATTGTATAACCAGAATAATAGTCAAACAATATTAGACCATTTTTAACTTTATATTTTCTTGACATTACAAAAACATGACATTTAATTTCTTTCATGCTTCAAAAAAAATAATATTAGTGGTATTTTATAATTAAATAATAATTTTAGAAATTCAAAAGAAATCAAAATGATAAAAAAAAATTACATTTTTTTCTATGAAATTTAAAAGAGAGTAAAACAAAAGAAAAAAGAGATAACAGTCACTCTGCACGAGGAACGGAGTAAAGATACTATAAAACTGTTGCCTTCCTCGCCATTTGGTGAGCTGAAGAGATTAGTAATAAGATCGGTTTTTTCTTAGTTGATTAAATAAAATCAGTAACAAAAAAGTAAATGTGTTGTCAGTTTTGATCATTTATAGTAAGACTCTTAGACTTCCCTTTTTATTTTTTTCTATAAATTCCATGATAGAGAAAAATAGAATAGAATGAATATTTAGTATTGGTATTAGAAATGGGTCAAAAGCCATTAGCTGACTCTCTCTAATCAATGTGGCTAGCTGGAAGTATATGGGTGAAGCCGTAGATTTTGCTAATTCGATGATGGAGTTGGAAAAGGAAGAATGAAGTAAGCAAGCGATGAAATATTTCAAGAATATAGAGCAGTCGTTGGTCTCTTGATATTTGTATAATGTAAATTCAACCATGTCTTTTTTTCCCCCTTTGTTTCAGATATGAAATAACTTACGGGTTTATATCTTAATATAATCAGGGTAATGTGTCCGGCAATATTTATTTATTTATTATTATTATTATTTTTTTTTTACATTTGCTTCAATATTGAGGAATTCCAATGATTATTATGATTGTGGGTTTACTCTCAAAATCAACAATTAAGAAATAATAATTAATTCGTGCAACGCATAGTCATTAATCTCAAGGCTAAAATAGTAATTAAAGAATTATGAACTATTGAATAATTTATATATATATATATATATATATAAAATATATATAATTATAATTTTAAAATAAAACTGGGAATTTTCTCGTTGTCCATCTAAGAATCTTCAAATTTTCTTTGAGTCCTTAAAATGGGGTAAATGAGTGGTGATACTGATGGGGAGAGCATCCTCACCTATCGTCATTCCTAGTATTGAATTTAACCATGAGATTTTTTAAATGCTCACTCATATATTAGATATTTAAATATCTAGACGATTCTCATATTCTTTTTATGGACATTTCATATTCTCATATCCATCACACGAATATTCTATAAATATTTTTTCAAACTAAAATTGATTAATTTTCTCGAATTCCTATAAGATTTACAAAATTTTCTAACTTATATATCCTTCACCTATTTTTTATTTTACAAATAAATTTATATATTAAGTATTTTGTAGGGACAACTATTGAAATAACATATTTTTATCCAGTAATTACTGAAATGTCAGAATTTAAAAAAAAAGATTTTATACTTTGATTATTTCTTGTGTTATTTTATTCTTTAATGAATTTATACACTAATCTATCTCAAATATCAGTAAGACAATTTAATAGATATTTTTTCCACATTTTTATGGCAATTTGGAATCTATTAGAAAGTAAGAAGTTCTCAATGTATAAAGTTCCTAAATATCTCTATAAGTATATTCATGACAAACTTCTCAAAGTTGTATCGATCTCTTCTCTTTGAATACCCAATTAATTCTCAATGATCAAGCCATCATAAAACATTACAGAATAAATTTCAAAACATAAAAGGATATTTTTTAATTAATTAAAAAATAACATTAAAAATAAATCAAAACCTAACAAACTTGAAATCCATTCACAAAAATTAATATGGAAAGGAAGGCAAAAGTTGAAGAAAAGAATGAGAAGAATATGGGCTTGAAGCCTCCAAAAACCAATTATTACCTCTTCTACCTCCAAAAGTCCCCAAAATTGTGTAATAGAGGCTATAAATAAGCTTAGGGTTTTGAATTGGCTCTTAACCGGCCAGTTTGAGATAGCTTTTAAAAGTGTTCATCTCAAACAAGTATTTAAACAATAAATTTTTTAAGAAATTGAAAAAGAAAATTGTGGTAGCAGTAGCACCCAAGCTAATTTTTTTTATACCATTTTTGGATTATGTATGTATATAGCCACGTAATAGTGAAAAATAAGATTAAATAGTCATCACCTCGTTTTGAAAAATAGCCACAATTCAACAAATAAAGTGAGAAACTTCGTGAATGACAAATATAGGCCAAATATCATATATAGACTTAAAACGTACAGAGAGCAGGAAAATCTTCTTTTTCTACCATTTTTCCTCCCACATATCCTATTGAATAGGGCATTCTACCATTTTTACTCCCACATATCCTATTGAATAGGGCATAGAGATAAGCATATCATTCACCATTTTTTCCCCATTTTTTCCGACGGATCTTCCACCATTTCTTCTTAATAGACTTATCTTCTTTCAGAATAGCATGTTTATCGTGAGAATTATATACTAAATGTACATCATGTGACGCATCTTCATTCTCACAATCATCACTGTTATAATCATCATTTAGAATCATAACATCATGTACATCGTGAGAATTATCAATGACTTGTACATTAATGGGTACATTCTGCTGAACAACGTCATGATTTACAAGTGTTTCATGAGAATAATGTACGTCTTCTTGTACATTATTGGTTACATTCTGCAAAATAGCATCATAAGTTACATGTTTTTCATCCTTTACAACCAACGCAAGTTGCAAATACGATATTAAGAAAATTCAGTAAAAACTTGAAACCATCATCCACGACCAAATTGTAAGAGAAAAACATACTGAAACTTGGAACTTCGAAGATGAAAAGTTGATATATAGAATCGAATATTCAAAAAATAAATCACAATGGTGGATGGTAATTAAAGAAATATTCAATATCAAATCTTAAACAAACAGATTGCTATAAAAAGGAAAATATAATAAATGAACGATAATTAAAAAAACAAAGTCTTGATTAAACTAATAATTGTCCTATTTAATTTATTTTTTTATCAGACTACTATAAAAAAGGAAAAGATAATGAATAGAAAAAAGTAGACAATTTTTTTGTGGACCAATTCCAAAAATCATGGAGAAAAATATCACGGGCATTAATTGTTAAATATTAATGATTGACAATAATCAAATCAAAATCAAGGGAATAACAAGAATATAATAAAATCGAAACCAGCAATTGGTTATGTAACAAAATTTTATATGCATCCTAAAATTGGCTACGCTTAATTGTTCCTTTTTTTTTAATACACAATTGTTTCAGTGTCTTTGCGCACAATTCGAACAATCTCACGGGACTCTATTGTTTTTATTCGCGTAGGTTTTTTTTTTCTTAAATCTTTATTTTATTTTTAATATGAATCTCACGAACTTTAGTAAATGAAAGATCTTTAAACCTACAAAACAAATAAAAACACATTCTACTTCCAAAAAAAAAAAAAATTGTAAAACTATAACATTCTCTTGCAACTATTATTTTCTCATTGACTTTTTTTTCCCCTTATCTAAGATTTTTATACATAAATTTTTATATAAAGATTAATCTCAAGGGTTATTACTATTAGTCCATAATTTATATAGTTCATCTAGTAAAAATTAACATAGTATCTTAATCAAAATGGCAAAAAGTAGTAATTTATTAAAAAACTTAAGTCAAAATAATCTAAAACTCTCACTCCAACTACTTTATAATATATTCATGATTAAAGATTTATCCTAACATAAAAAAAATAGGAATCCAAGAAATTAGAACTCAGCTAAATATAGCTTCTTCACAAGTGGTCTATAACTTTCAGCAATTGTGTCAAAGAGAACTGAAAGGCCTAAAAATAACTTACTTACTTTCCTTACAGACTCATTTTTCAAATTTTGGATGGTTGATTGATACCATTTAGACACTAGGATTGCTCACCTCTTCGTCCGCCGCACAGTTATTATACAACTCGGTGATTGTTTCTTCCTCTTTCTTGTCCTCCACTATATCTTTTGCAGTCAGAAAACTCGGCTGGTTCGTCGAGGATAGGAGCCTTGCCCACATTCTGTCGGTTATCACAACCTTGTTCTGTTTCTCAGTAATTCGCTGCCAGATCAAACCACATCAGTATTATGAACAGAAATACAGAGCTTAACAATTGAATGGTGTTTGAAATTAAAAAAACTTTCATTCTAAGCTATATTAAGCATCTGAAATCTGTAAAAAATATTTTTTGAGAACTTTTAACTCTTTGAATCAATTCATCCAATGTATGTCGTGCATGCGCATTTTTTTATTTATTTTCTGTTTGTGTTTGTGGGAGTAGAAGGTCTTACACAGAAAGGAATGTATGTCTGCCTTCCGTTAACAAGCCCGCTAGTATAGCCAGTATAGCCGGCCATTGCTCCATGAACAGCACTTTGAGCAAGCAATGTGCAGTAAACATTGTCAGAGGCATTACTTGGAATAGCTCGGATCATATATGTTGGATCTGCCAGAAGAACAATGTGATGTCTCATTCAGAAAATCCAATAAAAATTTCAATCAATAAGGCAAAATGATATTTCTCATTTCCTACCAATATATTTGAGGTTTATGGTCATCTTATGTTCTTTGGTGAAATGATCCTGCAAAAACAGAAACGTTCAGGAAATTATAATTTGGTCCACATGTTCAAGAACCATGTAATCAGCAATAATCTAACACATTTAAGTTGTTGGAGCATGAGATTTTCATCCAAAAGTCCCTGGTGATGACTCATGTAATAACAGTATCCATTGTCTCAAGAAGTTCTATCACTTAAATATATAACTTACTAAATTTGGACACACTTGTCAGTTGTCAACATGCAACTCCCTTAAGGTCGAAAAAGTACCGAAAGTTGCATAAAAATATAGGGATGAATTGTTCAGTATAAGTGGAGACGAAGGAGAGAATCTTAAAGTAAAACTAATAATAATACAGTCACTCAAGTTCTAGGAACTTGATTTCAGCTGTCACTAAATATGAGATGATCCAACCAAAAAAGAACAAAATGTACCGTAGAACTTACATTAGTAGAGATCAATAAGAAAAGACATCATACACCAGGTGTTTTATTTTGTAATTTAATGCACGGTGAAAGACGAACCTTGATGTTATGCGATAACCATAGCCCAACATCTTGAAGGAGCCTATTTCCAGAAGCATCCTGCTTCTCAGTAGAACTGAGGCTTCCAGAAAGCAGCTCCTGCGCTGCTCCCTCTGCAATGACAATGACCATGTGGCCACTATCTTTGAGACGTCTCGCTATATATTCATAAAGCCCACCAGGCCCTTCAAGATAGAAGGGTGACTCTGGAATTAAACAACAATCTACGTCCCTACTTGCAAGAGTTGCATACATTGCTATAAATCCTGCAAAAGAGAATTCAGATAACATCGTAAAAGTTGGATGGACATTAAATTTTTTTTAGATGAATTCACAAATGGATGGACATTAAAATGAAATTTCAATATTGCAAATCATCAGGAAAGCAAGGTCAGGAGAAGTAATGGAAATAAAGGCTTTAATAAGTAATCTTCACAAGAATCTCTTCCAGCTAGCCTGAACTCTGACTTACAGAGCCAATAGTTGCTAAACGCTAACTAAATGGTAGCTATAAAAAAACTGTGGACGCTCTTCAACTCTAGAAGCTCAACTGATCATAAATGCCCATAGGACTCAGCCATGTAATGTTCTAAGCCATAGGAAATGTAGCTGAATTTAATAGGAGTTATGCCAAGTCACTAATGATTAGCTAAGCTTCCACACGCAGCCACAGGAAATGAAGACTACAATTTCCAGAAATTTCAAGATTAATGAATAATAAAATCACACCAAAAACACAAACTTACCACAGTAGCGACCCATCAACTTCACAAGCCCTATACCATTCTCCATACTTTCAGCTTCAACATGGGCTGCATTAATAGCACGTTGAGCCTCCTCAACAGCAGTGTCAAAACCAAATGACTTGTCAATGACCTGCATCAGCAAGAAATAATCCCCACTTAGTTCCAGTAACAGTCTACTGCAACAGTCAAGGTTGGTAAAAGAACAATGTACCGGAATGTCATTATCAATTGTTTTCGGGATGCCTACAACAGCAACTTTGAGCCCTCTCTTTCTGACTTCCTGAGGGACAAATAATCAATTCTTTTTAATAACAATTAAGAACCACATTAACAAAAGGTGAATTAAAATTGAACAATTCACATGAAATCAAAACATGGTCTGTGTCACACAACAAGCAAAGAGAAAAATCATAGCATGGAAGATCTCCAAAGAAAATTACGAAGAAATTAACAATCTATAGAGTCTAATTACTTATAAAGCATAAACTTAACTAGATTACCTCAAATATAGCAGCTGCTCCCTTCTGAGTTCCATCTCCCCCAATTATGTAAACCTGTGGAGTGGGAAGCAATAAACTAAGGCCCAAGAATTTGAGACTGCAATAATTGATGTACATTGTGATCATATATCCAAGAATCTATTTTCAATGAACATTGCACAAAATAGTCTTTTAACCTGATTGATACCACGATCTTGAATGCTGTCAACTATCTTTGAAGTATCATGGCCACCTCGCGATGTCCCAAGGATGGTTCCTCCACGTTTATGGATATCATTCACAACGTTTGGAGTTAAAGTGATGGTATTCTTAGAATAGAAACCCCTGTATCCTCCCTGCAAATCACTTTAACTTGATTAATTTTTGGTATTCATCAAACGCTTCAGACTTACGATACCAAGTAAAGAACTTTAATTCCTAAAAACGGAGTTGAAAGAGTGGATTCAGAAAAAGAAAATATTACTGAATCATTGAATCTGAGAAGCTAAAATTCTAGCAGGCAAGAGTATGTGTATTGTAAATAGAGCAAATTAAGGTATCACTTACTTCAATCCCAAGAACCTTCTTGACACCATACATATGATATAACCCACAAACTAGCTCCCTGATCACTGTGTTGAGTCCCGGGCAAAGACCGCCACATGTCACTATACAAGCATGAACCTCATCTGACTCAAAGTATACCTGATCAACAATTCAATTGCAACCCCATAACTAAGGAATGAAATTAAAAAAAAAAAAACGACGTGCGCACAGAGAGAGAGAGAGAGAGAGAGAGAGAGAGAGAGAGAGAGAGAGAGAGAGAGCATACCAACTGCCGAGGGCCAGCTCGCCTAAAATGTATTCCTCTTGGACTATTCTTGTGAGAAACAACCTGCAAAAGCAAAAGAAAAGAGTTGTGTAATTCGTTACTTGAGAATACCATAGTTTTCATATATCAATGCTTCATAAACCGCATTAGACATCACTAGGTGAACGAAGAAGATGCAATTCAAAATTATCATTTCCTTACTAAGTATTGCTATGGAAATGTAATCGAACCTTTACGATTAATTTAGACTTTAGAGTTAGGAAAATTGAGATCTCCCAAGAAACCAGAGGATGTATCAGGTCACCTTGATATTTGATATACAACCTCCTAAGATTCATTGAATTGACAAAGATGTAAAATATAAATGTAGGAATTCTCTTATGACTAAAGTTAGGTTCAATAAAAGACTAACCTTCTGAGGAACAGAATCATCAACATGCACAAAATACTGTCTGCAAAACGTAAACATTTTCATCGAACATCATCAAAATTAGCCAATGTTAATACATCAAAAACAAATGTCAAATAAAAACAGAACAGAAGCAGAACTAACTTCACTACAGAGTAAGCAGGATTGTCTTGCAATGGATTGGGATGCGTCTGCAAGCGAAACCAAATAACAAGCATTAAGGATGTTTTGAAACCATGCCCACCAATGAACCAAGTAAAACAATAGCAGCTCCCATTAGGAATCAACAAAATGATTGAAAAAGACATGATCCAAACAATTAAACCAAGTCATCAAAATGGAACAAACAAAACAAGATCAATAGAGTATGAACAAAAGTTAAATCAGATTAAAGTAATGAAAACGAACCGTCAGATCAGAAACATAATCACACAAATGGGGCACATCTTCAAGAACATAACCAGCATCACCAAGAACGATCTTTGGCTTGTTATCAATGTTATTACTAGGCGTTGCCATAACGATCGAAAACGAATCAAAGCTTAAAACTTTAAGAAAACCCAAATGAAAAAAATATTTATTTTCAACAGAAAATTGAAGAGGCAAGAAGTTTATTTATAGAGTCCCCCTGTTGACCAAAAAAAGTAAAAGATGAACCGCAAAAGTAGAAAAATACTAAAATTCCTTCCTGGGTTTTGCTGAGAAAGAAAAAGTTGTGGTTTTTTCAAAATGGGTCGGAAGAAAACTGGTGGCTGAAAACAAGAGGAACCGAGATCCAACTTTTTTCCATATTAAAATACACAGGAACGTCCGAGAAAGGGGGGGCTGGAAAGGAGAGAAGTGGAAAAATAAAATAAAATAGAATAGAACAAAACATGATGAAATTTAAATAGAAATTTAGAAAAATGAAAAGTTAAAGAGATTCGTGACTGTGATTGTGGTGGATTTTCTTTTTGAAAATTTGAAACTCCAATCCAAGGAGTTAATTTTTACAATTTGGTATGAAGATGCTTTTTTTCTAATTCATTTATAAAATAATTAGAACATTTTAAAAACCTATGTTAGATGCAATGTATAAATGAAGGTAGATTATTGGGTATATAGAGAAAGGCATAAATCAATATTCTTTTTCCAACTATTTTATTTATTTAATATTCACTTTCTATTGATGTGAAAATTATAGATAATGTATTGGGATTTTGAGTTATTTGTTGGAATAAACTTTTTAGCTGCCCCCGATTACCCGGGTTTTTTAAACATACCTGCCCCAATTCAAGACAGTAGGGAAAAAAATAATATAATAATTACGAAAAAAAGGTCAACTATGTTGATGTCAGTCTTGCTCTTGGTTGTTTGGATTTCCCATTTGAATCATTAGTCTAAAATAATAATTAAATCTAAAAAAATTTGTTACTCTCGTCCTTAAACCATTGACTTTTTAATATTATTCTTGAGAAATTTGCCTAACTGACCTCGTAAATTGAGTCCTAATGAAACTTAACCTCCATTTTTGTTGAGCTTAACCACGAATTCAGCAATTATCTAACACTAATGCTTGAACAATAAATCGAAAGCAATTCACATAAATCGAAAGAAACAAAATGACCAGAAACCAGAGCATCAAGAAATAAAAGGAACACGAAGAAACAGATTTTCGTGGTTCGGCTAATTGTGCTTACAACCACGGGAGAACAGGATCATCACCATTAATGAAGTTCTTCATGAATACATAACACAGAGCAAAAGAACTTCTCTCTCTCTCTCTCTCTCTAGTTCAAGATCCTTAGATCTGAGTGCATCTATGACTAAGTCCAGATCTAGACTATCCCTGCCATACTTGATTGCTGCATTCACATCTCTAAACGAATTTGGTAATGCATTCAAAAGGATGATTACTTGATTTTCAGAATCTACCTTCTCTCCAATGTTGGACAAATCTAGAGTGATCTTAACAAATGCCTCTAAATTTTCCTCCATTGATTTGCTAGAGTCTACCTTAAATCCAAACAATCTCTCCTTCAATAATATCTTGTTAGGTAAGGATTTAACTAAGTACAGCTTGTCCAATTTGTTCCACAAATCCAAGGTTGTCTCCTCCTCACTCACTAACCTCAAAACATTATCAGATAAATGTAAAGTGATAAGGCTATGTGCAATCTCATTCCACTCACCTTTCTGTGCTTCAGAGGGATTAGGAGGAATATCTACTGGATCTCCAATGGCTTTAGCTACCTTTTGATGGATCAGTAACGCTTTCATCTTCCTCTTCCAAAGACTGAAATCTTTATATCCATCAAATCTCTCCACATCAACTCTGGTAGACATATCTCCCTCAATATCCTTCTCTGATTGCACCTGTATCTCCTTGATTATGCTTGAATTCAAATGAACTACTTCGTAGTGAGGCTCTGATACCAATTGTTGAGCTTAACCACGAATTCAACAATTATCTAACACTAATTCTTGAACAATAAATCAAAAGCAATTCACAGAAATCGAAAGAAACAAAATGACCAGAAACTAGAGCGTCAAAAAATAAAAGGAACACAAAGAAACGGATTTACGTGGTTCGGCTAATTGTGCCTACATCCACGGGAGAACAGGATCATCACCATTAACAAAGTTCTTCAGGAATACATAACACAGAGCAAAAGAACTTCTCTCTCTCTCTCTCTCTCTCTCTCTCTCTCTCTCTCTCTCTCTCTCTCTCTCTCTCACACACACACACACACAATGATTTGCTCACTCTCTCTTTCTATTCCAGGGAAGAAGAAATGAAGCTTTTATACGAGCCTTCATTCTGGAATCTTCTCCAATCATTCATCATCATGTTAGTTGAATTATAACTAACTTGTGAGCTGTCAAGTCATCATTTGCCACGTCACTGTATTTCTTTCTTAACATTGAGTTGAGATTAGATTTATACATTTTTCAATTTTTACAAATAAAACCTTATGCTGCTCTCATCTAGGCATGAAAAGATCAAAAACTCATTGAAAACTTTTTTTTTGTATTGATAAAATACTCCTTAACCATACACTCTATATTTCTCTCTCACTAAACAAAAATTTGTGACTCTCTCTCTAAACTCTAAACTCTAAACTTGCTTAAGGAAGAAGAAGGTAATAATTATTTTTTTCGCATTACACCAAACGTATGATGCTCATGTTAGAAACAAAAATATAGCCTATTTTTCATCTTGGATCTGTCATATTGTCGTTAATGATCGATCACATCAACTAATTGTTGCCTATGATCTGTCCCATCATAAGCAAAGATCTGACCGATCAGTGGCAACGATCTGACCGATCATAGGAAATCGGTTAAAACATTGAGTTACAAATTAATTTATTTTCGAATTTATCCTTGAATATATTTATCTTGTACTATGAAATCTTATTTCAATTTGTGACTATTTGTTCAGAAGTCAGTGGTAAGACTGTTTATTCGTAATGGAAAACATTGGGATGCCGATGGTTACAACTATATTGGTGGCTCGTTGGGAGGAATAATTGTGGATAAGGTTATAAGCTATGAAAATTTAGTAGACCGACTGTATATAATTGCAGGAGCTAACCCTGCATCGGCGACAATAAAAATCAAGTGCGTATACAAGTTTACAACAATCTGTCCCTCTTTTGAAATTAGAAATGATATGGAGCTTCAGTTTTACTTTATGGCTTCTAAACCTCTAGATCTGATATGTGTATCCTCTGAACGTAGAGACATGATGAATGGAAGGAATACGAATGGTAACATGAATCATTGTCTTGAATCAGGTAATATTACATTTATGACTCCATTGGATGATACTATAGCTCCATATGATTTAGCAAATGATGATAATGTAAGGGTGGATTAGGAGACGATGAACGAGGATTTTCGTTACGATAATCATGATAATGATACTCTTTCAAGATTGGATGATGTATTTGACCTCCATGATGTAGAGATTGAGAGGGATACAGTGAAAGTGAAACTTGAGAGGAATGCAGACCATGAATGTGAACCGAGTAATCACATGGAAGTAAGTGATATGAAGGGGAAAACTAAAGTTGATCCTCTTGAGTTGAATAATAAGGATTATGAACTAAAGAGTAGTTCTATCAAACGGTTTCTATTGAGGAGTTTGGAGTAGGGCGCATATTCTTATCCCAATAAGATTTAGCAAATAGGCTGTCTAGGTTGGCGATTGGAAGAAAATTTGAATTTAAAATGAAAAAATCGACTAAATACTCCGTAGATTGTTTTGATCAAAATTACGAGTGGAGGTTACGAGTTGTGTGTTTAAGGGGCACTAACATATTCAATATTACGAAGTTTGTAGATGTTTATTTATGTTTTCTTTCTGTGTTGAACCATGATCACAGGAAAACTAATAGTAAGGTAGTTGAAGACATTATTAAGATTAAATTTAAAAATTGTGGTCGTCGATATAGATCGAGAGATATATTGGACGAAATGCAAAAAAAGTATGGTGTGAACATCTCTTACAAAAAAGAATGGCGAGCAAGAGAGGATGCATATGAGATTATAAGAGGATTATATGAAGAGTCTTACAATCCGAGAACCATTTATCATATTCAATTAGAAGACGATGATCGCCACTTCAAATATCTCTTCATCTCATTTGGACCTTGTATTAGAGGATTTCTTAGTTATATAAGATCGGTAATTGCTTTGAATTGGTAAATTTTTATGAGAAAATATCGGGGCACATTGCTACTTAGCACATGCTTAAATGGAAGCAATCAAATTTATCCAGCAGGATTTGGAATTGTGGACAGACTGACTGATAAATCATGGACTTGGTTTTTGGATAAACTCAAGTCAATTAAAGATGTTACATATCTGGTGTTCGTTACAGATCAAATATCAACTATTCAATTAAATGAAATATATAAGTGTTAGACTTACTTCTTAGTTTAGTTCCGATTAATTTCATTTAAGGATGTAAATTAACAAGACTATGCAAATCAAATTTACTATAGACTTAGCTACTGACGTTGCAACACTGAGAGCTTGATAGAAATGAAATAACAGATTGTAAAAGATATAGAACTCTCAATTATGTAGAAAACGAAAATTATTATTGCAACACTAAAGGCAGAAACAGAAAGCAGAAAAACAGATTTAAAAAGAGAAGCGGAAAAACATGGCGAAGTGATGAACATGAGAAACCTTCAACTGGTAAAAACTCACGGGGCCTCGCTTAGAAAGAATCCACTAGAATCGTTAGTCGTTCAATACAAATATTTAAATCACAAGCACTGATTTCTCTTTGCAACGACGATGCCTACGATGGATTCGATCACAAGTTCCCCTTATGACGATTTGATTCGATCACAAGTTCAATACAATTTTTTCTTTCTTTCTAAATCTTATTGTCTCCGGTTAACTTTGAAGACCCCACTTTTAAATTTCAAATTCCACTTCAGATTGCCGTCGAGCGTGAAATTGCTTGATCTTTGATTGGAGGTAACTAGCTTAATTAAATAATGGTTAAAAAAAATTGTGATTTTTCAGAAATTTCTGCTTCTCACTTCTTATCAATTGCCAATGATTATATTTTTTTATGCTCTACTCAGTTCTGAGCTTTGGCTGGGTTGTTAATTTTATGGAATTTGCGCACCCTCCGGTGGACATCTTCACTACAGTGAATACTGTCGGACCGACATTTTTCCTAGCCATCACTATGTTTGGTTTTGTTCTTCAAAATAGTTCATTGATCACCGAAAAAGAATTCAAACTTCGTCTGGTCTATACTCTACTCTGGAACATTTTACTATATTTGTATTTGCACTCACTGGATCTTTAATATTCTCTTACTGAACTATTTTGGTTCCTCATATTTTCCCCTATCTTCTCTACAGGCAATGACAATGATGGGTCTGTATGATAATGCATATTGGCTATCATGGCTCACATGGGAGGGAATTACGACGCTTATTTCCTCTATTTTCACATTTCTATTTGGAATGATGTTTTAGTTTGATTTTTTCAAGAAAAACAATTTTGGGGTTGTGTTTCTCGTCTTCTCTCTCTTCCAACTCAATATGGTATGGCAGTTTCCTGCAATGGTCTTTTGTAATTGAATTAAAGTTACTTACTACAATACTAACAACTGTACCCCCCTTCCATCAAATCTTTATGCCTTTTATGTTATCAGCCTTCATAAGCAAGTCGTCTTCCACTACTGTGGGTTTCTCCATTTTTATTGTCAGTTTTCTCACTCAGGTAATGATGCTGAATGCACAAATTTTAATGCAAATAATAATTAACCTAACAATGACTGATCACATTTTTCAATACAGCTTGTCACTGCATTTGGATTTCCTTATTCATAAAACTATTCCAAATTTCTTTAATACCTCTCGTCCTTGTTCCCGCATAATCTTCTTGCTCAAGCTCTATCACAGCTCTCTGGTGCCACTTCCACCCCAGGAGATCCAGGAATCAGCTGGAGTAGACGCACAGAGTGTGCTCCTAATGATACTGAGTGCGTCATAACAATAGTATGTCATCGATTTATTGCTGAATTTATTAATTGTTGACTGTAGGCTATCCATAAGACAACATTTTTTTTTCCAACAACCTCAAGTTATGACTTTTTTTGTTTTTATTCTGGCAGAATGATATTTATTTAGGTATATTTATAATTTTTAGACAAATCAACTAGTTTTTGTGTTGTTTTCTTTAGGTATACTTTTTTAGTTTATAATCTTAGTTGGTAAATTCTTAATGATAAGCTTTTTGTGTTGTTTACTACTTGGTTTCGCTACAAATTGATGACACATGCGTCTTTCTCATGTCACTCTCTCATGAACTGGGTTGAGATGATTCTGATTGTTCAATATTTTTTTTAAATTTACAGGAAGATGATAGTGATGATTTTTTGTTTTTAGTACAACTACAAGCGTGCTTTTATATCACGCACCAACACGAAGCTAAGGCACCACTCGAAGTTGAGGATATTGTACACGAAGTTGACCCGGCACCTGAAGCTGAGGTAGCACACAAAGTTGCCGACACGCGTAGCTGAAGCTGAGGCAGCTCTTGAAGTTGCTGGTGGCCCTGGTAGGGATGGTGACGACAATGATGACGGTGACTACGACTACAATGGAGTGAGTGCCAAGTGTTATCTTCGTCGGGGAGGCCCGTTCTGGGTCAGATGCTTCAAATGTAATTTCTACCACGGTTCGTATAACCGGGTGCACGAGAAATATGCCATAGGCATAAGAAGGTACAAGTGTCGGGACGGTAAGAGGGATGCAAGACAACACCGATGGATTAAGTGTTGAGATATTCATCTCACTCTCATTGAACCTAACATCTCTGTTTATGAAACTTTTAAAATGCATGTTTATAGGTTATCCAGATACGGTAAAGAGCTACAAGTTATGGTAACCCCTACCAAATGGCTAATTTAAAAGTTTCATAAGCAGAGATGTTTGGTTCAATGATAGTGAGATGTTTTTGAAATCATTTACGAGTCCCTTTAACAATCATGAATATCTCAACACTTAATCCATATCATAGCCACTTAACAATCTCGCATATCGTGGCTGTCTTGCATCCCTCTTACAGTTCCGACACTTGTACCTTCTTACGCATATGGCGTATTTCTCGTGCACTCGGTCACATGAACCGTGGTACCGGAAATTACATTTGAAGAATCTAACCCAGAACGGGCCTCCTCTATGAAGATAACACTTGGCGCACCCTCTATTATTGTCGTAGTCATCGTCACCATCCCCACCAGGGCCACCAGCAGCCTTAACTACACATGCCGGGTCAACTTCTTATGCTGCCTCAGCTTTAGGTGGTGAGTCAGCTTCATGTACAATATCCTCAGCTTCAGCTTTGTGTGGTGCCTTAGCTTGGTGTTGGTGCGTGATATAAAAGCACCCTTGTAGTTGTATTAAAAACAAAAAATCATCACTATCATCTTCCTGTAAATTTAAAAAATAAAAAATTTGAACAATCAGAATAATCTCAACCAGTTCACGAGAGAGTGACATGAGAAAGGTGCAGGTGTCGTCAATCTGTAACAGAACCAAGTAGCAAACAACACAAAAAGCTTATCATTAAGAATCTACCAACTAAGATTATAAACTAAAAAAGTATACCTAAAGAAAAGAACACAAAAACTAGTTGATTTGTCTAAAAATTATAAATATACCTAAATAAATATCATTCTAACAGAATAAAAACAAAAAAAGTCATAACTTGAGGTTGTTGGAAAAAAAATGTGGTCTTATGGATAGCTTACAGTCAATAATTAATAAATTCAGCAATAAATCGATGACATACTATTGTTATGACGCACTCAGTATCATTAGGAGCACACTCTGTGCGTCTACTCCAGCTGATTCCTGGATCTCCTAGGGTGGAAGTGGCACCGAAGAGCAGTGCTAGAACTTGAGCAAGAAGATTAGGCACGAATAAGGAGTAGAGGTATTGAAGAAATTTGGAATAGTTTTATGAATAAGGAAATCCAAATGCAATGACAAGCTGTATGGAAAAATGTGATCAGTCATTGTTAGATTAATTATTATTTGCATTAAAATTTGTGCATTCAGCATCATTACCTGAGTGATAAAACCAAGAATAAAAATGGAGAAACCCACAGTAGTGGAAGAAGACGACTTGCTTATGAAGGCTGATAACATAAAAGCAAATCCAACCTGGCATAAAGATTTGATGTAAGGGGGTACAGTTGGTAAGTAACTTAAATTCAATTACAAAAGACCATTGCAGGAAACTGTCATCCCATATTGAGTTGGAAGAGAATGAAGACGAGAAACACAACCCCAAAATTGTTTTTCTTGAAAAAATCAAACTAAAACATCATTCCAAATAGAACTGTGAAAATAGAGGAAATAAGGGTCGTAATTCCCTCCCATGTGAGCCATGATAGCCAATATGCAGTATCATCCAGACCCATCATTGTCATTACCTGCAGAGAAGATAGGGGAAAAGATGAGAAAACAAAATAGTTTAGTAAGAGAACAAGAGAATATTAAAGATCCAATGAGTGCAAATACTGATATAGTAAAATGTTCCAGAGTAGAGTATAGACTTGACGAAGTTTGAGCTCTTTTTCGGTGATCAATGAAAAAATTTGAAGAACAAAACCAAACATAGCGATGGCTAGGAAAAATGTCGGTCCTACAGTATTCACTGCAGAGAAGATGTCCACCAGAGGGTGCGCAAATTTCATAAAATTGACAACCCAGCTAAAGCTCAAAACTAAGTAGAGCATAAAACAATATAATCAGTGGCAATTGATAAGAAGTGAGAAGCAGAAATTTCTGAAAAATCACAATTTTTTTAAACCATTATTTAATTAAGCTAGTTACCTCCAATCAAATATCGAGCAATTTCACGCTCGACAGTAATCTGAAGTGGAATTTGAAATTTAAAAGTGGGGTCTACATATTGCCCTCTCTTGTTTACAATTGAATTAATTTGTACAACCATAACTAATTAAAGTGTTATTTCTTTCAGTAAAATGCAAAGCTCCAGGGCACACCATAGTGGTGGCTGTCGAAACCAGCAAAAATAAAATACTTGCTTCCTAAGACTAACTTATAGCAGTGGTAAGCAAGGTCGATTCCACAGGGACTGGAGAATTAACTTATTGTTATTGACTAATTAAAAAGGGGGGTTTTTGAGTTTTGCAAACTAAGAAAACTAAGAATATTTAAAATATAAAGATTGATATGAGAGAAATTTCAACTAGAGATATCATCTCCGTTATGGTTTGTTCGATTCGATCACAGACAAAACATACATTCAAATTCTTTTCTAGATTGACATGAGTCATTAAAGCCTAATTAACAACTTTTATGTTCTTCCTTAATTTATCGATAGTCAAGATACGATCTAATGACTAATTCCCTAATTGATAGACAACCCTAGAATACGATAATAGGATTTAGCCTTTCAAAAGCATTAAGAAAATAAGAACTATCAATCCTAGCCAATAACACAGTACGACCGATTTATTTAGACTAGATCAAGACTTCTCACAATATGAATCAAATAGTTTCCTAAATCAATTCATATCATTCGTCACTTAGATTAGAACGATTCAAACAATTACGGATTCAAACGTTCTAATTGACTAATTATCAAAACAATACCTGGGCAAAGGATCCTATTTGCACAAACATCAATTCAATAATAGAGAAGCAAAGAGAAATCAAGAATAGAAAACAAATTGAAATTAAAATTAAAGAATAGGTCTCACGAATTCAAACAAACCAAACGTCGAATCAACCTCTAGTTAGAAGGATGAAATTAGCTAGACATGGCTTGAAAAACCCTAAGCAAAAGTCTAAAATCAGAAAAAGAAGAAGAAGACCTAAAAAATCTAAACTAAAAATATATAGGTGAAAAATCGAACTGCCGCCGCGGCGGTGGGCGAGATAATAAAAAAAGTCACGATTTTTGCGAATTCTTCGCCGCGGCGGTGAGCTTCTGGGCGCGGAGGCGGTAGGCCAAAATATTCAACATATGTTGTTTTTCATCATTTTACGTCTCGTTTAGCCTCGATTTACCTCGTATGACTTGGATTCACCTGAAATAGAGAGAACAAGTGAATTCATACTAGAAACTCTATGGAAAAAGCAATAAATGGGGATTTAAACATGAAAGAACAATGATAAAAATCAACATATCAAATAGGATTATGAAAAAGCCAGTCATCTACTTCAACAGGTGTACAAATGCTCGACCTATTAATTTACTTGAATGTATTAAAAGTTAGGTCTATTTTATCTTGCAAAAATTCCAATTTTTCAGAATATAAGAAAGGAATGAAACAGTAAAATCTATAATCCAAACCATTCGATTAATAATAAATCTCATTCTCCTTTAACTAAAACAAAGTTTATATCTTTATTTGAAAAAAAAAGAAGTAAAATATAACAAAGATTCAGAAAAGACAAACCTTTCCTTCAGGAATTGGCCTGCCTGGATTATTGGCAATGATAGAGCTAACAATGTCGCGAATCTGGGGACTTAAACTACCGCTATAAACAAAGTCATAACAAGGAAGCTTAATGTAATACTTATCCTCGCAGGCGGAATGGGAGGGCCAATTTGGAGCTCAGGATTACGGATATCTTTGAAGGCATTGGAAAAATCGACAAAATTAGTTGATTTCAAATACAAACTTGAAAATTAATGTATCAATCTAAAACTAAAAGATGATCCAACAAGATTTATAAAAAAAAAATTGTGATAGCTAAAAGTTAACCGGAGACAAAAAGATATTGAAAGAAAGAAAAAAAAATCATATCCATTACTTTCAAACATTTTTCATGATTCTGAAATCCCAAAGAAACTAGTTTCTTTCAGTTCATAATTCTGAAATCCCCAAATAAATTAAAAAAAAATCTTTCAGTTCTAAAATCCCAAAAGAAAGAGAGATAACTCTGGTTCCTAATCAAATATAATATGATTGCATATTGCAATTTCAATATACGTGTTAACTAACATATTGTTGTAAATGGGTTGTCAATTAGGAAAACCTGTCTGTTTATTCGATTCAGATCCCCAACCTCTGAGCTTTCCAAGCTCCTCCGCTCTCAGATCTCGTCGTTCGTCTAGTTTCAATCTCAGATCTCTGTCTTACGTCCAGTGTGCTCCATGACATTTTTCGTTCCGATCTACGCCCAAGCCAAGCCACTGTCATCCGCCTCTCAGATCCACGCCACCGTTTCCGAGCTTTCTATTCGCTTGCTCTCAGATCCACATCGTCATCAGTCACCATCGTCAGTCGCCTCTCAGATCCGTTTTCTTGGTGACAGCTGTGGGATTTGTATAAAAAGGGAAATATAGTTGTGGGATTTGTATTGAATTGTAATCTGATTGCCCTGACTGAAGCTTCTACCAGCTGCCCGCTTCCCTGCCCAACACCTTATTTGCTGCCCAGCACCTTGCGTGCTGCCCGCGCTCCTGCCCGACACCTTTTGGAAACTTATTTGGGTTTATTATGGACTAGATTTTTTACCACGTGCGATGCACATGTAACCTTTTTTTTTTAATAAAACAAATTAAAGTTTATATTACAATTATATGTTTTATTTCATACTAATTAGTAATTAATTTATAAAATAAAAAACACTTTAAATTTAATATTTTTGGGTATTAGATAGATGATGGATTTTTTATTTTTTATTCTTTATTATTTAAAAGGTTTTCTGATATCTCTTGTATTTATTTTATGTATACGTAAATATAAAAGTAATTTTAAAATAGTATTAGCTAAATACATCTAATTCCTTTATAATATTTTTTTTTTGTAATTATAGTCTTGAATTTAAAGTTATTAACTTGTCTAAAAAATTAAATAATTAATATAAACGATTAATTTAGAGCTTCAACTCAATTAATATCAACGGTTAAAAAAATGACTAGTGGATTTTGAAATTTTAAAAATAACAAAAATCACGAATAGAATTATACCCTAGAAAAGAAATCTAATAGTAGTAAGCAATACCATGAAAAGAAAATGTAGTCATAGGTTTGATTTGATAATCAATTCAACATTCATATGAGATTATGGGAAGGAACAAAACTGAAATGGATTGGTACAATGGCATCACTCAGCCACAAATTCAACTAAGAAATCACCATTTGCAATTCTTTCACCAATCTCTTCGGCTTCTTTCATTATTATCTTCCTTGCTCCTCCATCAATCACACAATTAGCACTTCTTATTTCATTTCGTGTTTTTGCAATGGTTATTCTAATAATAAAAGATTTATATAGCTTTTAATTAATTAATTTGTAACACTTGTGGAAAATGAAAAGACTTTATTGATTTGTGAAAGTAAGTTGATTAGACTTATCTAACTATCATATGTAATTAATATTTTTAAATTAATTTATCTATAAAAATTTGCAAATCTAGTTTATTATTTTTAATAGAAATAAGATATTGATTAATTTTTAAAAAAAATCACTAAATGATGGTATAAAAATGTATTTTTAAAAATATATTTTGAAAGTTTTCATAACAACAATTCATATTTGCAAATTAAGTTATCTCGGAAAAAAATTGCAATTTAATTTTATTATTTTAATAGAAAAAATATTAATTAAAATAAAACAAATAATCACTAAATGATAGTATTAAAATATCTTTTATATATAGTTTTTTGTTCTCTTAATAAAATTATAATTTAGATATTTAACCATAAAAAATGCATTATGATAAAAAAAAAATTGAAGCATTATGATAATATATGGTGAGATTAAATATTTTGTCACTAAAGAAAAACATATCTAATACAATTGTTTAAAAAACTAAAGTAGAATAAGATTTATGAAAGATAATAAAATACTTACATTTTCAAGATGATCTAGATGTTTTGTTTCTTGAACTTTAGAAGTAAATTTCCTCTTCTTGGTTGGAAATGTTCAAGATCCTATATTAAAGTATGATCTCTTACCTGCAGTGTTTAAATTTTGAACAAGAATTAATTGAGTAAATGGCCATTTTTTTGGGATCTCTTTATTATTTAGCCACCTTCCAATATATTTAACTATTTAGCCACTCTAGGATCTTGATACTATTTTCATTCCAAAAATACTCTTTTTATTTTGAATTTTTTTATTAATATACCACCAATTTTATCATTCTTTATTTCCATAATTAATTTGATTTGCTATGATTTATTTTATCCTTGATTCTATCCCTAATATCTAGCCTCTTTTTTCAAACATGCGATTTCATCATTTATTTTCTCAGCCATTTCATATATATTTTTTATCATAATTAATAATTAAATATGATTTTGTTGTGATTTTATTATATCCTTGATTTTCTCCCCCAATTTATTGATTTTTTTTTGTTACGTATCATTGTTCATATCTCAAGACTTTTATTCATGAAAGCATTTTCTCAAGACTTTTACTTTAAAAAAAACAAAAGAATAGTTCAATCATGTTATATGATTTTCTGGCAAAATTTTCATCCTTTAAAAAAGAGAAGATTGATTATCTTTTTATTTCCTTTCCTGCAGATTCAGAGTTTGAGAATTAAATGGATTGCTACAATCGCAAGTGTTTGGATCCGATGGATCTGTTGTCCTTCTTAAACTTTCGACATATATTCCTCTCTTATCAAATTCACCTAACATTACGACCAATCTACACTCGACACTATTTCTGTCTTTAAAGACATCGGCGCCATCGTTGGAGTTCTCGCCGGCCTCCTTTACTCCGTCGTTGTCTCCAATAATCGACGCCACCTTAGTGGGACATGGGTGGTTCTCGTGGTGGGGGTTGTCCAATACTTCATCGGATACATTTTTAAATGTACAGTACGTTGATGAGGCTGGAGAACGAATAATAAGATGTATTGTATTGTATAGTACAATATCGAATGTACTTACTATACGCTACACTGAGTACATTTGTTTAGTCGAGTACATTACAAATGATGTACACTACAGTGGAGATATTTTACTAATCTGGTTTGTACAATATATTTGTTTTTACAATACATTATGTTGATGAAGGACTATACAAAATGTACAAGTAAGGTTAGTGATTCTTTTTAAAAGAGTATGTTTTTTTCTTTTTAAAAGTGATTTTTTTATATTTGTTAAGATTTTATTTTTTATTTTTATTTTTATTTGATGTATTTTATATTATTTTTTTCTTTTAAGAGTTAAGGGTCTTTTTAGTATTTTTACTTTAAAATTCTCTCTCTTAGTGGCTATTTACTTTAAAAAATATTCAACTGGCTAAATCCTGAAAATTAGTCAATTTAGTGGCTAGATACTTAAATAGCCCGAAGAACAATATTCTATAAAAAAAATTGATAAATTAAAATTGTAGTACGTAAATTACATTACATCTCTACTAAAAAATGATATAGTTTGAGATGAATTTCTTATTGATGATAGTCTCACTCTGACAACTATTATTTATATAATTAAATAATCGTATATTCTTGAAAACAAAAACAAAAAAAATATTCAAATAGTGAAATATAATGTTTCAATATTTTTTTAACACATATCCTATCTAAACATATGAACTATCAAATATTAACTCGATTAATGCTTACCTGTCAAACAACGTAGCGTGATCAAGTTTTGGATTGGGCAAAAATAGAGGGAGATGAAATTGATAGTAGATTATTTGTGGGTTTAAATACAAAAAAGAGGCCCTATAAAATTAAATTAATTTAATTGAAGTTGAACATTCACTTAAGTTATGGAATACCAAAAGACTGAGGGAGAGAGCACCTGTTGGCGTGGGTGGCTCTTCATTTCAATATGTGTATTAGTAATTTGTAATTTAATTGTAAATAATAATTAATTGACGATAATTAATTCAAGTTGGACATTCAGTTATGGAATAGTAAAAGGTTGAGTTGAGGGAGAGATTGCCAGCTGGCAGCAGCAGTGGCCTATGAAAAATCTTCACATTATGTATTAGTAATTTGTAATTGTATCTTCCATATACAATTTTGAAAGTATGTTTGATAAAATTCACGTGCATTTCCCATGCTTTCTTTTCAATATTTGAGATTTTAATAATTTATTTGATTTTTTTTCATATATTTCATAAAGTTATTTAAGATGACTAAAACTATTTTTAATATATAAATAAATATTAAAAAAAAACAAAATTTATATGCTTATTACGTGACTCAAATAAAGAATTTTTAAATTTTAATTTTTTTATCTTCGATATACAATTTTGAAGGTACGTGTGATAAATTTCACGTGCATTTCACATGTTTTCTTTTCAATATTTGAAATTTTAATAATTTATTTGATTTTTTTTCCATATATTTCATAAAAGTATTTAAGATGACTAAAACTATTTTTAATATATAAATACATATTAGAAAAACAAAATTTATATGCTTATTACGTGACTCAAATAAAGAATTTTTAAATTTTGATTTTTTAAAAACTATAATTAGGTATATTTAATAGTTTAATTATTCTATAGTTTACTTAATTATTTTAAGGAGCATATGTTAATATTATATATACATAAAATTAAACTTGAATAATATTATATATACATAAAATTAACTTCATAATTTCTATATTAATGGTTTATTTTTAATAGGTTTTTTTAATTACTATAATCATTTGAAATTGTTTTTTTTTACAAAAATAATAATTTTATTTTATTTACAAGATTTTTTCTATTACGAAACAAAGAAACATAATAAATATTAATAAAACGATTTAATATCCAAGTCTAAAATGAAAGAAAAAACTAACGAGATGCAAGGTTTGCAATATGAACTCGTTTCCCTTCCATATTTCTTAAATAAAATGAAGATTCACTATCTTTAACCTTAATATATGTTAATAAAAACCGGAGTAGATATACAAGTTTAATTGTTCTCTAAAAAATTTAAACTTAACGAAAATACCATACAAAAGTATCAAGCAAATAATAAACATTAACAAAATATAATTCTTCACAAATCCATATCAATCTAGCAAAGTAGGAAAATCCTTATCAATCCAACAAAGTAACAAGAAAATCATTATCACTCTACCTAAAATTTAGAACACACAAAGTTAACAAATCCATAACACACAAAGTTCAAAAACCTTTGTTAGGACCTATTTCTCAAATTTAATAAAATGAATTCGTATGCTTATATTGTGATTAACTAATCAGAATCAAATCTAAGGGTTTCGTGTGTTATAACACTGACTGCTCGATAGAACCAAAAATACAACAGGATGTAAATATACAGTTCAATTATTCAGAAACTTAAAACTCGGAAATCAGCATCTCACGGGGCCAAACCCAGAACAAATCCACTAGAATTAATTAGTTGTACAATACAAGAATGTAAACTGAAAAGCACAAATTAAAAGAACTCCTTTCTTTGTTTGTCTTTGGTTATTCTTCACAACGACTTCATCTACAATGGATTATCACAAGCTCCCCTTGTGAGAAAGACGTCCCGAACAAGATCCCTTTGTACAGAACTTTCACGAGAAACTCCCTTCCTCGATTTAAAGTTGTAGGACTTCTTTTCTCAAGAATCCTTCAACTTGAAGCTTTGTTGAATGAAGATGATTGAGTCACTTTGATGCCCACTTATCAAACAAAATCTTGTCACAACAATAACGCCAATAACATAACCAAGATTCAGAATTAAAAAGCTTGAATTCAGACAAAGAAGCAGCTCATATTTTATAACCCTTTTCGAACAAATCTGAAAGGAAGTGATGTTGGAAGGGCCAGCTAAGAACAACTAATTTAGCACAATCAATCCCTAAAAAATGCAATCAGAAAGCTGGAAAGAAGGAAACAATTTTCGTGGGTTTACAAGAAAGAGAGAGAGAGAGAGAGAGAGAGAGAGAGAGAGAGAGAGAGAGAGAGAGAGAGAGAGAGATGCAATGGAAGCAAATAAAAGAATGTTTAGAAATTATGGAGGAGAAGGGGGATTTATAAAATCTGTCTTTTCATTTAAGGATAAAAAGAATTAAAATGATTTTCTTTTTATTTATGACAAAATAAAATGCCAAAACTAAAGGTTAAGAAAAAAACCTTTTAAGATAACTTTTTCAACAACCTTAAAACACATCAACATAGACTCAAAACTTTTTTTTGCTTAAGCCATGCAACTTGTATTTCAGGCTTTCCTATAGCACCAAATATTTCTCTGTACTCCCTTTTGGCAAAAATGTCAGCAACCTTCATATACAACTCATCACCTTCCACAATCTCAGGTAGGCCTTTCAAAGCATTGATCACTTTAAGAATACTACACCCTGGTGAATCCTTTCTTCTATTTTCTATGACTTCACAAATGCGATCTAATTTTTTAGATAATTTTAAAGCTGCTCCAACTCTTGGTCCAACCTTTTTCTTCTTTTTCTCTCCTTCATGAGTATGAGCTTCACTAGCATCAACATCATTAGTAGCACTCTCTATGTTGTTAAAGTCATTGTCATTGAACTCTGTGTCTCCAACTGTATCGTTATTATTACCCTCCTCATTGTCATTAATTTGAAGTAAACCTTGAGATGGGGCCCAAGCTCCTACTCCGGTTACTTCGGCATCTTTAAAAAGAATATCTAATTGATCCACTTTTTGTAACCCTTTTGCCCGAAATTTCGCTGCCTCGAGAACAAGCTATAAAAGAAAACAATAGTATTTTGTCAAAGCCTGCAAAAGTACAAGAATGAATAAAAGGGTGTGATGTGTACATTAAAGCTACTGAAATGTGGAAACTTGAAGTCATAGATGTTGCATTCATTTTCATATCTTAACAATAATCAATCTAAGATTAAAAAAAAATCATAATTTCTAAGTTAAACATATCAATGTGATTGAGGAGATATTAGTTGAAATTGGTGTATTTTCTGAGTTGAGCAAAACTATGTGGACGGATCTACTCAAAAACCCAACCACTAGATTTCAATTACCTACTTACCCATTGGAACATCACCACTCACCAGGACAACTATTTATTTAGAAACTCTATAAATATAAACATGTTAAAGATAAAAAAAAATTACATGAGGAGTACATCTTAATTGTAATGGCAACAAAAGTTTTTAAGGGCTATTGAAACAAAATGCTTAAATTCTAACTCATATAACTAGTGAAAACATAGAGGAAAAGAAACAGTAATTGATCATCCAAGACATTTATAACAGAGGAAGATCTATCTATTTGACAATAGTTTATTAAAAATAAGAAGAGAGTTTAAAGAGAATTAGAGAAACATTAACATTAGAAGATGTATTGATGATATATTTGATTTCTATATCATTATTCAATTTTCTTTCTTCCAAATTCATAAGATTTTTTCATTTATCATTTCATCAACAAAAGTTAAGAAACACAAGAAGTATCAAAATAGACATTCAAATGAAGAATACAAGAAGGATCAAAGACAAGCATGGAGCAAAATTATTGAAATTATGCAGTAAGCAGCTTGAGGTCATGTAAGTACCAACAACAAAAAAAACTTAAAAGGAAAAGTAAAAAGAAAATAAGAAGCTAAGCAAATTAAAGGGCTAAAAAATACACATTCAGATTCTAAAAGTTGTAAAAATCATATTAAAAGGGTGCCCCACCAAATATAAGAATAAAAAATGAAAAGAAATCAGTAAATTAGAGGAAGGAGAAGCTGATAGTTATGCACTCATGAGAGTTTTTTCTCTGTTGCTAGATTCAATGAGGTCTGAATGTGATTGAGAGAAGAAATAAGGTTAACTTTGCCCATAAATATAATTATATATATATATATATATCTAGACTCTAACTAGGCCATAATCAAGTCCTCTAGTTTTCTATGAACAATTTATTAATGAAGCAATTTGCTTAATTTCTCTCTTCCTCCTTCTCTCTCCCTTTGCCGATTTTCTTAGTGCATTGGGAAGAAGAATATTTTTTTCTTCTTCCCAATTTCTTCTTAAGTTCGATCCCACAATCGGATTTTGTTTGATCGATTAGGATATAACGTAGATGATCCGGTGTTGCTGAGGATTTGATGCTGTAAAGAAACCTCCAACCAATTCTCCATATATTACTCAATGTAAGTAAAAGGCCTTTAATTTTCGAAAATAGCATGAATCTACATGTGTTTTATCACAAATTGCATGATGTTAATAGATTCGTAATTAAATGTTAATTAGTTTATTAAATCAAATTCCGTTATTTTAGTAAATCACTCCCTTCAAAAAATGGAGTAAGATCATCTTCTCCCATATCAACAACATAAAAATCAGCAGGAAAGGCCAAACCGTTTACTTGAACTAAAATATCCTCTAAAAGACTATCAGGATAAACATTAGATCTATCAGCTAATTGAAGTATCACACCAGTTTCTTTCAATTTACCAATGTTTAAAGATTTATAAACAGAAAGAGGCATAACATTAATTGAGGCACCTGGATCTAGCGTGGTTTTTTTAAATTTAACATCTTCTAATTGACAAGAAATAGCAAACATACTTGGATCTCTACCTAATGAGGCAATTTCTTTTGGAGAACAGCAGAAACACTCTCCCCTATACTCACTCTTTCATTACCTTTCAACTTCTTCTTATTTGTGCACAAATCCTTAAGAAACTTAGAATATCGAGGTATTTGTTTAATTGCATCAAGTAAAGGGATGCTTACCTCAATTTTTTGAAAAGTTTCAAGTATCTCTTTTTCTTCTTCCAGTTTCTTGGAGTTGATCAATCTAGATGGGAAAAGGGGAGGAGTTAACACTACCTTTAATTGTAGTTTCTTGACTAGATCATTTGGTGAAGAGATCAAGACTTCTTTTTCAATTTCCTCCTTTTCAACATGCTTATGCTCTTTCCTTGGATTTTCTTCCAACTTTTTCCCACTCCTCAAGGTAATTGCACTTACATGTTCTCTTGGATTTGTAACAGTTTGTGATGGTAATTTACCTTGGGATTCGATTTGGCTGAGAGAAGATGTGAGATGACCCTCTTAGACCTCCAAGTTTTTGATACTTGTGTTTATATTTTGAAAATTCGCTCGAGTTTATTGCTGAAATTGTATAGTATTCTGCTGAAACTGTTTAGATGTGTTAGCCAAATTTTGAATAAGATCTTTTAAAGGAATACCTAATTTGGTACATGGGTTATTGTTGAGGAGGTGGTCTTTGTTGTCCTTGTTGGTATTGAGGAGCTCGAGACCCATTAACTGAGATTAGGATGATCCTTCCATCCTGCATTGTAAGTGTTAGAAAAATGATCATATCGTCTTTGTTGTCCACCTTGGTTTCCTCCTTGAAATTCTCTCACAACATTGGCGGATTCATGTGATTCATCTTGAAGTGTAGGGCACAAATCAGTTGAGTGATTTGGCGCAGTGCAAATACCACAAACTTTCACCTGATGGTTATTACTGACAACCAATTGTTGAACAAGAAAAGTTAGATTTTTAATTTGATTTTCCATCCACTTTGTTGACTAGTTGCAGTCATGGTGGTGATCAATCTCCAAGCTTCAGTTGGAGTTTTATTTACTATCGCACCTCCACTAGTGGCGACCATCAACCTCCTTTCAATCTATGCCAATCCTTCGTAAAAGTACTGAATGAGGAGTTGTTCTGAAAAACCGTGTTGTGGGCAACTCGCGCAAAGCTTCTTGAATCGAGTCCAATACATGTGTAAAGTCTCATTGTTCTTATGTGTAATCCCAGAAATCTCTCTTCGAATGTTTGAGGCTCGAGATGAAGGAAAGAATTCATCTAGAAATAATCCAGCCAAATCAGCCCAAGTACTTACAGAATTAGGAGGTAGATCAGCATGATCAATTAATGAGAATGGGAAGGCTCGTAGTTTAATCTGATCTTCAGTTACCCCTTCTGGCTTCATGCTTTGGCAGACGACATGAAAAGCCTTCAGATGCTTGTTGGGGTCTTCATTATCTAGACCTTTAAAAATAGGAAGATAGATTAGTCAGATTTTAATTCAAAATTTACCTGTATAGCAGGGTATTGAATGCATAAAGGCTCCTGAACAAATGTAGGAGCAATCAACTCCTTTAAAGTTCTCTCAGCATTAGCCATTGTTTCCTTGGCTTCAGAATCACCAGAGGATTCAAAAATATTGTGCAGCGAAGTCTCTTCTTCAAATGAAGAGGATGAGGATTCTAACTTATTTTTCAGTTTAGTTTCCTTCCTCAAGTGTTTTGTCATCTTCTCAATTTTTGGATCAAATTGCAATTCACCTGTACAAGAAGAGTGAGGCATCAAATAGAACAAAACTAAAATTTAATTAGAACCGAGTCCCCGGCAACGGCGCCAAAATTTGATGGGTGTCGAAACCACCAAAAATAATAAACTTACTCTTGGAATTTAAAAATCTGTAGTAGTGGTGAGAAAGGTCGATCTCCACAGGGAAAAGGGAATTAAATTAAAGTTAACTAAAAAAGGGGGGATTTTGAGTTTTGGAAATAAAACAAAAAAGAAAACAAAATTAAAAAGAATAAGAAATCAATAGAGAAAGCTTCCAACTAAAGGTTAATCTCGGTTATGGTTCATTAATTTGATCTTCGATTACTAAACATGCATTCCTAAATTCTTCTCTAAATTGGTTGAAAACCAATCAACAACTTATAAGTGCTATTCCTTATCTTTTCGATAACCAAGATATGATCATTGATTATTCCCTAATTAACAGATACCAAACATAAAAATTCCATTAAGAAGTGCTTTTACTCATGGCAAAAGTGATTTTAACCATGGTAAAAGCACTCCCAAACACACCCTCAAAAAATGATACGCATTGCAAATTCACTCCCTTTCTCAAAAAAAAAAAAAGGTTTAGGGTTTTTTAGGGTGAAATGCGGACTCCTATTTGTGGAGTTATGTTCTTTTATTCACATAGTTGAGAGCGATCTGTAAGAACGCTCAATACACTCCTGTTTTGGGAACATGACTAGATAAGTAGCTGGGAACTCATTTTCACCAGATGGAATTCATAACTTTTCTATAAATTAACGGTATCAGTGCGATACCTAAAAATTTTTAGGAACTTTAGGAAACTCCCTTGATGTACTGATTCGAGACATGAACAAGTGACGTCACGACTTCTATTGATCACAGAAGTATCTTATCTCTAGTTCGACTAAAGATAAAGTTCATTGGAGAATCAGCGGGAACACAAGGATAAAGCGGTAATTACAGGGGCAAAACGGTAAATTTATCCGCCTGTAATTATGAGGGTTCCACGTGAAGGATATATCACAGATATAAATAAAAGATAAACTAAATGGACATAACTCATCTATAGTGAGGGGAGTTCAACTATGAATCTATAGTGGAATTATTCATAGTTAGATAATAAGTAATTAATTGATTATGTGTTAATCACTTAATTGACTAATTATTAAGCCCATGATCTATAGGTCCATCGGGTCCCTATGCTAGCCCAAATATCGTAGTCGCGAAATCAAGTAGAAGAAATGGAAATTTTAAGTAAAGTGAATTACTTGAAATAGGCAATATTAATTGTTTAAATATTGAGTATATTTAAATGGTAATTAATTTAAACATTATTAATTGTTTAAATAATGAGTTTATTTAGACAGAAAATTAATAATGAAATATTATTAATTAGATATTATTAATTATTTAAATATTGAGTATATTTAAATGGTAATTAATAATTTGAAATTAATTGACAATTATTAATTGTTTAAATAATTAATTTTATTTGAACGGAACTTAATAATTAAAATTAATTAATTAATAATAAAATATTATCAATAAGTTATTAATTAAATAATGAGTTTATTTAATGGAAATTAATAATTAAAATATTTATTATTAATTATTTAAATAATGAAAATTATTTAAATGGAAATTAATAATTAAATATAATTTGATAATATTTAGTCAGGAGAAAATATTAATATTATTAATTGTTTAAATAAAATATTTTATTTAAATAGTAATTAATAAATTAATTAATTAAGTTGGACTTATTAATTTAAGAGAGAGTTTCAAGCCCAATTGGATTAATGAACCCAATTGAAATTGGCCCAAAATAATTAATTAAATAAATTTTATTTATTAATTATTTATTATTAATTTTGGCCATCATAGATAATTTGTAGGAGATAATTATTTGAATTATATCCTATAATAATTATATAGATTTATTTACCCAAGATAAATAAAATAAAGAAAAGAAAATATTCTCTTATTTATCTATGGCATTTTAGAAATACCAAGATAAAGTAAAAAGATAATTCTTTTTATTTTTTGTATTTATCTCCATGGATTAATCCTAATGTGATTAGGATTCCTATTTTCCTATAAATAGGAGGCTTGGGTCATTCATAAATCACACAATTTAATTCCTTAGAAATTCGGAATTCTCTCTTCCTCCTCTCCTCCCCTATTGCCGATTTTCATAGGCCATTGAGAAGAAAAATATTTTTTTCTTCTTCCCAATTTCTTCTTAATTTCGATCCCACAATCGGATTTCGTTTGATCGATCGGGATATAGCGTAGAAGATCCGGTGTTGCTGAGGATTTGATGCTGTAAAGAAACCTTCAACCGATTCTCCATTAATCAGTCAATGTAAGTTCCGGTTTTAATTTTCGAAAATATAAGCATGTTCTTCGTGTTTTTATCACAAATTGCATGATATTAATAGATCCTAAATTAAGTGTTAATTTGTGTTACTAAATAAATTCCGCTAATTTAGTAAATCATCCCTTCACCCATGTCTTATAGATAAGCTTTAATGGATATATCAAAGTGGATTAAAGATAGATACAGAGTAATTTAACATTAATCGCCACAGGTACAAGTTGAGCCTGCTCCAATTGTATCTTGAGTCGCACCCTTTTTTCCCCGGCATCATGAATTATATCATCATATGAGTATTGTTTGATAATGATATTAAGACCTTTTAAATATTACATCAAATTGATACGAGTCTACAACCATATGAGATGGAGATAAAATTTAGATTAGAAGTACAGAATGTATAGAATTATTGGAAAGACGATGCAATTGTATTTCATTCATTGTATTCTTCTTATAGACTTTACAATTGAGATATATATGTAAACAATATTGTAATAAGTATTACAGACTATTAATTGATAATTTACAGCATGGATGGGAGAGTACAGCTGTTGATTGACGTGATTTAAGTAATTGACTAATTGTGTGGAATTAATCACAATTGGAATTAGCCTCCAATTGACAAGTCTGGAGTATATCTTCAGCATTGGGCCTATTTTAGATTCATGTAAGAGTGGGCTTGGCACCTTAGGCCCATAGGCTTTAACTCCCCCCTCAAACGAGAGGGATCTGAGAGATTGGAGAATTGAAAGACCCCGAGGTTGACCTGTAATAATCAAAAGGAGGAAAAAAATTAATCTGATCGTGAGCTTCAGCTAGGTGAATTAGGGCCAGAAAGTTGCGGCACATTCCTTTAATCAAGTGGGGAAGACACCAAGCTGGCTTCGAAATGCCGCGAATTTTTCTTCAGAGAGTGGTTTCGTTAGGCAATCTGCGATTTGCTCAGTCGTTGGTACATATCTTACTTCTAATTCTTTGGCAAGAACTTTGTCTCTCACAAAGTGAATATCAAGTTCTACGTGCTTGCTTCTGGAGTGGAAAACCGGGTTAGCAGCCAAGGATAATGCACTCATGTTATCACACCATATTACTGGAATTATAGGGGAGTTGAATTTGATCTCTTGAAGTAACGCTTGCAACCAACTAATTTCAGCAGCTGTGTTAGCGAGAGATCGATACTCGGCTTCTGTGCTAGACCGAGCGACAACATGTTGTTTTCAATATGACCATGAAACAAGGGAATTGCCAAGGAACACACAGTATGCTGAAATCGATTTTTGGTCGTCAAGATTACATGCCAAATTGCATCTGTATAACCCATAAGAGGTAAAGAGCTAGCTGTTTTAATGTGAAGACCGTAGTTCTTAGTTCCCTGGAGGTATCTCAAAACTCTTTTAACTGCTTGCCAATGAACTGATGTGGGGTGTTGCATAAATTGACTCAATTTGTTGACTATATAGGAGATTTTTGGGCGAGTATGGGTCAGGTATTGAAGTGCACCTATTGCACTTCTGTACGGTGTGGGGTTTTCAAGTAAATCTCCCTCATTTGCGGATAACATTTTTCCGGTAACAGCTGGTGTTGGGCATGGCTTAATATGAGTCAAATCTAGTCTGTTCAAGAGGTCTGAGATGTATTTTGATTGAGTCAGAAACATTCAAGTGTCATCTCTATTCACTTCAATGCCAAGAAAGTACCATAGTTCACCTATATCTTTAAGAGTGAACAACCGATTCAATTCGTGAATGAAGCGAGTTATAGCCTCCTTGTTGTTCCCTGTGACCAATATATCATCTACGTAGATTAATATAAAGATGGTCATTGTACCTGTGTTAAGAAAGAATAAGGAGTTGTCTGCCTTGGAGTTTAAAAATCCCCATTCAAGTAGAACTTTCTTTAACCTGTCGTACAAAGCTCTTGGTGCTTGTTTCAATCCGTAGAGGGCTCTGTTTAGCTTGCAAATGTGATCAGGTTTAGTTTTGTCTACAAATCCATCAGGTTGAACCATGTAGACATCTTCGTGAAGTTTGCCATTTAGGAAAGCATTATTAATGTCAAGTTGTCTTACTTTCCAGTTCTTGGAGACTGCAATGGATAAAATTACTCTAATAGTAGAGGATTTTATGACTGGGCTAAAAGTCTCAGTAAAATCTAAACCCGGTGTTTGGTGAAACCCTTTAGCAACAAGTCTGGCCTTATATCGTTGAATGCTCCCATCTGGATTATGTTTCACTTTAAACACCCATTTGTTTCCAACTAAATTGAAGTTAGGAGAGAAGGGCACAAGTGTACATGTGTTGTTTTTATTAAGAGCTTCCATCTCCTCTTCCATAATATTTTTCCACTCTATAACAACAAGGGCATCATTGACCGTTCTAGGTTCTTCCTTTTGTGAGTCAAGTTTAGAGACTGCCATAAAAGTTCTGATTTTAGGTTTATATATACCACTTTTGGCCCTGGTTTGCATCGGATGAGCTGACCTTTCTTTCTCTAAAGAATTTGTAGGAATTTCTTCTTCACTTACAGGTTCAAACTCAAAATGTTGCAGCTCATGTGATTCACTAGATATATTATTGTCTTGACTCTGACTTGGATAAGAGGAAGGTACTGTTGCAGTTGATTCGGGAAGCCTAGAATGATCCTCTAAAATGGGAGATTCAGGTACTGAAGAGCCTCTTGGATTGGGTTCGACTAAACTAGGCAATGGGTTATCATCATGAATAATGGTTGATGGATTTGGAGAAATAAGAGAAGGAGTGGGAGTTAAATGAGAGGGTGTATTCAACCAAGTAACAATGGTTTCATGTGAGGATTGGACAGACGGAGAGGTAGTAAGAAAGCCATGTTGAAACGAAAACTCATTTTCATTAAATATGACGTTTCTAGAGGTATACACACGCCCACTTGAGCTTAAGCACTTATAACCCTTGTGTGACTCACTGTAACCAAGGAAAACACATTTAGTGTTGTGAAATTAAAATTTTTGATTTTGATAAGGTCGTAGGCAGGGAAAGCATGCACATCCATACACTTTTAGGAATGAATAATCAGGTTTTCTTTCAAATGCCTTTTCCCAGGGAGACATATTGTTTAGTACAGGAGTGGGTAGTCTATTTATGATGTAAGTGGCTAAAATAAAGGCTTCACACCAATACCTAAGTGGCATTGATGCTTGTGCAAGTAAGGTTAGGCCCATTTCCACTATATGTCTATGCTTTCTCTCTACAACCCCATTTTGTTGACTTGTGTGTGGACATGAGTGTCTGAATTCAATCCCTTTATCCTTTAAAATTGGTTGAAACGGTCGAAATTCTCCTCCCCAATAAGTTTGAAGGGTTTTTATTTTTCTTTCAAACTTGTTTTCAACTAGATTTTGATAATGGGAGAACGTAACTAAAGCTTCTGACTTGGTTTTTAATGGAAATATGTGGGTGAGTCTGGTATAGTCATCAACAAAACTAATGTAGAATCTAAACCCCGATATGGAAGTGACTGGTGATGGTCCCCAAAGGTCACAGTAAATAAGCTCAAGTGGACTAGTAGTATAACTTTTTGAAGCTTTAAAAGGAAGCGAATGAGATTTACCAAATTGACATGCATCACAAAACTTTTGTTCTTCATTGATTGAAGTTTTTACATTACAGTCTTTGAGAAGTAAATTTAGGACACGACTTGACAAGTGACTTAGTCTTTGATGCCAGATTTTTTTGACGCTACTGGAATTAAAAGTACTTGAATTTAGACCAACATTAGAGGTGACCTTAGAACATGACTCTTTGACTTGAGAGACAGTAAACACTCTTGGACTGGAAGTAGCTTTTGAAGCTTTATTTGTCTGACATAAGTTGGATTTGAAGTTTCTAAGGTCTAGTTGATAGAGGCCATTCTTAAGTGTCCCTTGCAACAACACCTTCCCGGTTTCCTTGTCCTTCACAAGACAACAATTAGAGTAAAATTCAATAAAGAGATTGTTATTAGCAGTCAACTTTGATATACTAAGCAAGTTCCTCTTAATTTGTGGTACATGTAGGATATTTTTTAAGAGAATGGGAATTCCTTCTGTGTATTTGGTTTTAAAGGAATAAAAACCTACATTAGCAATCTTGAGTTTAGAACCATTACCCACAGTGATTGATTCATTACCAGTATACTCTGTTCTGAGATTTAGGTTGGACGCATCAGGAGTGATGTGGTTTGTGCACCACTATCTGCAAGCCAATTGGGATCACCAACTGTCTCCGGGGTAGCAATAAAGGCGTACGTTCCGTTGTTATTCTCATTGTTGTGTGAACCTCCATTATAGCTTTCATCATATCTGAAATAACATATCGCTCCTGAGTGTCCATATTTCCCACACACTTGACAAGTGGGTTTGGAATTGTTCCCTCTTCCACCTCTACCTCTAGGTTTGTAGTTTCCTCTTTGGTTGGTGTAGTTACCTCTTCCTTGACCTCTATTTGAATTTTGTCCTCTAAAGGTGTCTTTGCCTCTTTGAGTTATTTTGTTGGCCATATGCAACATTTGCTGTCATATTTCCAGCATCTTGGCTTCCATTGATCACATTTAAATGGATGAGGGTGTTTTCAAATGTGAGAAGAGTTGCATAGGCTTCTTGCCAATTCATATTCTCTCTGTTATTGATTTGATAAATGATTGGTAGATATTCAGCATCTAATCCTACAAGAACACATGAGATTAGAGAGTTGGTTTCAATTGTTTCTCCTGCCAAAGAAAGATTGTTAGCTATTTGCTTCATAAGAGCCAAATATTCAGTCATTTTCAAATTGTTCTTTCTTGTATTTTGCAGGCTAGCCTTCAACTGGTTTATTCTTGCCCTGTTGGTGGTGCCAAAGAGTTCTTCAAGTGCTTTCCATACTTCTCTTGAAGTCTTGAAGGTGATTATCTCATTTGCAATGGCTTGAGTCATTGAAGCATAAAGCCAGCCCAATAAGGACTGGTCAGTAGTCATCCAAGCTACAAATTCGAGATTGACAGTGAAATCTGTTGTTGTGGTGTTGTTTCCAGGTGCAAGAAACTCCGAGGGTTGGGCTTTAGTTCCAAGGATATGCCCATCTAATTTCTGACCTCGGAGTATGGCTAGAATCATTTGTTTCCAGAGGAGGTAATTCTTTTCGTCAAGCTTTACCGTGAGGGCTGAACTGAGAGGATTTCCAAAGGAGGGAGAGGTGGTGATGATATTTTGAGGGCGGAAGCCTTCGATGGCTCTGATACCAAGATAAAATTTAGATTAGAAGTAAAGACTGTATAAAATTATTGGAAAGACAATGCAAATGTATTTCATTCATTGTATTCTTCTTATAGACTTTACAATTGAGATATATATGTAAACAATATTGTAATAAGTATTACAGACTGCCAATTGATAATTTACAACATGGATGGGAGAGTACAGCTGATGATTGACGTGATTTAAGTAATTGACTAAAAGTGTGGAATTAGTCACAATTGGAATTAGCCTCCAATTGACAAGTCTGGAGTATATCTTCAGCATTGGGCCTATTTTAGATTCATGTAAGAGTGGGCTTGGCACCTTAGGCCCATAGGCTTTAATTGATAGAACATTTGAACTATACTCAAATTAGTACGAGTCTTTCTTTTTCACCCAATGTTGAAGAGGGGACTAGGGTTGTATCAACTAAGTCCTTTCATCTTTTTGTTATAGTTCTTTTTTACTCACCATTCTTAGATTGAATCTCACTTTTGAACCAAAGGCTTGTTTGAGTTTGTTTAGTTCTGATATGTCATCTTAATATTTATAAGCTTTTATCTCAAAATCAATTGGTATTGAGAGAAATAACTCATAATATTATATCACGTCAAGTTATTAAAAATATGTCGTGAAAACTTCTTTAAAATATAGGAATTTTAGCAGATTAATTTCTTCCTTAATTTTTTTTTCTATTCTCTTTTGACCAAAGTTGTGAATTTTTCAGGGAAAATCAAAAGGAATTTGTGGAGAAGAAAGCATACCTGAAAGCAACCATTTCCAAGAACATTGAATCAATCTGAGAATTCAGAGGTAAAAAAAAAAAAAAAAAGCTAAGGTTTGATTTTTGATTAAATGTATTATTTTTGTAATATAAAGCCAGAGGCTAAATGCTTACTCCAGTTTCTTCTTTAACTTCTCTGACAATTCCAGAGAATAAGTCCTCTGACTGACCAAAGAGAATATGTACATAATCATTAGTCTATTAATATTAAAAAAATGATAATAATTTGTGTATTAGAATATTGTACACGTAGCTAAGATCCAATTATGACCCAATTTGAAAAACATGTGACTTTTTAATTAATTAATCTATAGTTTACTATAAAGATATACTAGTTTTCTTAACTATCAACATGTCTTTCAATCAAAACAGGGTAATTGTCGAAAAACAACGAACCTTCACAATCGATATGATATTGTCTAGTTTGAGCCTAAACCAGTATAATTTTATTTTTTACTATCCTCTCACTTTTTTTTTTTTTGATAAAACAACATAGAAATGTTCATTACCTTATTGAGATAACCATTAAGAAATTTCACACACCATAGCAACCAAGAACATTTTTCTTTCACCACAAGAACCTGAATAAATATTTCATTTAGGCTTGGAGCCTATTTGGGAGTTTTTAAAAGTGTTTTTTTTAATGGTTATCAAAAACACTTTTAAACACTTCCAAAAGTTATCCCGAATAGACACTTAGTATTCAAAAAAAAGAGAGAGGGGAAGATTTAAAACAGAAAACAAACACCTCTTTCTTGTCATTAATAAGAAATCCTCCAACACCAATCTGATGTGAGGGGCAGAAGGAAGCAGAGAGGGCTCATCAGGAATCCAGTGAGTAAGCATCACATATCCTGCTTCAGCATGGTGGAAGATGAACCCCTCCTGATAAAACAGTATGTAAGTGTCGAGGGTGCGATCAAAGTCTCACATAAGAATCCAAAAGTAAATCCATACGAGTTGAGTTAAGGCTCAAAATAGACAATATCATAACGATGTATACGGAGTTATTTACATTAATTGCCAAAGGTACAAGTTAAGCCTGTTCAATTTGTATCTTGAGCCACACCTATTTTTTTCCCCTGCATCATGAATAATACATCATGTGAATTTAAAAAAAAAAAAAAAAAAAAAAGTTATTTGAGAGTTTTTATAAAATAGAAAAAAAAAAACTATTTAATTTGAGACCTTGAGCCTCCAGTGGAAGAGAGAAGCCTGAAGAGCTGATGAAAAGGCATTTGAATTTGAGGGTAAGCTCTCTGAATTGATGATAATCCCTTCATAATCATCATTAAAATGATCTAGAATCTCCATAGCCATGCTTGGTGAAGAAATCTCTGGAGACATAACATGAAGGGCTGTTCTGATTTTGTGTTCATTGCTGCCACCAACAGAAGCTAGTTTTCTGTTACTTGAAGTTGAAGTTCCTAATTGAATCTTCTCGTTCAAGATATGGCCTGCATTAATTTTCAACTAATCAGAATTTTTGTTGTTATTGTGACTCAGATTTGGCACAAGAATTTGACTTTTCCTCATATGATTTGATTTTTGAAAAGTAGTCCTCCTTTTGAAAAATGAAGCCAAGAAACTATTTAGATATCTTTTAAAAAATGACATAATAATTAGTATAAAACCATAGATTTTTTTTTTTTTTTGAAGTATTGTTGGAGGTCGAATATAGTTTAAACTCACAACCTCAAAGTTTATACTTTAGACAAAGTCATAGTAAATATAAGGCTAGATTATATAGAATAATATATTGTTAGTTTCAATTTATATGGATTTTTTAAAAGTTTTAAGTATACAATCTGTCTTAATTTTTCTATATATTTCGATATGATTCTCTATTAACATTTATTGTCAAAATACTAATAGAATTTAATGTGGTTAACTTTAAGATATACTACCTTCAATGAGGGTCACACAGACTAAAATCAACACCATGATTAGTTTTAATTTTTTATAATTTTAACTTTTTAGCCTTATATATATGGTAGGGATTAGGCAAATTTAGAAGGGAGAAAAGAGGGAGGATTTTGGCAAAGAAAGGGCTACCTTTTAACCACCTTTGGAAAATTGACTTTCTTGAGAAATGAAGAGCAAAATTTCTCTTTTGAAGAATGGAAATTGAAGAAACCAGAGAAATGGACCAAACCCACCAGAGTTCCCATGATATATTTAATAACCAATGGCACAAACCAAGTGAGAATTGCCCAATTTTCCATCTGCCAGCTGCTTATTTTGGTGTATATATATTGCCAAAAATTGGTCTATAAGGAGAATGTGAATAAAATTTTGAAAGCATATAAGCATCAATATTGATAGAACCATAACAAAAGAAAATGATTCAGTTTTATCAAACATAATCCCATTCTGATAGGATAGTAGGAAGCAACCATAATAGGATATCATTTCTATAATGGCTAATTGCCCCTTGCTCATATAAAGAAATGAGAATATGCTGCATATTATTTTAGCATGTCATGGTTTTTTGAGAAGAATAATGAAACATTTTTCTTGGTTCTTGCAGTATTTTGATGACATATTTGGAACTATTCTTATTCTCTTTCACCCCCCTCACCCAAAGTTTATTGGTAAATGCCAAGTACTGGAGTTTTGGGGCAAAATTATTAAGCTTTATTTTGGTCGAAAGGGTTATGAAACCCGGGTATGCAACTTGTGTTTGAATATACAAAGGAATGTGTTTCATAGGCCGAAGTTTATATAGTTTATGTTTGGTTGGGTGTATTTCAGTTTAAATTTTGTGTTATTGAACTCTTTTTAGAGGGGTTAATAAACCCAAATTTTTTACTGATTATAATCCATGGGTTTAATTTAATCAAACTTAAGATTATTTAAACTCATCTAACAAACATATGTTCGATTTATGAATTCTAATCTAGTCCATCCCACTCCTCTTGCCAAACATCCTTAGTCTTTTAATAAATTTTGAATATTAAATATAGCAAATACAGTAGTTACCCACTTACTTTCACATATATTAATAAAATTCCAATGATAAAGACAGACATAAAAAACACATAATTTTATTTTTTCTTACATTAAATTGAGGTTGGAGAGACACAAACCTTCGACATCATAAGAAGGAACTAGGTGCATAATCAGTAGCTCGAGTTAGTCAAAAACAACAAAATTTATAGAAAATTTGGGATCCCTTCAATTCAATCTATACCTCAAATTCAAGTCACCCAATAATAACAATTCACGTCTTTAAGTAACATTTAGGTGAATGGAAATGCTTCATTACCTATAATGAATCTGTTTTCATTTGTTATAATCTGAATTATTATTAATTAATGTTATAAGATTCAAGAGCGCAAAAAAAAAGTGAATTATTCCCTTATTCCCGGACAATATTATAATTAATGTTTATTAGATAAAGATGAAGAATTTCTCAGGCAAAGATGCTTGCAAATGCCACACAATTACTTTTTGAAAGTTTTTCAGAATATTTTTCCCTTGGCAGATTAGAATTCTTATCCATATCATTTTTGGCACAGTTATTTTTGGCCCACATAAAAATTGAAATTAAATAACAGTTCAATTTGTGGATATGAACTATAAAGTACACAAATAAAATAATATCTGGTGGTATTAATTTGATATATTTATGTCACATGCATAGAAATCATTATTATAAGCTATTTTTAAACCATATATTATAGCATGTGTGATCTTTTTCATAGTTTTTTTTTTAAAGAGATATTTTTCATAGTTTACAGCCCTATATATGAATTATTTCATCCAACAACCAAAGAAACCATTTAAAGAATTAATGTGGAAAATTAAACATGACAACAATTTGGCAATATTGGTCCCTAAGTTAATAAATCAAGTTCATTAATAGCAACTGTCAACTGACAAAATTCGGCGTTTAAAATTTTCATCCAAATAATTGCTCTTTAAACGAAGAAAATAATTTAATTACACACTCGTTGTATTTTTTACTTCTTAATTAGAGGTTACTTAAATTTTGCATAAACGAGAGTAAATATTATAGAATAAACAATTAAAAAGCTAATTATAAATATGGTAAAAAAGAATATATTGATAAAGTGATTACTAATCAAAATTTAATTATCGATTATGTAAATCAATAATTATTATAAAAAGTAAAATAAAGAACCAAAGTATCATTATAAAAATCAATAAGTGATATTGGGTTTTTAATATAAATGTCAGTATTTTTCTAATAAAAAATATATTTAATTGTAATTACTTTCATAAAAAAAATACATACAATTTTAGAAAATGAAGCATATCTGCTAAAAAAAACTCTCTTAATTAAGTGGTTTATTTATATGAATTTATCTAACATTATTTACATATACTTGCGTTTATATTCTTTATAAAAACAAAGAGACATTTTTGTTTAGGTGGATGAACAAGTAATTATAGATACATACATTTTTTTATTAAAGTCAATGCACAAATGAACCCTATTACTTCCAAAAAAAACCATATTATTTTATTAATAAGTATTAAAATGGTTAATTAAAATAGTTTATGTTTGGTGGATGAGTTATATACGCAGTTGAAACTTATGATTAAAAAAAAGTTAATAAGTTATTACGCTGTAGTAAAATATATGGGCATGAGTTTTAAAAAAGTAATAAGATATCTAAATCTATTATTAACTATCATCAATATAGTATTCATAGTGAGGTAAAAAAACACTAATTAAAACTCATCCAAAATGTGTGAGTTTGAATCTTCTCGATCTCAATCCACTAATCCTAAACAAACCATCTCAATAGTTTACTTAGAAAAGAAAAGAAAAAAAAAACTATGGGTTGCTTATTTTGATGTGGAAATTGCTTAGTGTTGGTGGAATTGTGGACTGGACCCTCCATCATTTGGTTCTTGGACTGCTGAATGAGAATGTAAACAAACGTGAAGCCATGCCATCATCTTATTAATATTACTTTTTATTTTTGGGAGCCACAACATTTCTTTGATTGGACCCACTTCAATGGAGCCTGTTTTTTTTTTTTTTTTTTTTTTCTAGCTTTAGACCTATCTAAAACAATTATATAATGTGACCAAAAAATTAACAGGACAGTTTTACTTAGGGAAAGTTAATTCTTTTAATAAATCTACGTAATTATTTTTTGGATATAAAAATAATTTTAAAAAATAAAAACAAATATTGTGTGGGTGCTTCGAGATGAAGTTTCATAGACTTTATATTTTTATTTTATTTTAGGGTTTTAAATCAGAGTTGTAATTAGAAGGGGTGGTGGTGGTCCATCAAGTACTTCAAAACTGTTCATTTGCCTTTCAATTGAAGCAACCCCTTCCCCCTCTCTCTCATCATTCATGGCCCACAAGCATCATTTAGCAGTACCCCACCTCAAAAATTCATCTTAAAATAATTGAGAAACTCCCTGAATAAATAAAGTTTTCATCTTAAATTCTATCTCATATATTATTATTTATATCTTTTAATTTCATTTTCTTAAGATTCATACGATTTTATCTCAAAACCAATTGATAACGAGAGAAATAGTTCATGTGGTTCTATAATTACAAGATTTCATCTCAAAATAATTTGGTAATGAAATGAGCGTGATCTGTAATATTAATAAACATTATTAGTTCCGTTGGATCCTTAAACACAATTTTCATTAGGAATCTTGAATAAGAGATCACCATCTTTTTAAAGAAGTTTATAGTAATGTTATATTTATTAATAGAAAAGCAATCCAAAGAGATATACTTTATAATAATATATATAATACGAAAAAAGTATATATAAATATATATCTTTAAAAACTAAATACTACTTTTGATTGTATATGTATTATAGTAACAGCTGTGTGAAGCCGTTTGTTTCCTTTTGCTTTTGTAGTCAAGGGCTCAAAGAAAAGATAGAGAGAGAGAGAGAAACCCAATTTTGCTGTCTTTCTGTGTTTTGAACTGAGAATTGGGGTTTCTATAGATTTTGCTTTGTTTAAATTAAACAAAGGGTTTAAAGGGTCGGTGGGTTTTTGTAGGTTAAATTAACAACACCCCTTTTCCTTTTTTTTTCCTTTCCTTTTGTTTTCAGTTAAAGCTTCTAAATTCTCTACTTCTTTTTTTTATTTTTGGTTGAAAACTTCACACAGTTTCTTCTTTCTCTTCTTCTTGATTTGTTTGGTTGAAGGGATATGAACCAAGGGTTGGTTTGTGAAGATCAAAGATTATGAGTAGTAAAAGTAATATCAGTGGCTGTGTGTCTGATTCTATAATTGATGCAAAGCTTGAACAACATCAGATGTGTGGATCCAAACACTGTCCTGGTTGCGGACATAAGCTCGAAGGAAGACCGGTACCGATATCTCGATCGATAATTCTATCTTTTCTTTTTCATTGAGAGGGTTTGATTTTTTTTATTACTTGAGCGAATTAATATATGAGATATGAATTTGGCAGGATTGGGTAGGTCTACCAGCAGGAGTGAAATTTGATCCAACAGATCAAGAATTGATAGAACACCTTGAAGCAAAAGTAGTAAAAAAAGTTTCCATTTCCAATTCCAACATAGACATGAAATCTCACCCTTTGATTGATGAATTCATCCCCACTATTCAAGGAGAAGATGGTATTTGTTATACCCATCCTGAAAAACTTCCAGGTCATTATCATCTTATTAACTCTCTCTTTTTTTAATTTTTTTGTCGAGATATTACATCAAATTAGGGAACACTGGCTCGAAACTTTGACCTAGTGTGGGAAAAGAGTATTGATCTTATTAACTATTTCTCTCTCTTTATTCAATATAGTTAGGTTTTCAGGTAAAATAGACACAGTTTGTTGCACCTATATTAACCTAACTTTGATTTTCATGAATTTTTTACTTTATTTTTTTTTTGGCCAATTTTGAACAGGAGTTTCAAGAGATGGATTGAGCAGACATTTTTTCCACAGACCATCAAAAGCTTACACAACAGGAACAAGAAAAAGAAGGAAAATCCAAACCGAATGCGACTTACAAGGCGGAGAAACACGGTGGCACAAGACCGGAAAAACGAGACCGGTCATGGCCAATGGCAAGCAAAAAGGTTGCAAGAAAATCCTAGTACTTTACACAAACTTCGGCAAGAATCGAAAACCGGAAAAAACAAACTGGGTTATGCATCAATACCATTTAGGTCAGCATGAGGAGGAGAAAGAAGGAGAGCTTGTGGTTTCGAAGATATTTTATCAGACACAACCACGGCAGTGTAATTGGTCGGAGAGGAGTCCGATAACGGCGGAGGGAAGCGGTGTCGAGATGGGGGCGAATACCGGAAGTGGGAGCTGTTCTTCTTCTAAGGAAGTTATGGCTCAGAGAGATGAATTAATGTCTCCGGTTGGTGGAGGTGGAGCTTCAATTTCTAGCTATAGTTCATTGGATATTCATCAGCTCAAATCTGATCATTTTAGCTTTGTCCCTTTTAGAAGAAGTTTTGATCATGAGGTATATATTTGAATTTTGTTATTTATATTAAAATTTTGTTAGTGTTTTTTTCTTTTTGTATTGATGTGATGCAATGTATGAATTATTTATCATGAAATAAAGAAAAAATAACTATACAAGCATTTGAAACTTAAAACTTATTTCATCTCTTATTCATGGACCACATTAAATTACTTTTTTATTTTTACATTGTATTTAGGTAGGAATTACTCTAATTGCTTAGTGTGAGTGCATATATATCTTGTTATTAGGTAGAATTAAGTGAACCATATGGAAGAAAATAGCAATTATGATTTTATTTTCTTTATAATAGGAAAAAAAAATTAACTTCATCTGTGACATACTATTTTTTAACATTATATCGAATTGAGGGTGGAAAAACTCGAACTTCTTATCTTATGAGAGGGAATACTGATATCTCCAACCTCATCTTTACTTACTCCCCACATCTCGCGTAGAATTATTTTTTTTGCTTTTATTGTTTTTTTTTTTTCTATAATGTGTTTAATATAAGTGAGCATAGCGTACATTATAATGTAATTTAATTTTTCTTTAATTCATAATTTACTCCCATTAAAAATCTTTTTTTTTTCTTTTCATAAAGTAAAAATAATGGAAAAAAAAGGAACATTCACCTTTGCAATACTAAAAATGTTGTCTCTCATCTATATCAATATGCAGGTGGGGATGGATGAGGCTTCAACAGCAAGAAAAGCCGCTGTCGCCGCTGCCGTTGCCGCTACAGGAAGTGGAGGCACATGCAGTAGCAGCAGTAGTGAATTTGAGATGCATCAGCATGTTCATCAGTTAGCTCATGATCATCACCATCTTCATCATCATTCTATGCACCATCAATTAACTTCCTCAGGCTTTCATATCAGTCAACCAACCCATCAAATCTCCACCATTATATCTCCTCCTCCTCCTCCTCTTCTTCATCACAGTTCTATTGTTCTTGATCAAGATTCATATCATGGCTCTAGAATCATTATCCAAAATGAAGGTTTTCAGGTACACAAATTTTCTATCTCCTTGACTTCATTTTCATCATCGTCTCCTCTATTTATTTATCACGTAAGATCGATTTAATTTGAACCGTTAATGATAATATTATAATTAGTTATGTGAGCTAGGTTCATCATAGTTTTACGTATCTCACATCAAAAAGATAAAATGATTCAAATAATATTTATAAAATTATAGATTACACTCCTCTAGTTATTAATTAGTTTTGACATTGAGATGGAACACATAAATATTATGTGTATTTAAGTACTCTTCCACTATTATCAAGCTCTTAGTTTTTTAGAAATATTATTTATTTAAATAAAAAAAAAACCATTGGTTTATTGATTTTTGAATTTTAAAAGATCATGTTGGTTTTTATTTCTCTTTTTATACCAAAAGATCGAAAATGAAAAATTTAAACATTTATAAAACGATTCTATTTTTCAAAAATTTAAAATAAAAACAGAAGACGAAATGATTAAATTAGTCTCACTCTCATCACAAGACCAATCCAGGTTAATAATGATGATGATGTTTAAATTTCCATTAGAAAGAAGAAGAAAAAATGCAAAAATTATCAGTGGTCAACTGCCTTTTGAAAAGGAAGGGAAAGAATGAGAGGGAGGGGGTTATTTTGAAACTTGAACCATGAAAGAAAGAAAGAAAAAAATATAGTATACAGTTAGAATTAAAAAGTTTCCAGTCTATTCATTCTCATTCAGACATAGGATAGGAAGGTAAAAAGTAAAACAAAATGATGGTTTTGCTTTTCAAAGTGTTTGGTAAATTAGTAACAAACATGGGAACAGTCTTGTCAAATTTCTCTCAGTAAATAATTTTTTTTTTTATATATTTGAAAAAGAGATTAATGATTATGATTATGATTATGATTGCATGGAAATTGAAAAACAAATTAATCAGCAAGCTGAAGAGGAAACACAACATCATAAAATGGAAGGAAGGTCTGCATCAGGCTTGGAAGAACTCATCATGGGCTGCACTTCTAAACAACCTGTAAGAAAGAAAGAAAAAAAAAAAGCACTCATTTCCAATTCAATACTTTTTGACCCTGAATTCCATGAAACACCCTTTTTTTTTTATCATGCAAAAAAAAAAAAAAAGAAACCGAAAGAAAATTGGTTTCTTTATCAGTTTATCCTTTTTGAAGCTTTTAAAAATCTCTGTCTTTTTGTTTTTGCATGTGAATAATTGACAAATGTTGTGTTTGTTTGTTTGTTTGGGTATATATAGGATTCATCCATGGAGAATCCGAGAGAGACGGAATGGATGAAGTATTCTCCCTTTTGGCCCGACCCAGATAACCCGAATCTTCATGGCCATGGATAGTTGGGTTTTGGAAAACCATACCAACACAATGTTTCCATATGACCCACGGATCGCCCCTTTTTTCGTTTCGGATCCTGGATGAACCCGACTTTCCATTTTTCACCTCTCGACTTTCCTTTCTCACACTTTATAATTATTGGATCTACGTAAATGATATTTGCTCTCCTATTAGAAACATAGATTTAACGGTTGTGAGAGGAAGACACATTGTGACAGGCTCGTTGAATAATTTCTTGTTGAAAAGAGAGGAGGAAAAGGAAAGAGAAAGGAATAGAAGATTGAGAGGGGGAAAGAAAGCTAAAATCCTTGCATATATACAACACACATACATTTTCTGCATGAAAATTGTCACACCCTTATAATTCCACACCATCTTTTACCACCATTCTGTTTATTAGTTTATTAAAAAAAAATTCTAAAGTAAAAGAAGATTATTTGTATATATGTCTCTCTTGTTCTTTCAATTTTAAGTTTTACATGAGAATTTGTGCAAATTAAAGAAAATATTTTGATTTTGTTGATAGCTTGATTAACTGCACAAAAATATTTGTTAAACGTGCTTTTTGGGAGAGATTGTTTTATTTTATTTTTTTAAAAGGAAGTGAGTAAAGATTAGGATTCTAAATTCAAAACTTCTATTAGAGAATGTAAAAATGAAAGGGGAACAAAGTATAGAGATGGGATAAGAATAATATCATCAATATCTTTTTTATCTCTCTTGATTATTTTAATTTCTGTCATCTCTTTCAAAAAATTAAGGTAGAAAGAGATTCTTGGATAACAAACAATTATATAGAAAGAGATATATATGAAAGTTGTAGACACCCATTTTTGTCCGATACTATTTAAAAATTAATCTATTTGTACCCATTAAAGATTTTTTATTTAAATCCATTTAAAAATAAATAAATTTACTTTTAATAAATAATTTAATTACAAAAATAAAGTTAGAATAAAAATTTTAAATTTTTTTGAATTTGATTTGATTTTGGAAAGAATACATCATGCTAGTAATTTGAGCTAATTTATGGGGATAATTTGATTTATTGATTTGATTTAGGAATGATTTAATTTCTGATTTATTTTGATTTTAATTACAAAAATCTTTTCCTAATTTCATTCTCACGAGTCTAAAAATTGAACCAAATAAAACCTAATGAAGGGGGAGTGGAATTCAAAAAAGAAACCCTAAGCAAAATCTCTTCCTTAGTATCTCTCTCTCGATCCCATCGTGAACACACCGCCAACCTGCAAGTACGTAGATCACAAAGCAAACCAAACAAAAAAAAAATAACTTTTTTGAAAGTTGTGGGTAATTGTCTTCTAATCTATTTTTATTTTCATTTTGTCTTTTGTCTTTTGTTTCTCAATTGAACTTTTTATTTCATTACACATCTACCACTTGGTTTATATTTCATTTTGTTTTCTTATTTAAGTTCTTACTTTTATTAAATGTAATAATATTGTAAACTACTTTTTATTTTTATAATATTTCATACATGGCCTCTTTTAATTTAATGGGTTGTTTATTTTTATATTACACTCCTATTATGTGGTCACAATTTAATATAGGCTATAGAATATAGAAAAAATCTTTAGTTTTAATATTTAATTTATTTTAGTCTCTGTTTAGTTTTTTTAGTTTTTTAAATTTTTTTCCTTATAAATTTTAAACGAGGGTTACAAAAAAGAGAGCCAAAATATGATACATTTTTAGTAGTGCAAAACTATTGTAAATTATTAATATGGGTTTATAGTGATTTTTGTCATTAATTGATATTTGATTAATATGTCATATTCACATTTTTTACCATGATTTAATTAGGTTTAATTTAAATTATCAGTCTGATGTTTGCCATACTAGTAGGAGGTTTCCATATTTCTTTTGACATATTTTACATTTAAATCAAAATAAGGTTTCTTAACATAAACTTGAGTGTATCCCAAACAAGTTTTAGAAAACATATCGTAAAAAAATTTCTTTATTTTTAATTGAGGACTAAATAATATGCTTGTTGGATCTCGATAAGTGCGTGAAAATCATCACGTTTGTGAAGATTGCATAATGCGCTTATTGTGGTTCTCATATAATTCTACGAAAAACCCTAAAAAGTATAAAAATAGATTTTTTTTTAAATAAATAACATTACGTATATTATTTCAAAAATAAAAGAAAAGTATTTTAAATATATTTCAAAAATAAAAAAGAAAGTATTTTAAATAAAAAATTAAAACGCTTTAAAATATAAATACAATTCCTATGATGGGATTTTGGGATGTAAAAACTCTCAAATTCTTTAGGTGAGGAATTTTCTAATTCCAATATTGTTCAATTAATGGCCATAACCCTGCCCATTGTAATCTCAATTCTTACTTTATTCTTAAAGTCGAGAAATGATTAAATGGGATATTTGTTTTCATAAATAAAAATCAATTTTTTTAATTATTTAAATAAGGACCATTTACTAATTAGGATAATATAAAATAAAATATGGTAACTGTTTTTAACGGGTGTTGTAGGGTGCTAATACCTTCCCTACACACAAATGATTCCCGAACCTAATTTGGGTTTAGTAGACCATTTTTATTTTTAAATCAATTTGGTGATCAATCACACCATAATATGGTTGATGGCGACTTCCACTTCATTTTCATATAAGAGACCTAATACGTAGGATGTCGGCCGCTCCGCTTCGCAACGACGTTGTGACAAAAAGTTGTAAATGATCTATCTATATATAACATATAAAGACTTAGCTGCACATGTAAAAATATATAATTCAATGTTTATCAGTGATAAACCTGATCAAAATTTGTTATATTTGCAGATATTTTTTTGAGTTTTTTTTTTACAAATATTATTAAAAAAAATTGCTAGATTTATTTATTTTTCTATTATTTTTTACATGTGTGTAAGTAGGGATGGCAAAATTCCCCGCGGGTTAGGGGCCCCGCGGGGCCCCGACCCTATAGGGGCGGGGAATCCCCGTTTTATAGGGTTAGGGTTAGGGTTAGGGTGAGAAATTCCTCCCCGATTTGTTATAGGGTAAGGGTATGGGGATACATCCCCCGTCCCCGACCCCGAACCCTAACCCGATTTTTAAAGAATATCTTATATATTTTGTCTACTTTTATCTTTATTTATTGAAAAATATATGTGAAATATGATTATATTAATTAATACAATATAAAATGATTAGTATTATGTTTTCTTTTTTACTTAAAGTTAAAAATGTATATTTTAAATGTATATTACATTTTTATATTTCATTTTTAAATAAGAATTAAAATGTAAAACGGGGAATTTTCCCCGCGGGGAACCCGATCCCCTAATGGGGAATCCCCGAACCCGACCCCGATTTTTTGATTAGGGGATAGGGTAGGGTATGGGGATTAAAAATCCCCGCGGGTTAGGGGATGGAAAATGCATCCCCGACCCCGCCCCGCCCCGTTGCCATCCCTATGTGTAAGTAGGCCTCATCATATGAATAAAGCCCGTGGGCCGACCCAAGCCCAGCCCGGGCCCGGCCCGGCACGTAAGTCAACGGTTGACGGGCCAGGCCCGGCCCGGCCTATAAATCAATGGGCTGGATATGGATCATGCATTTGAGCCCAAGCCCGGCCCGCGGGCTTTATCCATAGGGCCCCCATCAGGCCCGGCCCTAAGCCCGGTTCAAAGCCCGTTCAAAAATTATTTAAAATATATATATATATTTTTAAAATTATAAAATATATATAAATATATGCTATATTTGAGAAAAATGCACATGATTTATGCATATAAGTAGGTGCCAACCTAGTTGGGATGTATTTACATTGCAATGATGCAAATTATTTCTCGAAAAAACAATTATGTAAATCTTATTTCTTGGTGAAATCATTATACTTCATTATTATTATTTATCCATTTTAGTTTGTCTCTTTTTAAGTTAAATTAAAAAAAATATATATATAGTCAAATTAAGTTAAAAGAATGATAAATAAATTTAATTTAAAAAGTTTAATTCCATATAAAATAAAGTATAAATAAAAAAAAATATATAATAACAAAATAATAAATTAACTTCATCACTATATAGTTAAATTTAAGTTTAATTAACATATAGGAACAAATATAAATAAATAATTTAATAGTAAAAATTTAAATTAACTTTTTTTTCATCATTTTAGAGTTAAGTTTAAGTTTAAAAAGTTAAAAATACTTTTTTAAAAATACAACTAATAATTTAATGGAAATTTAATTAAATGCATAAAAATTTGAACAGGCTGGGCCAAGCCCGCAAAAACGGGCCAGGCCTGGCCCGGCCCGTATTTTATCTCATGGGTTCAAGCCCGTGGGCTGGGCTTGGGCTTACCCTTTTAAGTCAGGCTCGGGCCAGGCCCGACCCATTTATAGAGCAGGCCTGCCAGGCCCGGCCCATTGATGAGGCTTATGTGTAAGTAAGTAGGGTTAATTTATTTTTTTGGTATGATTATAAATCTAGCAAAATTTTATGTCATATTTATAAAAATTATCATGCTTTAAAAATATTTGTAAATACAATAATTTTTAAATGAGTCAATCAGTGAACAACGTCTAAATACATATTTTTATAGTGAGTGAATCACCGATTCTCATAGTAATAATTTTTAATCACTTATTAACATAATAAAAATTATTATAATCACAAATAGTTTCATACATTAACATTGTGATATATTTATAAATAGTCCATCAAATTCTGCTACCAAGTGAATTTTTTCGATTTTTTTTCTATATATATTTGATATTATTTGGCCTCCTACCCTCCATGTTATCCCAAATAGGGATGACAAAATTCCCCGTGGGTTAGGGTTAGGGTTAACGGGGGGAAATTTTCTTAAATTTGTTTTAGGGTTAGGGGATGGGAACATATTCCCCGCCCTGACCCCTAACCCGATATTTTAATAACATCTTATGTATTTTGTTTACTTTTATATTTATTTATCAGAAAAAAATATATAAAATATGGTTATATTAACTTATAAATTATAAAATATTTAATATTATGTTTTCCTTTTATCTTAAAAATGTATATTTTAAATATATATTCTTTTTTATATTTCTTTTTAAATAATAATTAAAATATAAAAAAGGTAATTTCCCCCGCGGGGAATCCCCGAACTCGCCTCGATACTTTGATTAGGGGATATGGTAGGGTATGGGGATTTAAAATCTCTGCGGGTTAGGGGATGGGAATGGCATCCCCGACCCCGCCCCGCCCCGTTGTCATCCCTAATCCCAAATGAGAATGGTCGTTGTGTACTTCATTATCCATTCATAATGTATACGCTTTTTTTTTCTCACCCTCTGACCTGTATGATAAAAAAAATTTAAAAGTCTGTCTAATATGACAGTTTTTTTTACATGTGATTTATATTATAACTTCTTATCTTTTAAAACATTGATCAAATTTCAAAAATTAAAAATATACACTACAAAAATAATAGGAAAAGGCGGCAAAATTCGAATCGCCGCCATTGATTAAGCAAAGCCGGCGAAATTGGAAATTTCGTCGGCATTACTAATTGACAAAGGAAAGGCCGACATTTCGCCGGCCTTTCCTGAGCCAATGCCAGTAAAAATAATTTCGCTGGCAATGATGTTAAAAGAAAACAAATTTTTTTTTTTTAATTTTGGTGAATAGAAAACCCAGCGAATTTCGCTGGTCTTGCTTAAAAAAAAAATTTTAATAAAAATAGGCCGCGAATTTCGCCGGCCTTTCCCAACAGAATATATATTTTTTTTTTAAGTAAAATAGCACAAAATATTGCTTTTTTTTTTTAAGCAAGGTCAACGAAATTCGCTGGCCTTGCAAATTAAGTTTTTTATTGAAATTTTTTTTTTTTAAGCAAGGCCAGCGAAATTCGCTGGCCTTGCAACCCTGGGCCTTGGGCTATGCCAGCGAATTTCGCTGGCATAGCCCATAACAAAGCCAGCTAATTCATGTTCCAACTCGCTCACGCGCATCACAAGATCAGATTATGACGCAACTTCTGGAAGAAAACAAAGAACTGAAGGACAGGTTGAAGGACCTTTACTGTGATATTGCCAACATGAAGACTATGTTTATGTCTTTTACGCGAACTCCTTCTAATCAATAGGATGTACCTTTTTGAACCAAAAACTTTGTATAACACAATTTGCAATGTGTTAAATCATCTTTTTTATATCATGTAATGAATCTTATATCTAATCTTCAATTTTGATTTTATATATGAAGATTGGTTTGTATGTAGAATTTGATTTACTGAACAGGATAATTAGGAATTTATGTATTTGTTTGGAAAGCGTTAAAATGAAAAAAAAAATTAAAAATCCAGAGGCTAAGGCGGCGAAATTCGCCGCCTTAGCCTATTTTAATTAAATAAATTGAATTTGGGATATGCGGGCGAATTTTGCTAGCATAGCCCTGGCAGCGAAAAACGCCGTGAATATTATGCCGGCGAAATTCGCCGGGATAGCCTATGCCGGCGAAAACAAAATTTCGCCGGTATAGCCTATCTCGACGGTGTAAAGGCAGCGAAATATCCTGGCGAAAAAATTTCGCCGGGAAAGCCTATCCCGGCGAAAATATGGGCAAAGGCGGCGAAAAATTTCGCCGCCTTTTCTAAATTTCCTTGTAGTGATAGCTTTGAACCCCTATTCTAATATTTGAAATTTAGCCATGATTTCAAAAAAACTACACAGTTAGAAAACCAAAACAAACAAAATGACATTGTGGGTTGTGACTAAAAATCATTAAAAAAAATTTTAAAAAATGATTATCAAATAGACCCTTTAAAATCATCACTTTAAATTGAAACGACGATATCAATAACATGTAGTATTATATTATACGTGCCTAAAGTAGAAAAAAAAAATATTAAAATTGGTAAGTAGCATACGCACTTCAAAACAAACAAAGCACAAATGGACCGAAAAAGAAAATGGAGGCTAAGAAAATTTGATATCTCAATTTATAAAGTGAAATGGTGGAAGAATAATAATAAAGAAGGAGAGGACAAGAATAAACTTTTAATGAAAAAGTGACCATGACCAAATTCTACCCTTTTATTTTATTACACAACACACCCTCTCTTCTTTTTCTAATTTGAAATCCTTAAATCCCCTCTCGTACCTTAATTTGTCTATTTTAATGTGGTTAGGTTGGATACTGTTTAAGAATATATTATATATAGAATTGGAAGTTTTCTATGGACTCATAAAATATTAGGAATATTATGTCTTGTTCTATGTAGGACGACCCCAAAAAGGTGGTGACGGTCTTTACTTTATGTGATATTTTAGTAAATGTTAAATTATTATTAGGTTCAAATTCAAAAGTTTTTATTTTCTATTCCGATACCGTATTTAATTGGTATTAGATTTGAAAATGAACAAATCAATTTTTTCTATTTTTATATTAAGATAGAAAAACGTTCTATTAACTTTAATTTCTTAAATAAAAAAAAACAATATTTTGTGGGTGGGTAATTAGAAATGTTGTTTTTTTTTTTTATTTATAAGGGTTTTTTTTTTTTTTTTTTTTTTTGGTGCACATAGATTTAGTTTGGTCCCAAAAAGAAGAATGCATAGAGGAATATTTATATCAGAAAATAATGGCCTACCTCTCTCTTTTATAGAATTATTCTTCCTTGTGGATTGAATTCGGCCTACTTTTTTCAGGATTATGGCCCCATTTGAAGTTGATTTTGAGCACCTTATTAAAAAAAATCTTACAGATTTTACTGTTTGATATTGCTAAATTTTTAATCAATTTTTTAAGCTTCATGTATTTAGCTATGCATGGAAATCCATGAGAGAGTTTTACATTTTGTGAAGTATTTGTCTTCCCCTACGCGAGATTTTCCTATGAATTCAAGATTAAATGTTTTGGTTCGATTAGTTGGTTTTAATGCCGAACCCATATTTCTAAAGGATGTTTAGCTCACAAGTTTGGGTTAGATAAATTTAACCCACATTTATCTCTTAATTTTAAAACTCGTGGTGGTGGATTTCTTAACCCATCAGATTTGACAAACTCATTCATTTTCATAATTTCATTACATTATACTAATTTAAATTTAACAAACTCGTTAGTTTATACAATTCAAACACTATCTTAACAATATCAGACCGGGTCCAAACGGCGTGATGTATTAATAGGACAAAGTTTTAAATCACATCCCTCATCCCAGATATGGAAATCCTTGGAATATGGGAAGCACAATGAGTTAAAAGGGCTTGCTGAAGCCCAACACCAAGGCCCAAGCAAAAGACGATATTAAATAGAGCCAAGATATCCAAATTCCATCCAGCAAGTTCCTGAAAATCAGAAGCATCTCATCTCTTTTTTCTTAAAAAAATGATTGCACAGAGAGTGAGGTTTGGAAACTTCAGCTGAAACTGTCAGGCATTTTTCTTTCCTCACGTGTTAGTTTATAATATAATAAAAAGTAAATTGTAAATAACATCAATCAATGTGATTTCAATCAAATTTATGAATAACTCATATGGTTTAAAAATGATAAATGACACCATGTACTTTAAAATTATGCCAATAAGACCCATCTCCTCCGACGTTGTAAACTTTTTTTTAACCATAACTTTTTCGCTTGAACTCCGATTTAGATGATTCAAGATATTTTGAAATCCTCATTTTGAGCTCTACGTGGTCACTTAAAAAGGTCAAAATCGTCAATAAATAAAAGAGTTTACTATCATCAAAATAATAAGTATGATTGAAGTCATTAACCTTTTTGTTTATTAATGATTTAGAAGTTTTCAAGTTACCATATGATAAAGCCCGGAATGAGGGTTTCAAAACATCTTGAATCATTCAAATTGGAGATTAAACGAAAAAATTAGGACTAAACGTTTACAACATTGAAAGAGATGTCTTATTGACATAATTTGAAATTACAGGATTGTGATTTGCCATTTTTACATTACATGAGCAGCTAATAAATTTGACTAAAACTACACGAAGTGTTATTAGGCAATTTAGCCTATAATAACATGTTATAGCTAAAGCTAGGTGTCCCTAGGAAAACAAACAATTACTGTCAAAGATGAGCTGAGCTTGGAGTAGGGTATGGTTCTTCTTCTTAGTTCTTTTAGTGTAGCTCACTTATTGTACCAATGTTTTTTTATGGCCTCTAGAAAAAATTGTTTCGTCTTTGTATCTAAGGGTATTCGGGGATTAAAATGATTTTTTAAAATTTAATATTCTCATCCAAATAAAACTATATTGAAAATTAATCAAGCCAATAAAATATTTATAAGAATCTTAAAAAATATAAAAATTCGATGTTAACCATACAAAAACTTAATCATGGTCACAAAATTATCAAATAATCACTAAAAAAATAAAATTCAGCATTAAAAATAAATAATACAACCTAAAAAAATGTTCAACGTTGGCATATAGAAATCAACAAAAATTAATTCATTCAACTACAAACATGCCAACATTTTAATAGTATAGAAAAAAAAATGTTCAGTTGCTTTACTTGAAAGTGCAAAGTGCCCCCTAAAATGTGACATTTGCGATGTGTAAACTATCACGTACGCCTGTGAAAGTGACGTGTGGTGCAACTGCAACATTACACTACGAAAGGTTTTAGACTTCACTGATGCAAGCTTGCGTTAGTAATACCGTGTGTCTACGCGATAAGTGCGTTAGTAAATGGCATTGACGTTTCCAAGTTGGGAAATATCTGATTTTTAGCATCACTGACACTTCCAATATTTATGTGTGTGAAAGCATCATCGACCCAAACAAAACACGTCGGGGAAGAGTATGTATTGTTGGCAAAATAAGCTCGCAACGGCAATACCTTTGTCGACGCGACCATTGAAGTGTCGAAATCTTGGTTTTATAGGTACCCTTTTTACCGACACTATTGCGTCAACCATAGGTTATTTTTTATGATAGAAAAAATGTATGCTTTATTAATCCTCAAACGTCACCTATTTCAAACATATATATTTCTATATCCCAAATTTACACATAAATACAAATAGTGCTAGCACCAACGAATTAGGCCGTTAACTTGTTTTATAACTCCTCAAACGCCACTTGTGCAAGTTTTAAAACGTTGCAATATTTTTATTTATGGAATATATTCATAAATAAAAATATTGCAACGTTCTAAAACATGCACAAATTAACCATTATGCTAAAATAAAGTAAATATGTATCTTAAGTTTACAAAACAATATATAAAGCCCTAAACATTACCCCGGAGTACCCCTACCTCCTTGAGAAGCTTTAGCCAACGAGGCATTATAGATGCACCGTTTTGCGTTGGGAAAGGCTTTAACTTTGTTGTGTTAGTCAAGTTTGACCATTAACTGACCATTTATTGTAACAAACTAGAGGACCTTATTTATGTGTTTTTATCAAGTTTGACCATTAACTGACCATTTATTTTAAAAGTTACCTTCATAGGTACTTTAAAATTTTATTCTAAATAATCGGAACATAAATTTACATTATAATAAATTTCTATTTAATAACTTTTACAATAAATAATTTAATCTCTACTCATTAATTATATTAATAGATATGAGACCCACTAATTAGTATGCCATAAAGATGTCATGCTATAAGTTTTTTTCTAACAATTTATAGATAAAACTAAAGAAATTGCCACATTTTAACCTCATGCATCAAAAATTAACAACCTTTCATTTAATTACATTTTTTAAGCCACTTTTTTATTTTTTTATTCCAATTTTACCCTTAAAAGTAGAATGGTACAACAGGTGTCATTATACATTTGTCACTGTAGCTGATTTGACAACAACTGTGTTTTTTACTTTTTTTAATACAGTAGATTTTTTGGCAGGATTTATCATATATATTGTATAGATAATATTTACTATACATTTTTTGGGCACGGTTGTCAATGATATTTAAAAAAATCTCTCTCATTTTATCTCCTATTTAAATTACTAGTCTTTTACCACGTGCATCGCACGTGATATTTTTTCTAACATTGAAATTTATTAACATATTATTATGTTTTATTTAATATTTAAATTATCGTATAGTTTACTAATCTACATAATTATATGCCTTTTTATATCTTTATTTTTAAAATTTATACTACCAAATAAAAAATAAATTGTTTGTTCTATATACATATGTTAGTTAATTTTTGCATTTATAGATTATTTATTTCTAATTTTAATTAAAATTTAAGAAATTATATATTTTTTTCTCTTTGATTTTTAAACTTTTAAATATTTTTAATTAAAAAAATTTAAATTTATTTAAATATTATAAAATATTATACCATTACTAATTCAATAAATTACATTTTGTTGTAGTTGTTTTTTTTTTTAATCTTAACTGTTTTTTTTTAAACAATTTAGGTTTTTTTTTAATATTTTAAAAATTAAAGCACCGTCACCTTTATTAAATCATTTAATATTTGAATACTTAAATATAATTTATTTTTCATAAATTGATGATAAATCTAAACAATAAATTCATTTTAATATCACATTCATTTTCATATGTTGTACTTGCTTTTCAATTATTTTATAATTTGATGTTGTGAAAACAATAAAAAAAACCAAGGAATTTATTTAATAAAATTGAAAATTTCTTATTCAATGAAGAGAAATATTTTGTTTATAAAAAAAAGAGAAATAGTGGAGTATAAATAATAATGGCATTTTTAGTAATTTGAAGGTTTTAAAAGGGTATATATAATGACATGTTAGTAATTTTAAGATTTTAAAAGGGGTATAGTAGTCCAAAAAAGTTTCTTAAACATCACCACTTTTATATATTAAGGATGTATATTACTATACATATTGTACAAGTAAATACTATACATATTGTACGTATGATATAATTAGTATGTAATACGTTTTTTTATCACTATAGTTAATTTTGTGTTGTTCACATATAGTATATAGTTGACACTGTAGTACATATGTATATTTTTGTATTGTATCGTTCTATATTTGTAATTTACCAAAACATGACTTTTTTTTCATTTTATATGCTATCCTATGATTTATAGACCTTTTATTTTAATTTCCATGATTTTCACTTCTAGTTATATTCAGGAATATTTTTTTGTACATAATGTATGTAATATGTCCTTTACTTCTTTGTTATAATATTTTATAATATTTAATAAAAAATGGTACAGATCTTTTGGACATAGTGTACGTCGTATATCTGCTCTTTTATTTGTATATAATATACGTAATATATATGTCTTTTGCTTTTCCACTGCATTTTAAAAAAAGGAGAGAAAATTAAAAAAAAAGGTAGAGAAAAAAGTGATGTGATGGCTTGGAAAAATGTGTAGGGTTTTTTAGTATTTTTATTGGTTCCAAATGACTATTTAATCTTATTTTATGGGAAGTGGTTATATACTCTTATTTGAGGTAATTTTGTGACTATATCCAGATATAACCAGTATTTGTACTAGTTCTCAATTTTAAAAAATATACGATGTAAATAATTTTCGGAACTATTACTATATATATATATATATATAATAGGAGTCTTACCAGAGCAAGAAAGTAGTATAGTCTTCCTACTTAAGAAAAAGAACATCACTTCAAATATCACATGACGTTTGAACATGTAAATATTTAAATATTGCATTACTTTTTACATTAAAGCATATTTTTTTAGATAACTTGAAATATGTACATGTAAATCAGTTTTATGAGATAAATCGATGTACAACATTTAATGCTTAAAAACACAATATAAATATTTAATATCTTTACACTTGGTGGGTGACTATTAAATCATGGGTATTTAAAAAAAAATAGCAAAGAATTTTAGAATTTTCTAAGATAGCACTTTTCATTTTATAATGAAAGACTCAAAAGCATAAAAACAAAAAAAATATAAAAAATTATTTAATTTTATGTTTTTTTTAAATATATATTGATTATTCAATAAAATAAAATAAAAATTAATGAAAAAGAATTGTCATTAAGTTAATGAAAACAATCATTAAATTCATAAAAGGAAAAAGAATATCATTTTTTAAAATAATAAAAACTTTCATTATTTTTAGAAATATCAATTAAAAAAGTGTCATAAAATTTCATTTGAAATTATCATCATTCTCTCCTTTAATATATAATTAAAAGAAAAAATTGACAATAACATAAAAGTAGTGAATTGAATGCCTTGCCAACACATAAACAGAAAGAAGTAGGTAATTCGGTGCAAGAGAAGTGGGAGAAGAAATTAATGCATCATTACTCCAAATGTGTGCTTCATTACTCAAGGAAATAAGCTAATAACAGCTGAAATAGTAGCCAATTTTTTAGCTCAATTTCTTCCATTATTGTGGAAGACATTCATTTTACAGCTGAACCTCATCAATTTCTTCTTCTTCCTCTTATTAATTTTTCTAAAACATATATATTATTTTAATTTTCTCTATGGATGCTGTCTTGTCAGAAATTTATAAAAAGTAACAAATTGTGGTTTGACTTTTTGTAGTGTTGTTGATTATTGACTGGGAGTGGGATCTTGGAGGACTTTTTTGGCTCTTTAATCTTTCTTGTGATCTTGTCGAATTGCCTTCAAATTTAGTTTCAATTTCTTTAAACAAAAAATATTTTTTATAGATCATCTTTGAATTATATAGTTGTAATACAATACATACGTCCTTAAATTTTCAGTTTGTATAATTTACCTCATAAACTTTGTAAAGCTAAAATTAGATTAAGAAGATTTTAATTTAACAAATTACCCCTTTAAATTATAAATTTACTAATCATTTTAGGAAAATCTCTTTAAGAGAGGGTCTCCGAGAGCCATATCTCATCTAAACCCCAATCCCAAAACTCTCGTGGTGGTGGAGTTAAAAAATTTCTTCTCCAATCTCATCCCTCCACACCTCATTAACATTAGGGTTGTATAACACGTCTCTAAAGTGATTTTTAGCATCTAATTAAACAATTTAAAGAAACATTTAAGTTCATTTTTAATACTTCACAAATTTTAGGAGTTTAAGAATATAGGTGTTGGTTTGAAATATCTTTTAGGAGGGTCTTTTAGACCAAAAAAAATTTTAGCTTTTTTAACCAATTTTTTTTTAAAAATTCTTCTAAAAGTTATTTCAAACAAATATGTGTTACAAACTCGATAGCTCATTGTTACAACCCGTTACTCAATAAGTCCTCTTTTTAAATAAATATTATTTTGGTTAAATAGTATTAAACTAATTGGAAATAAGGAATTTGATATTTAATTTATTTATTTTCTTATTTAGGAATTAATTAAGTTAAATGTCATTAAATTGATTAAAAGGAAAAAAGAAAACAAAAAAGGAAGGCTCAGTTGAACGTACAATTTCTCAAGAAAACAAGCAAAAGGTAGGGTTTTTCCTCTTCTTTTCTCATCACCGCCGCCTCTCTTTCCCCATTCCCATCGATTTTTCGTCGTCATATTCGTCGTGTAGGCGTGATTTCGTCATGCTGATCGATTGGGTGAATTTTCGAATCGTTGGAAGACTTTTCTCCAAGCTTTAAGAAAAGTAAAGATCTAAATTTTACCTTTAAATTCCAAATTTTAATATTTTGAAAAAGTGATGCATGCAAATTCTTCAATCCTTAGTTTTCTTGAAAACCCCTAAACCAATTTCAACTTTTTCAAACCCTAGAAACCCCTAAATCAATTTCTTTCTTTCTAAACCTTTTATGGCTAATTATCATTTCATGTACGTATTTACCTGGAAAAAAAAGTATACTTGTAGGTTCATTTATAAACTTGCTATACATAAAGAGAATATGCGTAAAAGTTTAAATTGTGAAAATTGGCGTTTAAAACTATTACGGGAGGTTTACTATTTTACTTGCAAGTAAAGAGAAGAATATTAAGATATAAGTTTGTGAATTGTTTATGAGAATGTGATTTTTTCCTTGAGATTGTTACTTCATTTTTATTATTGAAATTAATGATTTTAGGTTGAACTCAAGGCATTATTTTATTATAATTATTTACATTGGACATTAGTCTCATGATGTTACACTTTGAAGAAAAAAAGACGGGTAACTGATGGGACCTTGTGATACAATGGTTGGGTTAGATTGGTCACTGGTGATATTTATTCATTTCTATCGTTGGATATTTTCTTTCGGATAAACATTATTTAAATAAGTCAAATATTGTTATTTATTCATGTTTTGTTTTGGATATGTTTGATTAAACATTGATGTTTAGTCGTTGATGTTATTTGAAACAGGAATGATTTTTTAGACTCTGTTTGGTATGCAATCCAGATTCAGTTTTATGAATCTAGATTGAATGAATAAAAGGAATCTGCGTTGTTTTGTGTTTGGTTTACAATCCAGAAAAAAGTAATTTGGATTCAATTTCTTTTTTAGGCTAAAAAATGAATTCAACTAAAACAAGAATCCAAAATATCCAACTCAAAAACTGAAAAACACAGATTGACCTCACCCACACAATTTAATCCACGGGTTTCAACACATGAGATAAAAATACGAGTTGGGCCCATTTTACAAATTTGGGTCCGGTCGGGCCCGTTTTTTGAGGTTGACCCGGTCCGTTATAGCTTTTATTAATTTAATTAAATTTTTAATTGCAAGTTTTTAAGCTGATTTTTAACTTTTTAAACTTAAACTTAATTCTAAAGTGATGGAAAAAAAGTTAATTTATTTTTTCATTATATCCTATTTTTTATTTATACTTTGTTTTTATAATTATATATAAGATTAATTTAAATATAAAAAATAAAATAATTTATATATATATATATATATATATATATATGTTTTGGAGGTTATTGCTTCACATTTTTTTCTGGCTTCTTGTTTACTAATGTATGTAGTACTATTTGAATAACGCTATTGGAGGTTTTCAATGCCCAAATGGTCTCTCCATTCAGTGTGAAAATGTTTTTTCAGATTCTCTTTTATTAAGAAATTCTCTCTTTGATTGCACTAGGTTCTTATGAATTTTAGAATGGATCTTATTGTGTCTTGTATAGTTCTCCTTTTAGAAAAAATTGAGTTGTTTTAATCTAAAGAGTTTATTTGATAGATTTGCAATGCTTCTATTATCTTTATTATAATTTTTTTTAAAAGAAAAATTTATCCTAAGAATGAGAATAGTTATAGTTGATGCGGATAAAGATGTTTCTAATTTATAAGTTATGAATTATTAGTTTTTTCAAACTTAAAAATGAATGATTTAAAGTTGGAAGTATTATTTTTATGAGTGGGACACCCAAATTTTAGATTATGATCTAAATACATATTATGATTCACAATCTGATTTTAAATTTTTTTGAGTAACTAACCAAACACATATTTCAAATTTCTGAATCTCAATTATAAATTCTGGATCTGTTACCAAACACAGTTTTAGAACCAACAAATTCACATAATACAACTCTGAATTCATTAGAATCCACTAAATTCAAATTCTGCTTTTCAGATTGCATACCAAACAGGGTCTTATTGTTTTGAATTAAAGTTCGCAAACATTAGATTTAAATGAGAAATTAATTTGTTTTTTTTTAGAAGTCTTCCATTGTTTCATACTTCATCTTTTGGAATTTTGGGATAGCTTAGAGCAACATAATTAAGATGCCACGAAAACATCCCTTGTTCACGAGATGATTAAATCATTCAGTACATAAATGGATAAAATAAAACAGCTGATGATAATTGTAAGGAAAAAAAACAAAAACCAAAAAGTTCATAATGTTGGAATTTGATTCGTTATCAATTTACTCAAACAGTCAGTCGCTCTTTCTCTTCTCCCTCTCCTTCTCGTTGGCCTCAAAAACCTCTCAACAAAAACCAAAAACCAGTTGAAAAAAATGAATAATCCCATCTCCTTTCTCTTCCTCTTCCTGCTTCAAATAATTCCCAAAATCGTTTCTTTTGGTGTTGATGTAAACGGAGGAATCGGAGTCGGCGTCGGCATCGGCAATGTCGACGGCGGAAACGGCGGAGGAGGAGGAGGAAGTGTTTGGATTGGCGAAATCCCATCTGGGTCACCGATTCCACGGCTGAGCAGAGCCTACACCGCCCTTCAGGCATGGAAATCTGCGATCTCCGATGACCCATTTGGGATTTTAAGGAATTGGGTCGGCCCAAATGTGTGTTCTTACAAAGGGGTTTTTTGTGCTCAAATTCAAGACGAAATGACTTTATCACCCGTCGATATCGTCGCTGGAATCGATCTTAATCATGCTAATCTTGCAGGTACTCTTGTTAAACAGCTCTCTTTTCTCTCTGAAATCACTCTCCTTCATCTCAACAGCAACAGATTTTCCGGCACTGTCCCCGACAGTTTCAAAGACATGTCTTCCCTTCAAGAACTCGACCTCAGCAACAACCTCTTTTCCGGTCCCTTTCCCATTCCCACATTACACATTCCTAATCTGATTTATCTAGACCTTAGATTCAATGATTTTTATGGTCCCATTCCTGAAGATCTCTTTAACAAGGGACTTGATGCAATTTTTCTCAATAATAATCATTTTGATGGGCAACTTCCTTCAACATTAGGAAATTCTCCAGCTTCTGTGATAAATTTAGCAAATAATAAACTGAGTGGGAGTATTCCATCTGGGTTTGGGTTTTTGGGTTCTAAACTCAAGGAAATCTTGTTTTTAAACAACCAATTGACTGGTTGTGTTCCTGAAGGAATTGGGCTTTTCTCAGAAATGCAAGTTTTTGATGTGAGTTTCAATTCATTCATGGGTCATTTGCCTGATACTCTGTCTTGTTTGAAAGAAATCCAAATTCTCAATTTTGGGCACAACAAGCTATCTGGGGTTTTACCAGATTTGGTTTGTTCGGTGAGAAGTTTAATGAATCTGACGGTTTCAGACAATTTCTTTTCTGGGTTTAGTCAAGAATGTTCAAGGAGGTTTTTGGGAAATCTGGGATTTGATTTCTCGGGAAATTGTATTCCAGGGAGAGATTTGCAGAGACCGCACCCAGAATGTTCAGTGATTCCAGGAGGAAGTTTGAATTGTCTTAGAATACCTTCTGTTGTAAAAGCTATTGTTTGTGGGACAGTTCTTGAAAGAACAGAGAGTGCTTCTGATACAGATCAAAGTTCATTGCTACCATGAGAGAGAAAGATGATGATGATAGAGATGGGCGTGTTGTTAATTTTGTGGCTATATGAATTGTTTGGGAAAATTCATTTCTTTCATGGATTTGATTTGATTCTCTCTCGTGAATATGATTGTCATGTGTCCAAGAAAGTAGATCGGACATTACCCATATTACCAAGGAAATAATAATTCATCTTCAAATAATTGAGTTATTGTTAACCTAGTATAGTTTGAGTGTTTAAGTATCAATGTTTTTTTTTTTTTTTTTTTTTGCAGGAGATTCAAGTCTCTCCCCTCCTAATTTAATATAATATCTCGAAAAATGATTGTAGTAACGAAATTTTTTTAGCATGATTTTTTTTCTTTTAACCATGAACTCAATTATCCTTCTTATGTGATTAATATTGATTAAATGAAATTGATTTATATATTTATTAAATATAAAATATCGTGAGAATATAGACTATAGAAAAAATAAATAAAAAATCTTATTATATTGGGGTGATGTAATATTTATAAATGTAGTATGTTTTAAAAATATTTATAAATATAATAAATTTTTGAGCGGGTCAATCTGTGAAATATATAATTACATATTTTTACAATAAGTCAATCATTGATTTACATAATAATCAATGTTAATCACTGATGAATACAGTAAAAAAATATCGCCAACATGAGTATAGCTCAACTGGTTTGGACTCCCTTCCCCTCAAAGGTTCGAGTCCCCCACCCCACTTTAATGTAATCTCAAAAAAAAAAATACAGTAAAAAAATATTATAAATGTAGATAGATTCTAGCAATCATATCTTTATAAATATTAAATAAAATTCTATTACTCAATCAAATTTTCCTATTATATTTACTTAAGTTATATAGATAGATTTTGAGGTAAGTTTTGTTTATTTCGTTAATTATTTTTTTACAATAAAAAAACAAGTTTAGTTGAATTGAAAAAATGGGTTAAGTGAATGAAAAAAGTGCACCTCAGACTCGCAGTCCTAGAACCGTCTCACGTGATGGCCAATGACCTATTTGTCTCCATTTTATGTTCTGTTCTGCCTAGATATTTTGTTTTTCTGTAGGGGGCATAGCTGGGATTTCCATAAAATGTTCGATAAGACTAAATTCAATTGATCCCTATTTATTTATTTTTATAGGAAATTGATCCCTGTTTATATTTAGGCCTCATTTACTTAGCGGGAATAAGAATGAGAAAGAATCGTAATGAAAATCAATCGGAATGAAAAATTGTGGAATGAGAATAAGATTTCTTTTATTGTGTTTACTAAAAAAAATTTGGAATCGGAATCAAAATGAAAAGAATTATCATTGATATTGTTTACTAGAGTCTTGAAATGGGAATGGAGTATTATTTCGTGTATGACCCATAAAAAGTAGAGAAAAGAAAAATAATAAAATATAAAAGTTGGTGGGACCCGAAAAATAATGAATGAGGATGAGATTGATGAAATTATATGAGAGAATGAAATTGTTTAAATATTGGGAATGAGATTGCCAAATTGTGTAGGTCTCACACTCCCATTGTCATTCTAAGTTTTTTTTTTTTTTTTTTTTTTTTGATCTCAGGGAGGTGCAAAAGCACAACAACAACAGAAGCTAAAAAAAAACAAAACAGAAACAAAATAAAAAACAAAAGAGAAGGACTACACGCCTTCGACAAAAGAACAGATCCATGGGGGGAAATTCCCAGTCCATAAGCCAGAAACACCCGAGCTTAAAGCTCGTGAAGCGAGAAGATGTGCCAAACCATTCCCATTGCGACGAATGTGAGAAAAACCCAAAATATTCACCTGGTTAGCCATCTTGTGAATCTCATCGATAGGAATAGAAACTTCCGAGATATCCTCAGCCTCTCCTGAAAGAACCTTAATCACATCCATACAGTCAGATTCGACTTGAATCGGATTGATGGAGAACTCTCTTAAGTTCCTAAGACCTTCCACAATTGCAAGAGCCTCAAGATACTTTATTAAATGGAAGTTTGGGACCCTAGAACAGCCAGCAAGCAATAATAGCCCTTCATTGTTCCGAAGAGCCCAGCCAAGGCCCGCTTCCTCCCCACTCGGAAAGGAGGCCGCATCAACATTAAGCTTCAAAATTCCTTCAGGGGGAGGGGACCAAACTTTGACTAAGACCTTCGAGGAAAGACCATTTTCAGAAGTATTAGCTAGAGATGGCCATCCAACAAATTCTTTTTCCCAATTTAAAATTTTTTCAACAGCCAAAGCATGATCAGGAGAAATAGAATTATGGATTCTATTATTTCTAACATTCCAAATATGCCAGGAAGCTATTAAAATTCGCTCCAACAACGAGGGATTTTCAGCAATTAATTCCCAGAAACAGTTAGCAGGTGTCCAACTATGATCCATCACGATGATAGAATTAGGGAGGAGATTGCGCCAAACCTTACGAGCAAAAGGGCACAACCAGATAATATGAGAAGTAGATTCTCTCTGGGACTTGCAAAACCCACACCACTCCTCGGCTGAAACTCCTTTTTTAATGAGATTGATCATTGAAGGGACGATGTCGTGAAAAATCTTCCATGCCGCTATTTTAATTTTTTCCGGGACCTTTGCTTTCCAAAAAATATTCCACCATTTACGCATAGGACTACTATTAGCAACTGAGGCAGGAGAAGCAAAATTAACTTCCATCCCAACTTGGAAAGCACTTTTAACAGAAAACAACCCATTTTTATCATATTTCCATAACACAGTATCATTACATCTGTTGGAGGCAAAAGGAATGCTGAGGATTTGAGAGGCCTCAAAGGGGAGAAAAGAAGAACGGACAAAAGCTTCATTCCAGTGGCCATCATCGTCCATAAGGGAAGCAACGCAGTGACCCTTTAAATTTGGAGGGACCCAAATAAGCTTACCAGAATCAGGATTCGGGAGCCAAGCATCTGAGTCAATAGTTGCCGAAAAACCATTACCGATTTTCCACCGAATACCTTTTTCAAGCAACTCCCTCCCCCAACAAATGCTGCGCCAAATAAAGGAGGGATTGCTGCCAATTTTGGCATTCAAGAAATCACAAAATTTGAAGTAGCGACCCTTTAGAATTTTTGCCACCAAGCTTTGAGGGTTTCGGATAATACTCCAGCCTTGCTTTGCAAGCAGAGCTTGATTAAAAATACCCACATCTCTGAATCCCATCCCTCCATCTTCTTTTTTAGCACACAATTTCTTCCAACTCCACCAATGAATCTTTCTTTTCGAGCAATTTGTCCCCCACCAGAATTTGGCTGCCATAGAGTGGAAATCATCACAAAGGGACACAGGGAGTTTAAAGCAACTCATAGTATAGATCGGTACGGCTTGAACTATAGCCTTTATTAGAACTTCACGGCCACCAGTAGAGAAAAAATTTTCTTTCCAACCCTGAAGCTTCCTCCATACTCGATCTTTAAGGTCTTTAAACACCCAAGTCTTATCTCTTGCATTTTGAGATGGTAACCCGAGGTATCTCCCTAAAGAGTTGGAATGCTTCAACTTCAGATTGTTGACAATATAACTTATCATATGCTCGCTCGTATTTTTACTAGTCATAAAGATGGACTTCTCATAATTGATCAATTGCCCTGACGCCAATTCATAAGATTTGAAAATAGACAAAAGGGCTTCACACTCCTTCTCTTCTGCTTTAATGAAAATTAAACTGTCATCTGCAAAAAAAAGATGAGATATGGCAGGGCAGTAATTATTAATTTTCAAACCAGTGATATTGGATCTCTGTTCCTCTGACTTTATCAACGCTGAGAACCCTTCAGCACAAATAAGAAAGAGATAGGGAGAGAGAGGGTCTCCTTGGCGCAGCCCACGACCAGGAGAAACTACACCACGAGGAATACGATTAATAAGGATGGAGAATTGAACAGAATCCACACAGTGCATAATCAGAGAGACCCAATTAGGATGAAATCCCATTTTAAGCATAACTTGCTTCAGATAAATCCATTCTACGCGATCATAGGCCTTACTCATATCGATTTTCATAGCTACTTCTCCAATCTTTCCATTTCTCCGATTGTTAAGCGCATGGATGCATTCGAAACCAATAATTGCATTATCTGTAATGAGTCTACCTGGAACAAAAGCACTTTGAACAGGGGAGATAACTGAATCAAGCACTCTTTTCAGCCTATTAGCTATTGATTTTGCCACCAGCTTGTAAATTACATTACATAAACTGATAGGCCGAAAACCAGCCATATCTTTTGGTTTATTTGTTTTGGGAACTAGAGCAATCATGGTATTATTCAGATCTCCAAGCTTCTTACCCCCGTTCAGAATCTCCAGGCAGGTTCTGATGGTATCCTCTCCCACAACATCCCAGTAATTCTGAAAAAATTTCGCATGAACTCCATCAGGACCTGGAGCTTTCATAGGATGCATATGCTTCAACGCAGTTTCAATTTCAGATCTTGAGAAAGGATTGAGCAACATATCATTCTGAGCATCGAAAATGGAAAGGGGAATACAATCTAAGACTTTCGAAAGATTACCCTGAGAAGGATTGGAGGAGGTGAAGAGATTATCAAAAAAATCCACTGCTACCTTCTCAATGTCTTCCTCTTCTGTTTTCCAATTCCCAAATTTATCTGTGATGCCATCAATGTGATTCTTTCGTTTTCTCTGCGAAGCCTTCTGATGAAACCATTTGGAATTGTGATCTCCCCAATTCAGCCAGCTCTCTCTTGAACGATTTCGCCAATATAATTCTTCTTTTTCTAAGAGAGAATCTAATTCGTTTTCTACCTTAACAATCGCTTGTTTTGAGACAGAACCATGACTACGAAGGAGGGAGTCAAGTTCTACTTTCTTCTTCTTTATAGCTTCCCCTACACTTCCCCCAAGCCTTTTTTTATTCCACTTTGAAAGCTGCTCAAGACTTGTCGCAATTTTTGCCTGAACTGAACCAAACCTGGGATTCCAGACTTTGCTGATAATATTTCTTGTTTCCTCAAACCGCGTCCAGCTTTCTTCAAATTTGATCAAGTTACAATTCATGGGCTGTCTATTTGGACTCAATAAAGGAACAGAATTAAGGATGATGGGGCGATGATCAGAAGCTAGAAAATCAAGGTGTTTAATATTGCAGTTGTCAAAATGAGCTTTGAATTGAGGATTCCAAACAAAGCGATCTAGGCGTTCCCAAATTAAAACCCCGTCAAAATTCTTGTTACACCACGTAAACTCATCCCCCTCGTAGCCACCATCCTGCAAATTACAGTCATCAAGTACTTCTCTAAAATTATTAATAAGCGTAGATGAGCGAAAAGCACCTCCTTCTTTTTCCTTGTTCTCAATGATTTCGTTGAAATCGCCCCCAACAACCCAAGGCATAGAAGCGATACTGTGTAATCTTCGTAAAAGCTCCCAAGAATGAACTCGTTCTTCAGAAGCTGGATTGCCATAGAACCCAGTAAATCTCCAGCAAAAATCATGCTCCTTAATTGAAGAATCAATATGACCCAAAGAGAAGGACATAATTGAAAGATCAACCTCTTCTTTCCATAAAAGCATCAGACCCCCACTTCTACCATTACTAGGGACTGAGAAACAGCCATGCATGTTTAATCGATGCTTTAAAATTTGCTCCACACTCTTGCCACACTTCGTCTCAGAAAGGAAAACAATTTGGGGATTTACAGATTGCACCAAGTGATGCAAAGCACGGATTGTTCGTGAATTCCCCAACCCACGAACGTTCCAACATAAAGTTTTCATGATGATAGGCGAGGCTGACCTGCAGCCTGCGCCAAAGTTGAAGAAAAATTATCCAGAGCTTCATTTCTCTGTCTTTTGCTTTGAGGAGTTTCTGAGTGAGGCGGGAGCTTATTTTTCTTGCAAAGAAGAAAAGTTTGCTGATCTCCCAGCTGTCCAGATTCTCCTGCATGTCCACCTGTCTTACTATGAGCCTCTCTTGCTTGTTTTTTCCATTTCCTATTACTTTTCCCCGTTGGGCCCTGTCCTTGAGTTTCAGACGTTATTGGGCTAGATAGAGAAAGCCCAATTTTATTAGAAACCTTCAGCCCTGCAGCAACTTTTGTCTCTGTATTTAAATTCAGATTAGTAGCCTCAATTATAGGGATTTTTTTAGATTGACAGCCAATTTTTTCTTCTCTATCAGTTTCCGTCAAATTAGCAATCCATATCCCTTTCCCTTTGCTCTTACCATTTAAGTTTTGGTTTGTCAGATCAGCTCCATAATCACCGCTCATGCCAAAAGAGTTCCCTGCACCATCATCCGGTGAATTTGCTGCCTTCTCTGGTGTTTTCTCCGATGGTCGGATTATCGTTTCCTCAATTTTTCCACTCTCACTTTGCGATTCTTCATTAATAATCTTCAGGTTCCCCTTCGGTGAATCATCCTTTCTCACTCCTCGTCCCTCATAAGAATTTCTGATTTGAGGCTTTGGAGAACCACGACGCATCCATGGACCAAATTGGAGATTTCCTGATGAGTTTAGTTCCACTCTCTTCTCGCAATCCTTTAACAAATGGCCCAGCTTACCACAAGAATAGCAAAAGTCAGGCAATTTTTCGTAAGTAATAGGGATCCATTCCTCCTCTGCCATGGCTCCCATCTTCACTTTGATTCCTCTTCGTAGATGTTGCTCTACATTGATTTTTACCCTCATCTTCAGCGTTTGTCCCCAACATGTACCAGACTCTGCAATTTCAATATCCTCTACCTGACCCACCTGACTACCCAGCTTCATGGCTATTGATTTATTGAAACAAGCAATCGGAGGGTCATGTAAATGTATCCAGAAAGATGCCCATTTAAATTCCATGGCTGAAAATCGTATGGCTCCACGAGGTTCTTCGAAAAGGATAATCGACTTGTCAAAAAACCAAGGACCCCTCTTCTCTGTTCTTTTTTTATCCTTTTCCGAGAGGAACGTGCATAGAAACAGATTGGGGCCAACAATTTCTATTGAAACCCGTTCCTCTAAGTTCCATATTTTTGGCATTACAGACCGGAAAACCTCTGTATTAACCAGTTTGTTGGTCATGATTTTCCCCACTAGCCCGAACTCCAATCGTTTATCTGCATCATCAACCTCGTTATCGTCTAGTGCTACAGCATTCTCTTCATGTTCAGATAAAGTTAGGTTCTTCCACTTGGAGGTAATATCGTCCGGACTAAACATTATTTAAGACGAAAAAATCTCCAGCACCTTAACTGCTATCAATCAACTTTAATCTTACGATTATCAAACCAGAAGATTCTAAAATCCCTGGTCACAATTAGCACTCACGGCTACCCAACCTCTCATAGTTTCCTAGAGAGAATTTTGTCATTCTAAGTTTTAGGTAAACAAGATCAATGTGAATGAAATAATCTCATTCCTATTCCCTCCGAGTAAACATGGCCTTAAGAAATATCATTTATTTGAGTTGGGGAATTATTTTAAGAGGATAATATTTTTATAAAACTATTTTAAATAAATAAAAGGATAACAGTCTACCAGGAATAAATAAAATGTACTCAATTTCAAATATTTATCTAAATTTTCAAATTTTATATTTAAAAAAATTGAGAATGAGATAGACAAATAACTTATATTGCTTAAATTTTGCCTAGCTAAACTGATTAGTATTGATACTCTTTCCCATAAAAGAGAAAAACTTGGCTGCTGATTTAAGGCAACACCGGCCCATTCCGGTGCAGCCACGTTTCAAAAAAAAAAGGAAAAAAAGAAAGAAAAAATAAACCCCAGTTGGCTGCACCGGATTGGGCCGGTGCAGCCAAGTTTTTCTCCCCATAAAATCATAAGTTCACACATCTCATCCTCCAATTTAATACAAAATATATATATATATATATATATATATATATATATCACTACATAGCAGAATTTTAGGTAGTATTGATAAATATGGAATTTAAAAAACATATTATTACTTAAAACCATTTGTAAATATATAGTATTTTTTTTAATTATTTAATTAGTTATTAAATATGATTCCGGTTACTCATTGATTCATAGGCTAAGTCGATTGTTGAAATATTTAAATCAATGGTTATAACATAGAGTTGTTATCATATGTAATAGTGAATCAATTATTAACTTGTTTTTTTTTCTTCTAATTTTATTAACTTGTTTTAAAAATATGTAAATCAATGTTAATCACTGATTCATACGCTCAAAATTTGTTATATTTATAAATATTTTAAACACTAGATAATTTAAAAAAAATAATTAAATACTATTGTAATAAATATAAAAAAATTACTTTATTTACAATTATCCAAAAAAATAATTAAGAAATATTTTTTTTGAAAAAAAAACCAAATAATATTGGGAAGTATGTAATAAATGCTAACTAAATAATGAAAAAAAAATTATAACTATTTTTAGTTTTTTTTAATAAATTTTAATGTAGACGGATAAATCAATGGTAAAAATGGATGATGTCTATGTATTTCTTCGATGAAGATATGTGTACAAAAAGAAAGAACTCGTCGGATTAGCACTGGTGTGATGCTGGCCAAGGTACTCAAACAGTTAAGTTGGATATAGAATCCGGTAGAAATAGGCAGAGTGACGGCGCTAGGGGTTGCGATGTCATACATGGGATAGTGGATTTCAATTGTCAAATGGGTTAGATTACGCCCAATGGTCAGGTTAAAACCAATCCAGATCAGCACAAATGATAGTGAATTAGGTAGCACTAGTTGCAATGAGTTTAATTAAGGGAATCTTGTGGCCGCTATCCACTCTTATTCAATCAATCTTGAAATTGTATTGGTTTGTCGGGTTTGACTCCATAGATGGTTGTGTTGAGGGGTGCATCATGTAGTGACGTTTATCCAGGTTGTTTTGGTAAGTTGTGCTAGTACTTAGATATTAGCTAACTTGACACTGATAATCGTACTGGGATATATGGGTATATCATGAGTTGAGCAGTATTTAATCGTTTTGATTGTTAGTTATTGGTGTCTTCTCTGTCATATGACATTAATAATAGCATATGGATGCTATTTTTCACCTCTACATTTAACTAAGACATTAATTTTAACTAAAAGAAATATATTAAAAAAATTGTTATCAAATAGGGCAAAATTAATTAATTAAGATGAAATAGATGTAATTGATGGACCAGATAAGGTGCGGCCCATATTTAATGAGAAATCTAAAAATAGAGAGCGACAGCCCACATGCATAACCCACATCCAAATCTCCTTTCAAAACTCATAGGTAGGCCCGCTTCCCTTACCAACGACAATACCCCAGGCTCCCCAAATAACCGCCAAACATATGGTATCGTCATATTCACATTCCCCTCTCTTTTTTTAAAAAATAAATTTGATTTGATTTGATTTCCCATTAAATAAATTAGTATGTTTGATAATATTTAATATTTCTGTTTTCGACGTCAATGTTTATTCAATTTGAAAATATTTTTGTGTTGTCTTTATATCAAATTTATAAAAGTATTTGACGGTATATATTATTAGAAATGAATGTGTAAAAGGGTGTTTTTGTCAAAAATTTTAAAATGAATGTGTAAAGGGGTGTTTTTGTCGAAATTTTAAAGAAATTGTGTTTTGTTATCACTTTTATATATATATATATATATATATATATATATATATATATATAACAATGGGTTCAATAGGTACTGTGGGTGGGATGATATTTTATAATTTGTGTGAATTTTTTTAAAGATTTTTTTTTTGTATATTTAGTTTTGAAAAGAATATGAATATTAAGAGAGATTTTTACCGGTAGAGGGTATAAAATCTCACTCTATGGAAATGTTGCTCTTTTTTTAATCAGTCCCCTTCTAGTTCAAGAGATTGCTCCAAGTTCCTGAGAAATGAGGAGAATACACAACGTCTATCAGAGTTTTGATATTAGTGTGGTGTCGCCACAAAATACTTATAACAATCATCAAGTTAGAAAGTCATTTTTAGGAGAGATCAAGAATATAGGGTTTAGATAAGACTTTTTGTGTGTTCCCTCTACATGTGCGTCTCTCTATAGTGTGGACCGAACCCTAGAATGGGCGAGAAGAGTGTCATTGAGATGAGGTCTAGACTTGACATCGTCGAGAGTTCAGGTGCTTATTGGACTCAAACCTAGTTTGGAGCTTCTTGTCTTTGAAGGGAGTTGAGGGTGCTTATTGGTGCCGCTTTTCTTTAAAACTGTTTTGATCCTCTATATTGTCAATGTGGGAAAAAAAAACATCGATTGTCAAGAATAATGAAAAATGATTTTGATTTCTCACCTTATTTTATATATATATTTTTTTAAAATACTATTCAATTCCAATTATTTTATGATAAAAAAATGTTTGTGAAGAATTTTTTGTTTTCAAATGTTTTGATTCAATTAAATTTTTTTTATAGTAAATATCATATCACATAACTAGGTAGAAATGAAGGGATGATTTACTAAATTAGCAGAATTTTATTTAGTAAACTTATTAACATTTAATAACGGATCTATTAACATCATGCAATTCGTGATAAAAACATGTAGATTCATGCTTAATTTTGAAAATTAAAGGCCTTTTACTTACATTGAGTAATAAATGGAGAATCGGTTGGAGGTTTCTTTACAGCATCAAATCCTCAGCAACATCGGATCTTCTACGCTATATCCCGATCGATCAAACGAAACCCGATTGTGGGATCGAACTTTAGAAGAAATTGGGAAGAAGAAAAAATATTTTTCTTCCCAATATCAAGAGGGAAAATCGGCCAAGGGGGGAGAAGGAGAAAGAGAGAATTCCAAATTTCTTAGGAATTGAATTGTGTGATTTATGAATGACCCAACCCTTCTATTTATAGAAAAATAGGAATCCTAATCACATTAGGAGTAATCTATAGAGATAAATACAAAAAGAAAAAAGATTATCTCTTTCCTTTATCTAGCAATTTCGAAAATGTCATGGATAAATAGGAGATTATTTTATTTTCTTTATTTTTATTTATCTTGGGTAAATAAATCTATGTAATTATTTTAGGATATAATTCAAACAATTATCTCCTCAAAATACATGTCATGACCGATTTTATCATCATAAAATAATAAATGAATACAATTTATTTAATTAATTATTTTGGGCCAATTCCAATTGGGTTCATTAATCCAATTGGGCTTGAAACTCTCTCTTAAATTAATAAGTCCAACTTAATTAATTAATTTATTAATTTCCATTTAAATAAAATATTTTATTTAAACAATTAATAATATTAATATTTTCTCCCGACTAAATATTATTAAATTATATTATTAATTTCCATTTAAATAATTTTCATTATTTAAATAATTAATAATAAATATTTTAATTATTAATTTCCATTAAACAATCTCATTATTTAATTAATAACTTTATTGATAATATTTTATTATTAATTAATTAATTTTAATTATTAATTTCCGTTCAAATAAAATTGATTATTTAAACAATTAATAATTGTTAATTAATTTCAAATTATTAATTACCATTTAAATATACTCAATATTTAAATAATTAATAATGTCTAATTAATAATATTTCATTATTAATTTTCTGTTCAAATAAACTCATTATTTAAACAATTAATAATGTTTATATTAATTACCATTTAAATATACTCAATATTTAAACAATTAATATTGCCTATTTAAGTAATTCACTTTACTTAAACTTTCCATTTCTTCTACTTGATTTCGCGACTACGATATTTTGGCTAGCATAGGGACCCGATGGACCTATAGATCATGGGCTTAATAATTAGTCAATTAAGTGATTAACTCATAATTAGTTAATTACTTATTATCTAACTATGAATAATTCCACTATAGATTCATAGCTGAACTCCCCTCACTATAGATGAGTTATGTCCATTTTGTTTATCTTTATTTATATCTGTGATATTATCCTTCACGTGGAACACTCATAATTACAGATGGATAAGATTTACCGTTTTACCCCTGTAATTACCGCTTTATCCTTGTGTTCCCGCTGATTCTCCAATGAACATTATCTTTAGTCGAACTATAGATAATATACTTCTGTGATCTATAGAAGTCGTGGCGCCACTTGTTCATGTCTTGAATCAGTACATCAAGGGAGCTTCCTAAACACTACAAAAAAACTGTCAAAATGCGACCAAAAATTTGCGACAAAAAAAAAGTGGTAGTTTTAAAGTGACCACTTGGTCACTTTCTTTGAAGGTTGACTTTAAGTGACCATCTGGTCACTTTTTTTGCGACCAGATTGCGACCAAAAGTAGATGTAGTCATAAAAAATGACGCGAAATTATGGCGCAAAAGAAGCGACCACTTGGTCACCTATAAAAACGACCATTTGGTCGCATTTTTGTGACTAAAATATGCTTTGGTAGCAAAAAATGGCGCGTAATTTTGGAGGGAAAAAAGCTACCAAGTTGTCACAATTAAAAGTGACCACCTGGTCGCAATTTTTGTGACCTTTTTTGGGGAGTGGTAGCTTAAAATTGGAGGGAAAATAGCTACTAAGTGGTCACAATTAAAAGTGACCACCTGGTCGCAATTTTTGTGACTAAAATATGTCTTGGTAGCAAAAAATGGCGCGTAATTTTGGAGGGAAAAAAGCTACCAAGTGGTCACAATTGAAAGTGACCACCTGGTCGCAATTTTTGTGACCTTTATCGGGCGATGGTAGCTTAAAATTTTGGCAGGAATTAAGCTACCATATGGTCACATTAGAAAGTGACTGGGATGGTCGCAAATTATGTGATTTTATATGACCAATAATTTATAAATAACTATTTTTTAACACGTGCGATGCACGTGGAATTTTTTGTCTTATTTTACAATTCAATAATTGTATACTTAAGAGTTTTATGTGTATTAGTTAAAATGTTTGTTAATCAATTTTTAAATTATATTTATTTTATGAACAAATAAATATTTAATATTTTTGATTTTTTCCCCTTGTATTTATGGGGTAATTTCCTTTTACTTTATCTATTTTACCCCATAAATACATTGGAAAAAATCAACAAATATTAAATATTTTATTTGTTCATAAAATAAAATTACATTATAAGCTTAGAAAGAAAAAATAAAAATAAGAATAGATGATTGAAAAAATTACCAATAATTCCAAAATTTCAAGATGTGGTTAATTTTATTGATTGCATTTCTTAACAATAATAATAATGTCAATTAAATAAAAATTATTCACTTTCAATTAATATAAAAACTCTTCAAGATCAATAAGCTGCTATCTAAACGCCTTTAGATTTTTCTAAAATTTGTGTAGAGTAAATAATAATATTTAACCTCGTCTTGAAAATATCTGAATTTCATACAAAGAGGGAACAATAATATTGTACAGAGAAGAATTATATTTTCCTTAAACCTCTAGTTGAATCTAGTCGTTTGACTCTTTTTGTTCAAGAAAAGCATTTACAATTATGAATAAAGCAATAGACCAAACTTAAAATCAAAAGATGATGAAATACGATGAAAATGAAATTAACTTTTTTTTTTTATTATAAGAAAGATTCCTCTTGATTTCAACTTTGACATGTTTATATCGAATTCTGCAGTTGGAATTGTTTCAAATGAATATGTGGATGCAAATTAATTATATATAAATATGTACATCTTCAATAGTCTATTTGGTTCCCTTCTAGCACTTTCTATCTTGAAAAACAAGAATAAAATTATCTATATCTATTAAAAAAAACTCTTAAATAGAATCAAATAGTTCCAAATCAAGAATTACAAAAATTTATCTCGAAAATCATGAAGAAACATATCAATGAATATAACAACATGGAAACAAGAGTTCCCGTCATATGTAAATATCAGAAAGTAACCCAGTATATAAAAAAAAAGTATATGCATATTAATATTTGCGACCAGGTGGTCGCAATTTCACAAAAAATGTGACCACATGGTAGTAATTTAGAAGGGAAAGGCGACCAAATGGTCGCATTTTAGGATTTAGAGTTTAGGATTTAGGGTTTATTTAGGGTTTAGGGTTTTGGAGAGAAATGCGACCAAATGGTCGCATTTTTGCAAAAGTATAATAATATTTTTTAAAAAATACAAGTAGAATTGCGACCATTTGGTCGCAATTATGGGCGGTAACTTTAAATTTTCATGAAATTAATGGCGGTGAATTTAAGTAATGCGACCATATGGTCGCAATATTTGGCGGTGAATCTCATAATTGCGACCAGATGGTCGCAATAGTTGATGGGACTCGTGAAATGACAAATGTTCTTGGTAATGGTAATTGGGCGACCGTGGTCGCTTTTTCAATAAATGCGACCATATGGTCGCATATGTATCTGAAAATGCGACCATATGGTCGCATTTTCCCACTTCGCGTGGATTGTTCATTTCCTGTCATAATTACATATTTGCGACCATTTGGTCGCAAATTATGATTTAAATTCCCTTCCTTTTCCTTTTCCCCGTTTCTTTTCTTTTCTCCAGTTTTTCTTTCTCTTCTTTTCTGCTTTTCTCTTCTTCTTTGGGCCTTCTCTTTTTCTTCCTCTCTTTTTGTTCTTTTCTCTCTTTCCCTATCCCGTTCCCCGTTATTTCTTCCCGTTCCCGTTCCCATTCTTACTCTAAACCGAAAACCCTCAACCCCCAATCCCGGTTTCGATTACACGAGGTTAGTTTTCGTAACAAATTGAAGTTTAGTTTAAGAATTTAGTTTACTTAGTTTTAGTTTTTAGTTTTGTTAATTTAATTAGTTTTGTTAATTTAATTAGTTTTAGTTTAATTTAGTTTTGTTAATTTAATTAGTTTTAGTTTTAGTTTAAGTAGTTTAATTTAATTAGTTTAGTTTACATTAACTAATTAATTAGTTTACTTTAATTTTATTACTTTAAGTAATTTTAGTTTAATTAATCTATAGTTTAATTAATCTAACTTAGTTTACTTTAATTCAATTTAAGTAGTAATTAATTTAATTACTTAATCTAATTTAGTTTAATTACTTATTTAGTTTATTTAAGATAGTTTACTTTAATTTAATAAAATTAAACTAAATTAATTTATAATTACACTAGTTTAACTTTTAATTTTAGTTTAATTGATGTAATTTAGATTACTTTAATTAAATCAATTAATTTAAAGTAGGGTAATTAATTCAAATAGTTTAACTTCAATTATACTTAAGTAGTTTAAATTAATGAGTTACACTAATTTAATTAATTAATTTTAGTTTAATTATTAAATAAAAATTGTTTAATTACTTAATTTTAGTTACATTTGATTAAAGTAAAGTACAATTAGGTTAATTTAACTAAAATTAATTCAATTAAACTTAAGATTAATTAATTAAAACTAAAATTAACTAACTTGGAATTAAAGTAAATATAAATTAGCTTAATTGAACTAAAATTAATTCAATTAAACTTACGATTAATTAATTAAAACTAAAATTAACTAACTTGGAATTAAAGTAAATATAAATTAGCTTAATTGAACTAAAATTAATTCAATTAAACTTACGATTAATTAATTAAAACTAAAATTAACTAATCAATTACTTTGAATTAAAGTAAATTAAAATTAGATTAATTGAAACTAAAATTAATTGAATTTTAGTTTAATTCAATTAATCTAATTTTACTTTACTTTATTTCAAACTAAATGATTAGTTTATTTTAGTTTTACTTAATTTTAGTTTAATTAATGTAATTTAGATTACTTTAATTAAATCAATTAATTTAAAGTAGGGTAATTAATTCAAATAGTTTAACTTCAATTATACTTAAGTAGTTTAAATTAATGAGTTACACTAATTTAATTAATTAATTTTAGTTTAATTATTAAATAAAAATTGTTTAATTACTTAATTTTAGTTACATTTGATTAAATTAAAGTACAATTAGGTTAATTGAACTAAAATTAATTCAATTAAACTTAAGATTAATTAATTAAAACTAAAATTAACTAATCAATTACTTGGAATTAAAGTAAATATAAATTAGCTTAATTGAACTAAAATTAATTCAATTAAACATAAGATTAATTAATTAAAACTAAAATTAACTAATCAATTAATTTGAATTAAAGTAAATTAAAATTAGATTAATTGAAACTAAAATTAATTGAATTTTAGTTTAATTCAATTAATTTTAGTTCAATTAATCTAATTTTACTTTACTTTATTTCAAATTAAATGATTAGTTTATTTTAGTTTTACTTAATTAATTTTAAGTTTAATTGAATTACTTTTAGTTCAATTAATCTAATTTTAATTTACTTTTATTCAAATTAATTTGATTAGTTTATTTTAAATTATTTACTTAATTTATGTTAGTTTAATTTACATTATTTCATTAATTAATTAATTAATTAAATAAACTAATCAATATTTTACTTACGTAATTAGTATTAAATTAGTTTATTTTGGTTGTAGGATTATGACCGGCCGACGACGTCCTCCCCGGTCGAGCAAGCCTGACGACGCGGTGACGAGGGTCTCCGCAGACGCCATCTGGCGTTGCCCGACGACGCGGACGACTATGGAGGAGTTGGACATCCTCTTGATTCACGAGACGCGACTTGCCGCCACGCTCGATGATGGAGTCCTCGAGACCGAAGTCTGCGACACCACGGCCGCCGCAGACTCCCTTGCCACGCTCCTGGGCTTAGCATCGGGGTATGCGTCCTGGGTCGGCCGTCCGGTTACATCGGTCGGATCCAGGTGGCCCTCGACTTCATGCACGCACTGCCGTCTCGGGCAGAGACTACCCTCCGGATTGAAGGGGATACGTAAGTAATTTTGTTTACTATTTTTCAAAAAAATTTTATTCTTTTTAACTAATAGTTTCTAATATATAAGACAATAATTTTTTGTGATTTTGCAGAATCTGATACCGATATCTAACCGTTTCAAAACGGTTTCGCGAGGTCCTCGGAGCATGCCTCTACCCAGCGACCTTGGCCGGACGAAGATTCCGACGACGGAGAAACGTCGGATGATGTACGGTGATTGGAAGGTAAAAACATAATTTATTTTCATAATTAATTAATTTTGAAATTTATAGAAATAAATTTATTACTTTAACAATTTTTTATTTCAATTTTTTCGAAGGCAAGTTTCCTGTTATCGATCCCGATATCACCGACGGTAGATTGTTCCCCCCATGGGGACAGTCACGCCCGGGATCGATTCAAGGACCTCATGTTCTGGGAGCGCAGAAGGCAAGCAGCAAACCGCCCCGTGTGGATGAACCCGGAGGACCACGAGCGGCTTCTCGCGAGCTTGAGCACTCCTCAGGGCAAGGCAGTGTCAAGCAGGAATAAGGCCAACCGCGCGAAGAATCCAGTAAAACACACAGCGGGGGCGCGGACCCACGACGAGCACCATCGTCGATTGGTATGTTTTTTTTTTCCTCGTTTTCTTTCTCGTTTTCTTTTTTCAATTACTTATTAATTTATTATGTTTTATTCTTCACTCTTTGATTTTTTAGGAAGCGAAGCACTGGCGCCCCGTCCCGCACAATGAGCTGCACCGAGTTCTTCACACGAAGAAGGATGGGACGTTCGTCGACGATAAGGCGAAAGAAGTTCAGGTATTTAATATTTTTTTCAATTATTATTTTTTCTTTAAAATTTTTCATACATTATATATTAACCATTTTATTTTCTGAATTTTAAATGTTTAGGAACGTTTCACTGAGTCCTTGACTCGGCGAGTTGCCCACACCGGCACTCAGAACCGACTCAGGGAGGACCGTATAGAGGCGTTCTTGGAGGTCCTGGAGGGGTTCGGCCTGATGGGTCGTTCCTGGGCTCGGCTCGCTCAGACGGGCGACGCTTTATGCGAGATGTGCCCGGCCTCGGCGGAGCTAAGCGAGCACTAGCTCCTGCCCTTCTCCTGGGTGAGTAACAGTTGCGCGCGGACATGGAGGCTATGCGTGAGGACTTCGTTACTCGAGTCGCTACTATTGAAGCCGACATACAGGCACGAAGTCGACGCCCAGGTCGCATCCGCTTTGGCCGCGACTTGGATCTCTAGGCGGCGGCCCTCACATCGACGCCTCCTCCCCCCCCGCCTCCGCAGTAGTTCTAGGATTCTTTCGATTGTATAAAACGTTTTTTTAATATTTGATATATATATTTTTTATTTGAATTCCAATTTTTTTTTTATGAAATTTTAATATTAATTAAATAAATAATTAATAATTAATTAATAATTAATTAACTAATTATTGAAATTTAAATTTTAAAAAAAATTCTTAAATGCGACCAGATGGTCACTTTTAAGCGACCATCTGGTCGCATTTTAACTGAGACTAAAAGTGACCATTTGGTCACTTTTTTATGTGACCAATTGGTCACTTATCTTTCACATAAATTACGACCAGATGGTCGCTTTTTAAGTGACCATCTGGTCGTATTTTAACTGAGCCAATAAGTGACCATTTGGTCACAAAAATTACGACCATTTGGTCACTTTTTATGTGACCAAATGGTCACTTCTATTGAAGATAAAATGCGACCCTATGGTCCCTTTTAATGCGACCATATGGTCGCATTTTAAAAAGTTTGACTTTTTTTCGACCAAATTTTTTTGCGACCATATGGTCGGATTTTTGTGACCATGCAGTCGCACAAATTCAAAACCGACCAGCTTTTTAGCAACCACTCAGTTGGTCGCATTTTAGGTGAAAAACGACCATTTGGTCGCAATTTTCTGGTCGCAAATTGGCAGTTTTTTTTGTAGTGGAAGTTCCTAGAATGGTTAGGTATCGCACTGATACCGTTAATTCTTTAGGAAAGTTATGAATTCCATCTCGTGTAAATGAGTTCCCAGCTACTTATCTAGACATGTTCCCAAAACAGGAGTGTATTGAGCGTTCTTACAGACCACTCTCAACCATGTGAATCAAAGAACATAACTCCATAAATAGGAGTCCGCATTTCACTCAGGATTGAGATCTATCACGGTTGGTAAACTTAGTTTGATATTCGATCATTTCTCGTAAACGGTACTAATGAGAAATTTGATCGAACATCGTGGTCTTATCTTATACAATCAACATTTCATATGATACTTCCATTTCATGTCTCCCACATGAATGATCAGGATTAGATCATTTGTCTATAAACAAAATGCGAAGCTATCAACAGTGTTACCAGGATAAGGTTCTCAAACGTTATCCATTTACTGTAGACACTTTTAAGTTACTCATCTCGACTTTAATCCTCTCGTATGACTCACATACTAAGTCGTGATTTCATAAGAGTGACTTAGGGTTTTACTATTTGAATGTTTGATATTTATATATTTCAATATATTCCTAATATTTTCAATTGAATCAATCTAGATAATATAAAGAACTTATGCATATTTATTTAATTTATTCGAAATAAATTATTATACTTAAATAATTACAAATTCTAGGACACCATTCCTAACAAGAAAACCATTGAGACTTGAGATCTACAAAACTAACTTACTACACTGGGGATGGAGAAACACCTTTTTTTTCAAGGGCAAAGTTAACCAAGGCATGAGCTACCTTGTTAGTCTCCCTTCCTAGAAGTGAGGAACAACACAATCCATTCTCATTAAGCTTGCATATTGCTTTCTTTTTCATTTTTTTTTAGATATTACATACATCAAATTAGGGGAAGAAGGGGAGACTCGAACCGTGAACTCATGAGAAAGAAACAGATATCTAACAATTTGAGCTATGCTCATGTTGGCTGCATATTACATTATTAGAGTAAGATTCGATTCAAAAGGCAGTTTAAGTCATTTATATTTAATAAAATATAAAATGAGGGTAATATAGTATGTGTATTACCATCACGTAGTTATACTAATCAATAATACTTACTTTGATTGTCCATTGATTTAAATAGTTCAAGTACTGACGTGGTAGAAAACTTGTAATTATCAACCTGGTCAAGTCATAGGCCCAACAATCGTAAATTTTACTCGTGCTTCGGCCCAATAAATCGCACGTTTCTATAAGGAAGAAGAAGAACATTCTGGGTCGTATTCAGTAATCTGCTTCCATTTCTTCTTTTCCAAGCTTTTTTCCATCATCAAGCAATCGGTGAATTTCTCAAAGACGAAGAAACAGATCTCTTCTTCAAAAGCTTCTTCGATTTCAAAGCCTTCAATGTCTTCTCCCGCTGAGTAATTCCATCTCTTTATCCGTTTTTAATTAGATTTACGAATTCTCTATTTCGTTTATTAGCTTTTAGATTCGTCTTTTCCATTTTTCTCAACTCTTATTTTGATAATTGAATCGCAGATTCTATAATTCTCTTCCTCCTATAAGTAAGGCTTATGGAACCCTATGCCTTTTCGCAACTACTGCTTATCAACTTGGCCTTTACAATCCGGCTTATATTGCGTTGTTACATGATAAAGTTTTCAAGAATTTTCAGGTATTCACTTATATCAATCTCTTTCAGGTTTCTACTGTTTTATCTTTTGTTTGAGAAAATTATCAACGAATAAATGAAAACAGAAGCTTAATTCTTGAAAATAGTTCAATTCGACGGTAAATTGAAGACCTAATGTTTTCCTAAATTGTGTAAAGTTTACTAATTTAGTTTTAATTAATATCTTTTCAGCTTCAAAATGCTAAAAGATTACATAATATTGTTGAACGTTGTTAATTTTTCTAACATAATATTGGAAACATCTTTAATTTAACGTTTGCTCTCCACTTACGATAGCTAATATCTTATGAGTATCTCAACGTGATGTATTCTTAATGTTATGGTGTTTTCAAGAACTCCTTTTCTTCTTAGTTGTCTATTTTGATAATCCTTTTAAATTATTCTGAGATAGTGTTAAGCTCAATGTAGTGGGACTTAAGACTCTGAGACGCAGTCTACATAGACGGGTGGATAGGTTTCTATCGTGCTCTGGTTAGATTTTAAATTTGTTCTTTATTAATCTGATAAGAAACAATTTAGAATGAAATGTACAAAAGAAGGATTAAAATTATAATATCATTTTTAAGTTCTCGTTTTTGAATGAGAGGCCAACGCAAGTTTGATCTGAATTTCTGTGATTTCATTCGTTAACTGCTCTTAACTAATGATTTTGAATGTCTATGCTTTTTGAGTACTCTTAAATGATCGTGGAAATTGACATTTGACATCTATTTATCCAAGTTCCCTTTTTTTTTTAGGTATGGAGGCTAATTCTGAACTTCTTTTTGCTTGGAAAATTCTCTATCAATTTCGGGATTCGCTTGCTAATGATGTAAGTTTTTTTGAGGGAGATCTTTCTTGCACGAACTACGGACAGTAATGAGAAGTGTAGGCTTTTCATTCAATCCTCAAGAAGTTTTGTGATACACTAATAATAATTGATTTCTGGTTGTGATTTTACAGAGCAAGGTATGGAGTTCAACTTGAGAATGGACCATTTCAGAGGCGAACAGCTGATTTTCTGTGGATGATGATATTTGGAGCCCTATCATTATTGGTGTGTGAGAATATGATAACATTTTCATTTAGTTTAGTTTTAACAATTTGTTTCAATCTTATTTTTTCTTAAAAAGAGTATTTTACAGATGGAAGGATCTAAAGTAGAATGAATCCGGACTTTTAGTTGATATTTTTCTTTTTCAACTATCTTGTTGGTACATGTCCATGTCTGAGATTTCATAAAATATTCATTAGTGAGTCAAAAGGTAATAACCATAAAAGATTCACAATTGCCACCTTTTAAATCTGCATGCCTGTAACATATACTTTTTTTATCCAAGACTTTTCATCGAGTGATCGGTAGGTGAAGAATAAGATTAGTACTGACTTTACTCTACTCCTGAGCTTCTGTAGATTTGGTCCCTTGAAATTCTCCCGTTTTAGAGTTCTTTATTTGTTGAATATTTACGTAAATGTGTGATCTCCATTCTTGTTCTGGATACTTTCTCTTGAATAGGTACTGTCAGTTATCCCAATCTTCTGGTCTCCATTCTTAGGGATATCGCTTGTATTCATGCTTCTCTACGTCTGGAGTAGAGAATTTCCAAATGCACAGATCAACCTTTATGGCCTTGTGACTCTCAAGGTATGGTTAATGGCATTGATTTAGGTTTTGCCATAATTCTACTGCTCCCTCTTCCCCTTGGGAGTTGGGATAACGACTCTTTACCATTGTATTGCAGGCATTTTATCTTCCATGGGCCATGCTTGCACTGGATGTCATTTTTGGTTCACCCCTGATGCCTGATCTGCTTGGAATAATTGCAGGGCACCTTTATTACTTCTTGACCGTGTTGCATCCTCTTGCAGGCGGAAAGAACATTTTAAAAACTCCACTGTTGGTGTATCCTTTCCTCTTTTGTTTTTTTTAATGATAATTTTTTCGTATTTGGATGTGCTTTATTCCCACCTATTTCACTGATAAAAGGTGACCTCCACTTCTTTTGTCATTTTTAAAAAAATGTTGTTCTCAGTTCCCTCCCCTCTTCCCCACCCCCACCTCTAAAAAGAGAGAATGGAAGTCTATTACACAGTAGTCACTAGCATTTGATAAATTATTCTTCAATTGTCTTGATGATTCAAACTGTTCATCCATTTATGTGGTTCTTCTATTGTTTAGTCCTTGCTTTACTAGCATTTCTTTAACAACTGCTACACAGACATAAGTTGGTTGCAAGGTGGAGGATAGGAGCTCCACCTGCTCAACGTGTGGAGCCTGAAACGACTACTGGTGGAGCTTTCAGGGGAAGGTCTTACAGACTCAATGGATAACCAACTATTATATGGATGAAGGAAAATTAGCATCGTGTTGACCCACCCAATTTTCCAGATGGTGCTGCTAACACGAAGAGTGAGATTACGGGGAAGGAGTTTTGATTAGGTTCAACAATATTCATTTCAAGCATATATTTTCAAGAATATCATTGTCTCACATTGGAGGAATTGATTGTGTAAATGAATTTTTCCCTGCAATTTTTCGGTTCCGTGAGGGAAATTTGGTATTATAATGTTGAATAGCCCTTGACTATGTTACTTTAATCATCTATTAGGTCCTATTTCCTAACTGTTGCTGTGCTTTGTTTTATAGTACTCCACAAACAAGAAATACCGGAGATTTAAATGGATGGATACTGAGCAACTTGCTCTTCTACATCAGTTTTTTTTATAATTATTATTGGTGTTTTTATGATTAAAGACTTGAATGATCTCTGCAGGCCTTCTGATTTGAATTTGTTATGATGAATTTTCCTGTCTGAAATACCAGTGAGTTAGAATTTTATTTATTATGTCGTATCGCAAGTCTAACACATGGTATATGTAACCAGACTGATCTGAACTTGTTTGATGAATTTTCTCATCTAAAAATTCCTAACGAAATTGAGTTCAGTTCGTATGGAATGATGCTCCATTCTTCATTTCCAATCAAATGGTTCCCTTTGAAAACAGATCATTGTTATAGCAAAAATGTAAAGCAATTGCAGGCTAGAAAAAATATTTAAAGTGAAGCGAAAGTATCAATCGATGTATATGACTTCTAAAGCCGATTAAAAAAATACTTCAAAACTTCATAAATAGAATTGAGTTCGTTCAAACTTCAAAGATGTATTATTTCTACAAGTTAAAATAGTTTTGGTTCCTAAGTTTTATTTTTAATTTAATCTAACTCTTGATAATTACATAAATTTTTAATTGAAACCAGTTTTGAGTTAAAGCTTAATGAAAAATGATTTCACTATCTGAATTATATAATTCATATTTAATTTGAATACAAGCTTTTACAATTGGAAATTCAACTTGAAGGCTAAAATAAAGCATTAAAGTGAGTCGAATTAGGTTATTACGAAATTTTTTTCGAGTTTACATTAATGAAAGTGAAATCATAATTACATTCTAGTTTCAATCAACACAAATTTAGGTACCAACCCAATATATCATGATGGTTTTCAATGTACACAATACCGTAGACATATTATACTAAAAGACATGGCTTATTTCAATTAATTACAGCTGGTCTTGAGATCTTTTATACTTTTGGCATTATTATGTTTTCATCCTTGAGTGTTCCCCCCACCAATCAGGCCTTGCTTAAAAAAAAGAGGAGCTTCATTTAAAATGAAGTTTTTCCATGAAACTAAATTAATTCTTCCATTGACCTTCAGACACACATCTTTATCATACAAACTAAACTAGTAGTGCTGCAGTTTGCTTTACAAACATTTGCAAATTTTCTCATCCAATTACGAATAATTAACACAAGGGAAAATGCTAGAGCCAATGTTTCCATTGCAAAATCTTGGATTTCCAAAAAAATGTGGCTCACTCACCCCACCCCATCATGAAAATTTCAAAAAACATGATATGAAAGCCAGTGTAAGTAAACCTGCAGAGACTTCAAGCACCCCAGAAGAAGATGATGAAGTCGAGGATATTGCGGTTGTATTACTTGTAATCGTTTTGTTCTTCCTGCATAACCATGAATTTATCAAACCCGTGGGGAAAAAAATCAATGAACTAAAAAATATATATGGTTTGTCACAAAGCTTACCCAACGGTCGCGTACAAGCAATTATCATAGCCTGCAAAGTGGAATCACAAATTCAAGTTAAGAAACGCTTATTGAGAAAAAGAAGAAAGAATTCTTTCATTTTTAAACTAACAGGGCAGCTAAAAATGTTAACTTTCTCTTCTTTTATATTATATGATAAGACGACTCCAGGCATATCAAATGAATGATGTATACTCCGCAAACAGTAAGACAACTTGTAACTCTATGGTCTTGTTTTGTTAAAAGCAATTTTCCTAGGAAAAGTGCCAAGGGTTTTTACTATCGATATTAACTTCATGGCGGTATAAAGATAATTGATAGCTTTAAATAATCACACCAAAAACTTAACAATACTATGAAAACTTTTTTTGAAATAATAAAATTGTATTGCTATTGCAAAAACTCGACCACATAATTTATTACAAATTAAATTTTAAGTTCATTAAAGTTGATATCTGGGATTTCATTCATTGGTTGAACCTGGTATATATATCATTTCATTTTCGTCAACTAGAGAACCCTCTAACATTAGATGAATGGATGGAAAAAAATGGGAGTCTTGATTATTGAAATCTTGGTACATTAGAAAGGTTCAAAAAGGAAAAAAAAAAAAAAAGATTACTTACTTGGGTCCTGGTTTACTTTAACACCCGTGCCACCAAAACCGCAGGCAACATCAGTAGCTCCATTTTGCTGAAAATAATTGTTAAATGCATAAGATGCATGAGAAGCAAGAGTATCTGGCTCAAAACAAGGCTGGCTTGGCTGAATGGCTGTGCAATCCACATTCCCCGCACCGCACGCCCAATCCAAGGCATTTTGCAAGTCCATATCTGTAGCCTTTGTTGAAGCAATGCACCATGCAGTCCCGTTAGAACTGGTGCTATTTGCCTGTGTAGGCATGTCTACAGCACCTCTTCCAGTTAAATCCAGGTTGTAGACACTAGTCTGGTCTGGATAAAATAATCCCCAGTTCCTTTCAGAATCCAACCCTGGCTTCCTGTTTTCATTAAACAAAGAGAAGATATATACATCTAGTTCCTCTCCAGGCCTCGCAGGAGTGCCTGTATTATTGATTACATGGCGAATTAGATTTGTGTTGTAAGTTTGAGCATTATCAGGAGTCGCAGCTGTCTCCTTCGGTGATCCTTTGGAAGGCCAGCCTGTTTCTGTGACCATCACTCTAATGGTTCTAAAATTTAGGGCCATCAAAGCAAAATAGAGAGCATCAATCTGAGCATCAAACATGTTTGTGTAAAGCAGACCCGTGTTTGGATCGATGACTTCAGATGATGACTCGAATAGAGCATACTCCAAGGATACATTGCTAGGGGATTCTCTGTAAGCATAATAAGGATAGATATTGATCATAAAAGGAGACTGGTTCTCAGCAAGAAACTCCAACAACGGTTTCAAGAAAAAAGCATAATCGCTACTAAAAGCCCCGGCAGACGGAGGAAATGACCGAGACAAAACTCCAAGGGAATGGGTGCTAGAAACTTTAATCTTCTTGTGCAGACCCGCCTTTTTGAGACCAGTTAGAACATTATTCATGGCAGGCACCACCAAGGAAGACACATTGTTGGGGCTTTCAGTGACTTCAGCACCAACAGTAATGTATGTTATTTTCGTGGCCGGGTAGTACGGAAAGATGCTATTCTTCAGCCAGGTGTCTACATTAGATTGGAACTGGGCAAATGGCAACAAATCAGAATTTGGTATCCCGATCATAAGTTCGACCCCAGTGTTTGCAAAGGCCTTGAGAATCTGAATATTTGCATCATAAATTCTAACATATTTCATGTTATGAAGTTGGACCAGTTGAGCCACTTTACTAGGTGTTGGGAGGTCATCGGCATTTCTCCCATAGCAAACTCCGACATTACTTCCCTGGCAAGGGCCTGTATGTAAGCAAAGTCAGTGTAATATACAACCTACTAATAAGCTGCGATTTCCATAACAATACACCGAAAGAAAAAAAGAATTTCAATGAAAATGAAAAAATAAGTACAAATCCTACAAAAGAAACACACACAGGCTTCTAAAGTATAGAAGAGCTATGGTTTATAAGCCTGCTAATACCAAAAATGTTCAAGCTTCCTTGACTTATTTCCTTCAAATGTGATTGAAGAAAATATAAGTTGTTTCATATTGGACTTGCAATAAGAACCAAATCACTCTTGAAACTTTCACTATCTTTGAGAGATTGTTATTCTTGTTATTAACATATTGAATGTCTCCCGACCGGCCTAAGATAGTAGTTAATTAAAACTCAACTAATCAACCAACAATCATCTCAATAGCTAATAAATAATTCAGTGTGACTAGGAAAGGTAATTCTTGTATAGAACAAAATGAAGATTTAAGCTTACTACTAGTCATGTTTGAGTATCCTTTACCAATACTAATGTTCTTGCCAAAAAAGAAAACAAAAATTATAATATGAATCCTTTTAACGCTTACTACCAATTTCAAAAGGGCAGTTTTTAACTGATCCTAGTTGTTTATAAACCTCAAAAGTTATCAACTTAACAAGAAACTGAATATTCAAATGCCAGTTAACCATTTCAATGTAAGGAAAAAAAAAAAAAAAACAGCGTTTGAACTCGTATGGAGGAAAAACCCCACAAAATATTGGGTAAACGAAGCCAGAAAACCAGTCAATCCTTAATAGACCATTGTCAAAGACTGAAAATAGCTGACCAAAAAGATTTAGAGCTAAAGAACAACTATGACAGTAAAAAAAAGGAAATCTTTTTACTTTCTTAAAGAATGAATGGTAGAAAAAAAAATGGTGACAATGACTTTGAAATTGAAGATCTATCTAATATGGAAATGTCATAAGAAATCGAAGAGCAAGAAGAAGAAGAAACAGTGAGTTTACAAACCCAGAAGTAAGAGAAAGAGTGAGGCCCCAAAAATGAAACAAGCTGCTCTCTCCATACTCTTCTTTCTGCTGTTTTTCTGCTGTTGATTTGGGAGTAAAAGTTTGGATTCAAAACGTTATTGTTTAGTTTTTAGAACAGCAACGGCTTCTTTTGCTTTCTCAAAAGCATCTCTTTCTCTGTCTCTCACACTCTCAAATTACAGAGTACAGAGTTCTAGATATTATGCCTTTTTTTTTTTTTATGGTTAAAAAGTAGGTTTATTACAATTTTAATTCTTATGATTTTGAGTATCTGTCTATTTAATTCTCATGATTTTTTAATATATTTAATTTAATACTATGATTTGGAAGTCTTATTATTTCTAAATATAGTCTTTGTAATTATAAAAAATTTGATTTAATCTTGTATTATTATCAAAAAAAAAATTAAAATAAATTACTTGTGTGTTTATATAGACGAAAGATAAATTGTCATGTAAACAGAACATTTTATGAATTTTTGAGGTGTGAGTGTGATATTATAAGAGGAATTTTATACATGTATTTTTTTTTATTGAAAAAAATACAAAATTTTAAAAGTAGAGAGATTAATTTAATAAAGTGAATAATGAATTAATTGATTTCTTTTTAGAATTATAGGAACTAAATTTTAAATTAAAACTTATTAAAATAAAACTAAACTAAAAAAAAAGAAAAGGAAATAGCTTAGATATGGCAATGACGGAGGCATTGGTGACGGTGTCGGATTTCAGGGTAGGGTGTCAGTGTAAAGGACCGGACCTCAGAGGAAATTATAAATTATTGTTAATTTATAATTCTCGATTACGGTACCTACCCTACCCAAGCATGTCTGTTTCTTTTTCTGTTCTGTTTCCCGTTATTTATATTATATTATTATTCTGTTATACAAATTTATAACAATTTCTTTTACCAATAATTTTTAAAATTATAAATATTTTTTAAAAATGATATTTCTCTGAGATTCTAACGTTCTCAATCTGAAAATATTATTTTTGACAAAATTTAAAAAAAAAATACTATTTTAAAACTATAAATTTTGAAAATGTCTTCTTTGGAGAGAAAAAAAAACCATTGTATTATACTGTTTTTCATTTCACTTCATTCCACTCAAATCTCATTGGTTTGTCTTAAAAAAAATAATTAAAAAATAAAAAAATAAATCTCAATGATCTGGTCCCATTTCTTTTCTTTTCCTTCAAAATAATAATGATAATAAAACTTTGTTTTTTCTGTTTTCTAAGTCCCACTAGATTTCTCCTTTTTATTCTCACTTAATCAATTTGATTCTTGTTGTAATCTTATTGATATAAAAATAAAACCATTTTTTTTATTATATTAATTTCATATTTTGATAATTTAATATTTTTTAGCGGAAACTTTTTTAGAGTAAATCTCTGCTGTATGCATTTAGAGAAATCTAAATTTTAATGTTTTTTATTTATAAAAAGTGGCCATAGATAGTTTTTTTTAATTATATTTTACATTATTAATATTTATAAATGTTAAATAACTTATTACTATATATGTCCACCAAAACACGGATCCAAGTCAATTAATTAAATATATATATATATATTATTAATTTAATTAAAAAAAAACTAGACTTCAAAAGGTAAATCAGGTAATTGGGCTATTAAATATATGGCCCATATAAGGAATAGATTATCCTAATATTCTAAATGGTAATTTCCCATCAAATAATTCGAAAATCGCAAAATATAATGAATAGATTTAGAGGCATTGACCAACGATTCCTTTATTTAAAGAATAAATTTCAACCAATTAATCAACGATTCTAGTTATTTGCATCATTAAGGGATTAATTTTCATATCCACATAATCTTAAATTCAAATTCAAATTTGAGACGAAAAAATTTGATCTAATGGCTCTATCTATAATATTTAAGAATCCAAAATATTTATAATTAATAATTAAACGTTTTTATGATATCATCGTCTTTAATGCAATAGCAATTTTACGAAAATGACCTCCAATATATTACATATTTAATATTTATCATCTCCTAATTCTTTTACATTTTTGAAAATATGATGGCCACCATATATGTGTAATTATTAATATATTTATTTGAAGGAAAGAAGGGCACAGATAGAATGGATCAAAGCCTTTTTTCTCAGCCAAAAAATACCGAGCCCAATTATTTCATTTCCAAGAGTCCAAGTGAGGGTGTTAGTGGACCGACCAATTAAGACCCAATACACTTAAATGGGCCTGATGGGCCGAGACGAAAAAATAGGACAAAGTGGATAAGAATAAATATGAATGCGACAGCACAGGGGAAGTGGGGACTGTTTGGCCATCGTGACTTGTGCCAAACAAGACCTTATCCTTTTCTTTTCTTTTTTCCAAGATCAAGCTTTCTTATGAAAGGATTGCTTTTTTAATCACTTGTTTATCCAAATTTGTTGTTTAGATTAAATTAGAAGCTTTTCTCTAAATATGAAACTAAACTTTCTTATCAAATTATATTCATCCTTCCTATCTTGTTGCCTTAAAGTTCTTTCCTTTATTCAAAAGTTACTCTCTCCCTCTTTTAAATAGAAATTTCATAAAGGTGCTAAATTGTTATTACTTTATAAAATAGTCCATATTAGATATTTATATATTACAGTATTTATAAATATATAATTGTTTAAAACTATTCGTAAATATAATAACTTTTTACTGTGTTAGTCAATTATAAAGATTGATCACTGTTAATCATTGATTCACACATTAAGTCAATCACTGAAATATATAGATCAATGGTTATAGCGTAGAGTGATTATCATACATCACAATAAAATGAGTAATTAATTTATTTGAAAAATATGTAAATCAATAGTAATTGCTTATTGACCACCTCAAAATCTGTTATTTTAAAATGCTTGTTAGATTTGTAATTATTTTTTTCAAAAAAATTATAATTTTGTTAGATTTATAATTATTCTTCAATATTAAAGTCTCACCTGTTAATATTTTTTTAAATTATATTTATATACTACCTCTTTCTTTATGGTGTAATCACAATTTTAAAACTCTTTTTAAAATCATAGTTAAAATTTAAAAACTAAAAAAAGAAAGTAATTTTTAAAAATATGTTTTTTCACTTTTAAAAGTTGGTCAAGATTTCATAATTGTTTTTGAAAATTGTAAAACAACAAAATAAAATTTATAGTAAATAAACCTAAATTTTAAAAAACAAAAGATTTAATGAGGTACCTAAAATGTTCTATCTTTACAATTATAAGAAATAAGATTTTATCACTCTATCAAATACATTTGGCACAAATATTTTTTTCTAATTTACCTCCCATTACATAAAGCTTTAGTTGCTAAATTCATTATTTTTCTATCTTTTTCTGTTGTTGGGTATATATTTTTGTTTGATAAAATTTTCATTCCTAAGAGTAAGCATATCTTTCAAACAAAATTCTCTTTTTTACTAGTTACATTTTAATTTTTTATGATAAATGTCCCAAATTCACATCAAAGTATTCTTTACCATAAATAATACTTACAAGCACAAAAATTATATCATCATTTTTTCCCCACTCTTTTATCATAGGAAGAACATTTATAGGATGTTGTACAACAACTAAAGTTCTTCCTTAAAAAAAAGTATTATATAATATTCTTTCTTTCATATAATTAATAATAGAATCTTACTATTTTATCATCTCTAAAATGTCACATCAACTTTCCAAATAAAATTAAGAGAAAAAAAAACACAGGAAAAAGTAATCGTCCTTAATAATTAGCTGATACAAAAGAGCAGATTTTTTTCCTTTTATTTAATTAATGTTTTGTCAATCTTAGATTAATGATATACTTGAACATGAAAATGTGGGAAAATGTTATGACTTTATGAAGCAAAAGTGTCAAAGATGTTGACCCATGAGTTTAAAACTATATCAGTCCATCCCATGCAGCAGGAAAATGAAAGACACTTTGTTCTTTATGGATATGTTTTCCAACCTTTAGATCTTATCTTCAATCCTAGTAATATGGGAAAAATCAAAAAAATTCAGACCCCATATATTTTATTTTATTTTTATGTAATTTAATATATAAAAAGATGATAAAGTTTTGGATAAAGCAACATAAAAAAGGGAATATTATCCAACTCTTTATGATAAAACCAAAAAGAAATCATATAATTTTATCCAATACACTCAGCTCATTTTAATATGAACTTTTCCTACTCCCAAAAGATATCTATATATATATATAGCTTGAAACTTACTGTTTTTTAAAATTGTATCATTTATTTCATTTTTGTAATCATCATCTTCTTCTTCTTCTTAATATATTTTATTGAGACATGGGAAAATCAGAAGCAAAGCAGCTTTCTAGTGTTGATGAAGATTGCAAGGTGATCATGGAACATTCTGAGGATGTTTGGGAAGCTTCCAATACATCCATGGAATCTTCTTCTTCTTCATCAGACACTGTAGATGATGCATCATCTTCCATTTCAAATTCTTCATCTTCTTCTTCTTCATCATCATCTTTGAATGGACCTCTATATGAACTATCAGACCTAATGGCTCATCTTCCAATTAAGTAAGTAACTAACATTGAATGATTAAATTAATATTGTTAGATTTAAAACCTTAAGTTATTGGATTACGGTAAATTTAATCTAATATCATGCTAACCCTTTTGATGTTTTACACTTTTAATACATTAATTGCTCGAAATGCGACGAAAAAATTATTAATAACACATGAATTGAAGAAGATTTTGATGACTGATTATGTTTTTTTTTTCCAGGAGAGGGCTATCTAAGTACTATGATGGTAAATCAAAATCATATACATCTCTAGGAAGCGTGAAGAGCTTAGAAGATTTGGCAAAGAGAGTGGCTCCAATTAGAAAAAAGATTAGATCATGCAAGACCTTTGGAGGAGGTTTTGATGGTCATAGATCCATTATCCCTAGGGCAGCCATATCCAAGAAGGCTTCAAGATCAAAAAGGAGAAGTAGCTTATTTTGTGGTTCTAGGTCAGCCATCCCTGTGAATGGAAACTGATCATATATTATATGCTAACATAATCAAAATTTGTAAAATTTAAATATGGGGAAGGAAATTTTTTTTCCTTCTTTGGTTTTGTAACTTAACCAATAGTTTTGTCCTTCAATTATTGATTTCCTTTTTCTCTATATCATATTTTATTTAAATATACTGGCATTTCAAAGGTGTTGGCATGGAAGAACCTACTTATTTTAGTCAATTTAGTTCTTAGATCACTTTAATTTCAATAAATACTAATTTAAGAGCAGATTGATTACACACTTTTAACGATCGGGTAAATAGTTAACAGAATTATAATCATATTATCAAACGTGGAAACTTTCAACATCATTAGGCTTGTTTCTAATGAACAAGTGTTTGTGTAGTTATTAAATAAGACTGAGAAATTCATTGGTCATCTAGACCTACTCCAACATATATAATATTTTATTGAATGGAAAGAATTAGGTTAATAAATTTGAGAAACTAATTCGAGAAGCAAAATTGTAAAAGCCGAAGCTTATATATAAGCTAAAATTACTGAAAAACAATACAATATCCTGTTTACATTTTTTTCCCTTTCTTTTGTTCTCTCTCTCGCCAACAAATTCGAAAGTCTAACGTAGACAAAAATGACAAACCACGTTAAATCAGTGTAGTGAAGTGTAATGGAAGAAGACTTCTGCAAAGGGCTGTGTAAATGTACTGTTTCAACATTATATCTTGTAAACAGGTACTATTCCGAGGAGATGAAAGCATTTCCTCATCACTGTGCCTGTTGCCTCACAAAGCAGAAGTCGACTGGTTTCCTCAGCCGAGCCTACAACCTGAAAAATTTCATATAGTCAGAATTTGTAAAATTTTATGCCAGAAAGTTGGCTGCATCTTGGATGTAAATGCATCAAGCTACAAATTTGATTAGCTTTATGCTATAGCTCATAAGACGGGAAAAGTGCACAAACGTCTTGATGGAAATGGCATAAACAAATGAAATTATCACTAGAGAGAACTTCAAAAATTCTGGGTCATTGAAGGTGTCAGAACTAGTAGGCCTAGTAGGCTAATAATGTTACTCATAGTCATAAATGAGATATTGGTCTGAGAGGTCATACCTGGCAATTGGAATAGAATTTTTTCGTAAAGATTTCAGATAAGTTGTATAGGTATTCACACAACACATTCGGCAACAGATTGGTGCAAGCCTCCTCAACGACCTAGAGACAATGAGGATAAGTACTAGCCATAAAATAACTTTTACCACACATTAAATGTCTGAAAGCAATAGCAATACAAATGGGTTCAAATATATGTTTTTACCTCAGCAAATTGTAACAAGTGAAGCCCCAATGCCCGCTCATCCTCGTGCTCCAATACAATTGTTCCCGTCTGTCAAAGAAAAAGTTGATGCAAAACTTCTAAGATATAACGTACGATATCATTGCAGATAATATTTTGTTAAGAGTAAATGTAGAATTAAATGCAAAAGCGATAAATGTTAAGAGTAAATGCAGATAATATTTTGTCATGGAACCAGGATGAAAACATACCGTTTTCAACTCCTCTATGTCTTTTCCAGATTTCCTGATGATTGAACAGATACGAGCATGGGCATACAGCAAATACACAGCAGTATTGCCCTAGTCACATAAAATTTAGATGTGTAAGACACTCCTCAAAATACTGTAGAGAAGCTAGACGTTACACAATTTTAGACGTTACACAATTTTCCATTGTGGGGGTGGAGGAGGATTGCAAGAAGAATGATAAGAGGTGATTGTTTATTCAAACTACGTTGAGAGTCTTGACTAATGACTAGAAGTACTGTATACTAAGGCTAGAACCAGATGGGAAATCGCACCTTATCATTAAGCATCTGATCAAAATTGAAAGTATAATTGGTCAACCTGTTATTCTTGAGGTCAGCATATCTAAAAAAAAAACATTGGATTCTGTCAATCGCCCAACAAACAGCAGACATTTTTAAAGGAGAACAACTATTGATTCATAAGATAGTCATAAGGTTGAAAGGGGAAGGCAGACAAGGAGATGGTTCAACCAAGGCCCATGGTTAACATGATTACAAAACGACCGAGTCAAAAACAAAACAAAAGAGCTTAACTTCTAGCATTCATGCAAGAGGGAATAAAAAGGAATAGCAAGTAAGAAAATTGTTAACTTACTTAACAGCACCATAACCAACAGCCTCAGCAATTTGTTCAAACTCCTCCTCGGTCCACTCTGCAGCTTTCTCTATGATGATAACATAAATAAAATTACAAAAGGCAAAAATGTGGAAGGTTGACTGCAAATAGTTTCCCACAACAAAGAAATATAAAATACAGTCACATTTTTTTTTATAAAATGCAAAAGAAAAGAAGCTTTTGATAATCAATCTTATCATTACCCCGCTCAAGAAGTGCAGTTTTACTGCGACTCTTGGCTTCATCAAGCAAATCAACTAGACGAACCACTTCAGTATTGCGAGTTCGAAAACGTTTTCCATCTTCACCAAGAACCAGACCAAAACCAACATGGGTTGCTTTGGGATGCTTATTATCCTCAAGTGGAAGCCAGCCTGCACGTTTTACAGCCTGAAATAGATAGCAAAAATCACTTCCAATTTATACATCCACTTCATCGTTAATCACAAAACGCCATATAATTACAAAAGGATAATGTAATCAGACCTAAAAGACAATCAATCTTTACAAAAATGTAGAAGTGCAACCTTTACAAAAACAATCAATTTAAAAGTAGTAAGTCCAGTTATGAGGCTCGTACCAGCCACCACATTAGATTCATCATCGACCCGCTACCAAGTAATAGCATAAACCTTGCCCTTTTTACTCTTGGCTTTTAATCTTATGCTTTAGAGTTCTCAACATTCTGATTCATAGAGCAGTTATTCACAAAGTACCAAGTTTTTCTCAAAAATAACAAGCTCCAATTGCTTTATAACAAAACATGTCCCTAAAAGATTCTTGCCACAAGTCTTACACTTAGGCTTCTGCCCATAGTTGCTAGTGGACTTGGCTACAACTCTACTTACCATCGAACTTCTTTTTTAAACAACTATCCCTTAAGGTACTCCCTATGTAGTCTGAAACTCGTGCCAATATTGGAGCTATTTGCAAAATACCCCTTGGCTTCAGTTGCAGAGCACTAACATGTTTTCTTATATTTGGTCTGACTCTTAAACCTGCCTCAAATTGTCTTATTTTGCTCCTGTCTACATGCACCAATCGAGGGGCATAATAAAAAAAAGTTTATAAGTTTTCCTTTCATACTCTGTAAGGACAACCTTCTCTGCTTCAACTTGATAAACTCTGGCTCCTTGTCTTGTCTAGTTGTGACAGGGAAGAATTTTTTAAAGTATGTTAAGAATACCAATAGAGGGTTAAGGGCATATTTGTTATTAAATAATTAGTTGGTTGTCGGATGATTATTATAAATAGTCAGTTAGGGGGAGTTAGAGATAAGCTATAATAAGGGGAAATTATGAGAAATCCTATTAGAGAAAATTTAAGCCATAAATCAATCCATTAAATAATTGCTAGCTACAGTTGAGACGAGAGGACCAGCAATTGAGTCAATAATAATCATATATCAGAGAAAATGGAAGGATTGAGAGACACGTCAGAGGATGTAGGAGTTGCTCAAAATACATACCCGGAATACCATGTCAAAATGTTGCTGCTGACCCACATCAGTGACGTATATAATCCATTCAGCTTTCTCTTCATTAAGGCGATACCTATTTGTTGCAAGCGCCAATTAGAATATTTATGTTCCACATAATTTTGCAAATCATGCATTCAATGAAAGGTAGTCCAAAAATACATGATAGTGGTACTTGGTAGGTCAAGTTGAGTCAACTTTGAGTTTGAGGTTATTGACACTAAAATATTGTGAGGAATGTAAAAACTTACCAGATAGCTGTAAGATCAGTGGAAGCATAATTGTAACCACCATCACTCTTCACAACGATAAGAGGAATATTTATTCCATCAATAAAGATTACACGAGCACCCTGGCTTTCCTCAACTAAGCCTTTATCACTCAATTCTTTTATGACATTTGGGATGTACGGGTTGTAAAAGCTCTCTCCCTGACAATAAAAGAAGATGAAAATCATTAAACAGGACAGAAGATCTTCTACATGTCCAAGAAACTGATGCTGTTCAATATTGGATACAATAATAAGCATTAACAATCAACTCTTCCAACCAAAAAATATGCATCACCATTAGACCTATTTAATTATTATTTTATTTTTTAAAAGAAGACCTTTATTGATTATCTGTTCCAATAAATGGTAAACCAGTAAATACAAATAAAACCTGATTCCCACATTAAATGGAAGAATTGCTCAATCTCAAAGGAACCAAGTACGAAAGACATAGAAAGATAGGACCGTGAGTACAAAGTTATTTGGGTGGACAAACCAAGTAATTAAGTAGAAAGGAAAGTCAATGCACCTTCTCCTCTATTCGAACTCCAAGGCGTTCATAGACCCTATTAAACTCACTCCTGCTGATTTCACATATTTGTGCCCAAGCCTTGCGATATTTAGCTTCCCCACCCTGAAACACAAGTATTTCAACAGAAACTAGGTGATCAAAAACTCCTGATAATAGCTGCTCCCCATTCTTGCAGTGGCGAGGAATTGATAAATTATAAACATACAGCAAAAAGCTAAATAATAAATTTACGGGTAGAATACTTTTCATTCCTCCAACTATTGCTCTTTCAACATAATTATCATCAAGGAGAGCAAAAACACTAATGGAACAAACAAGTCATCCATATCTGTTCTTCCAACATAGTCTACTCTAAAAACTTTAGATCTAATTGCGTATGCTGAAACATGGAGGATGGAACTTTCAATTCTCCTTAACTCCGGTTTCCATATCATATTTTCTGCTATTATTTTTTTAATATGTATACAAAAAAGAAAGAATAATTCTTGAAATAACAGGCAAAAAAATGTAAGTAAGTAAAATCTTAGGCAATGCATGTCATGATGCAGACTATTTGCAGAAAAATATTGAAATAACAAGTGTAATTGACAACTGGAACGAAAGTTCAAAGTTTTCAGATTTAATGTTAGTGGTCCAAAGTGTATGATAAGGGAGAAAAATGTATATATATCAGCCACAATAAATCACCTGAAGAAGAACCACTGCCTGTTGTGCCTTCTCCTTAAATGTAGGATCACTATCAAACCTCTGCTTTGATGCCTTATAAAATGTCTATGAAATCAAAAATCAAGGTAATAGATTGTCAGTACAACCTGGTACCACGTATATACATTACTGAGTTCGCTGACTCCATTTTTGGCATTTCAATGGAAGTAAGAACAAATGGAACACATTGAATTTAATTCACATAAACGGCGAAGTACCCTAGCTATACAACAGAAAATATATCGTACAAGACCAAAAGAATTCAAACTTATCATAAGTAACAAAGAAGCTCTGCTTTGTATACTGTAAAGGGTAAACATATAAGTAACCAATGGAGCTTCTAATGTGTTCTCTTACCTGTAGATCTCCAACAGCCGTCTCAGAAACATCTTCCCAGTTTGGAAATTTTTCAAAAAGAAATTCGATCAACATACCGAACTGCAAACAAGAAGCAAAAAATGAATACCAGGTGATACATTGCCTTTATATGAAAACTTTCTATCATCCCAAAAGTAAAATCTCAGGTCAAAATTAAATTTGTAAATATTTGAAACATTGAAAGGCGGAAAACAGTATTAGAAACTCTAGATATCTGTATCTCTGAGACATGGGTTCTGCATGGCAAAACAAGTTAGAGCAAAAGCAGCAAACTAGAAATTATAAGAGCAGTATTCATTTAACATTTTGGCGAAGTAATGAATTAAGCAGGTCATGAAATAGATACTTTAACCCAACAATACACAACACCATGGAAAAATGTTCAATCCTCAGATATATAAACTCTTCTAAACAACTTCTAAGATGAGTTGCACCTGCGTTCCCCAATCACCAACATGGTTTCTACGAAGAACATCAACATTTGAGAACTCAAGCATTCGAGCAAGTGTGTCGCCAATGATTGTAGATCTCAAGTGGCCAACGTGCATTTCTTTTGCTATATTAGGCGAGGAGAAGTCGACTACTGCTCTTTTAATTGTAAGCCGAGGTGACCAAGTTTCAATACCATCAATTAGCATCTTTTGTATAGTCTGCAGCAAAAAATGCATGACGAGCAGACTTTAAAATGCAAACAGACTCATTGACTACGACAAAGTGAAACTCAGGTTGCCAAAACAAAAATAACCACCAAATTCTTCCAGTTACAAGTTCTAATAAAATGACATTACCTTAGCAATCCAATTCTTAGATAATAAAACATTCACAAAACCAGGGCCTGCCACAGAACATGATTCAATGATCTCTGATTGAGGAAGATTACTCATGATAGCCTACAAATCAAGAGAACAGTTCGATCAATTGACTCCAACTCAATTATTCAACTAACAGAAAAAAATAAACCTAACGACTTGTCAATAGAAATACGGAAAAGTAAACCGTAAATACCTGTCCAACGGATGGAGGGCCACGGAACTGAGTTCCTTTCCCTTTAATTTTAGACCACAATCCCATTGCATTATTGCTTCACCAAATAAAGAAACCTGAACTTAGTAACAGTAATCAAATTTACAAAACCTTAACTCTAAGATAGCTCACTTATCATACCACTGATAATCGCCATATTTTCCAGAGCAAGCAGCTACTATAGGCGCAACATCAGTCTCCTCAGGGACCGTAGCTCTAAGCGATACCTCGAATAATTTCGCTAATTGTCGCTTTACATTGCCGACATTTTCCTCCTCCTGCACAACAACATTCAAATTGAGTCTAAAAAACAAGACATCGTAGATAAACGCAGAGACGATTAGACTTACGTTAGCCATCGTGGATGCCGATTGAATCTTAGAAGCAAAAACAAGTCGCCTAGATGCCGCCCTAAGTAAGTCTGTCTAGTTTCAGATAAAGAATAAGAATTAGTACAAGTACGAAAAAGGAAAAATACGTAAGAATGAGAATTGAATTTGAAAACGCAATCAATCTAAGAAAGTATTGAAAAAAAAAAAAGCACATTCATAATCAGAGAGCGCAGAATCTAAAACAAGTGATTAAATCAGTGAAAATAGAGTAAGTAATTACGGTAAAATGGAATGGAGAATGAGAGGTTACCAGTAGCAGGAATGGAAGAGGGAGAAGGAAAATGAGGGAAGCGATGGAAAGAGAGAAATGGAGAAGAAGACGCCGGCGCTAGAAATAGCGCTAACATTTCGTTTTTTTTTATACGTTTGTTTTTTCCCACTGCGCTCTCTTCCCCTGCCTGTTTCTTAGGGCTGAGAGCGAGATTTCCCCTTTTTTTTTTTTTTTTTTTTGGTAATCCATTTGTACGGTGGAGATCTAAAGCCCAATCGTATTTCAACGTTTCTGGTTTCTCAAGGGAGGTGGATTTGCCACGGTTTTATTTTATTTTTTGTTTTAAAAACAAATACAACTCCTCTACTCTTTTCATATTTTTTTCACTTATAAATATTACATCAAATTGGAGCTTCAAATTTATATAAGGGAACAATTGTCTAACCATTTGAAATATGCTCGTGTTAATAGTTCTTTTTGTTTTCTTTTGTTAGCTATAAAATGAAAAAACAAATTATTGTCCCTCCGAATTTATTAAAAATTAAAAATTATTAAAAAATAGGAAATAGGTATATATATTTAAAATAAAAGTAGTGTTATTGTAAAGTTTTAATCGAAAGATATAAAATGCACTCGATAGAGTTGTGAAATGTCACTTTTAGGCCCAATCTCTATCTCTACTATATTAAAAGTGGAGAAACTTTACTTTCCTACTCTACCCTTATTTCTTTATTATATTCTAATTATATCCTCAATTAATTTTATGTATTTAACTTCAGTATTTTATTAAAACTATCCGGTCAGTCACTATAATCGAGTAAACTCTTTGACTGCCACCTTGAGAATCAAACGGCCACCAAATTAACGAAAACCCCCAATTAATTGAGCTTTTTTTTACTCTATAAAAAGAGAAAATTATGATCGATGGTGATAGAATGCGACCGCCGACCATCAGTGCCTGGGATGTGTGGTTGGTTTCATTGTGGAAGGAACTGTTGGTGAGAAACCGTTAGGGATAGGATAAAGAAAGCCAAAGAAATGTAAAATCAGATCAGGAACTCAAATTTTTTTTACTTCATTCTTATTGGGGTGATGGAAATGAACTATTAGTCTTAATTTTGTGACTCAATTTTTTAATATTCTATTTTTTGTCTTTTATAATAACCCAACGATCATCGTTGTTGCGGTGAATTCTTATTAGTTACTTACCATAATGAAGTTTTTTAATTTTTTTACCATAATGAACAAAGGTAAAATGTCCCTTCAAATTTATTAATTAGTTGCTTGGCTGTGGAATGAATTGTCCAAAGATATTACTTATGGCTAAGTCTTTATCTTCGTATGGTATTTTTCGTTTACAAAACTATACATATTTTTTTGGGCCGTGGATAATTTTTTTCATTTAAATGGGTTAATACTTAATAATATGTACAATAGGATTGGAATTCACTTTGGCAGAGTCAAGTCACCATTTTGTTGATATGAGATTGTAATTTGTAAATTTAATGTGTTTTCAAACAACATTATTTTTATCGATAAAATTGCACGTTAATTCACAACTTTATTAAGAGCTTTAAAGCCTCAATAACCTTGATTTGATATTAGTATTGTTTTTTAAAGACAAGCGAAACAACAGTCTAGAGAGTTTAAGCCTTAATAAAATAAAGTTGGGCTATAAAAATTAAATCTCTTAATAAAACAAAAGCAATTTTATCAAACTTCGAAGCAAAATTTCTGTTTTCCAAAATAATTTCCAGTATTTGTCACCTCTTAGAAAGTTTCATATAAGAGGTTCATGTGTATTTGTTTAACTAAATCCATTGTCATAAATAGATAGTACTATATAATAAGATTTAAATTATCATAAATATTGTGAAATGTCTAATAAATTATTACGCCTTTTTCAATCTATCAAAAAAAAAATATATGTAGATCATATTCATGTATAGCATTCCCTGTCAAAATTGTAAATTCCTTGAAAAATCTAATACACCAGTATTCATGAAGTGAATCTATTGTTAGTAACCTTACTTTATTGGATTTCATTGATTAACGGAAAGTATGATATTAATTAAATAGATTAGAAAAAAAATGATTGTATTACTGATTTAAAAAATAGTGGTAATTGTTGAAATAACATATTTTTACATATTAATTATTGAAATGTCATAAATTTTTTTAAATTATTCAAATAGCATAATTATAGTTCAATAATTTACTGAGCTAAAAAAAATGTGAAAAAAAGAATAATTTCATTGAAAATAATAATGAAAACAATCAAATAGTCCAATATATTATTGAACTTGAACTTAAAAAGAAAAAAAAAACAAATGAATTCATTGAAAATACTCATTAAAAATAACAAAGTATTAATTCAATAATTTATTGAATTATAATTATGTTATTTGAGTAATTTTTAAAAAGTTCTTATATTTTAGTAATTAGTATGGATATTTATGCTATTTGTATATTATTAACTTGAACTTAAAAAACAAAAAAACAAACAAATTCATTGAAAATACTCATTAAAAATAACAAAGTATTAATTGAATAATTTATTGAATTATAATTATGCTATTTGAGTAATTTTTTAAAAATTCTTATATTTTAGTAATTAGTATGCAAATTTATTCATTTTTCACCTTTCAAATTAAAAATTATTTTAAACTTACATTCCACGTGCGTAGCATGTGATATGTAGTGTTATATAAAAATAGCAATAATTTTATTGATGGTAGAAAATTAAATTTAAATTTTATCTTTATTCTTGAACTTTCACGTTTTATCTATTGTGATATTTCAACTTTCATATATTATCACTTAATTTAAATTTGCATAACAGATAACTATAACCTGCATATCTATTTTTTATAAACTATTTTATAGCATATTTATCTCATACTTCCTATGTAAATAATTATGTAGGCAATTGTTTGAAATATAGTTGATTAAAAAACTTTGAAATAAAATAGTTTTGATTCAACTATGAATCTTATGGTTTAGGGTTTCTATTAATTTAGTCTCTTTAATTTTTAAAACTCTTCACCAAAACTCTAGAGGTTAATTTCTTTTACATATATATATTTGGTAATGATAAAAATATTTTGTATATTTTGATCAAACGATAATAATTAAGTTTGTAGAGATTAAATTGAAAGGTTCTAGATTTTATGGATCGAATTTAAACCTATCCCAAATCTCCAAGATAAAATTTATAATTAAATTCATAGTTTTATTATATAATGATTTATCCAAATAAAATAAAACTAAATACACACAAAACAAAACAGAACTAAGAAAACAAAAACCCATCCTTGGCCAAAGCCACTCTAAGCCAAGGAGGAACTTCTTCAATCCATGCCATCGGAGAAGAGAAACCCCGAGCTTTAACTGCTAATTCATGAGCCACACCATTGTCTTCTCTGGGGGCAAAAAGAAACCCGCCAAAATTTATGTCACGAACTAGCTCCCAAATATCAGAAATAATAAGGGAAATTTCAGACTCATCTTTCGATACACCATTTAGCAAGTTAATTATCGAAAGGGAATCGGACTCCACCCACAAAGTATCAACACCAACATCTTTCACAAACATGATACCTTCGCGAATAGCCAGTGCCTCTGCCAAATCAATGCTCACCGAGATTGGAAGAGATTTTGACAAAGCCGCCATAACCTGCCCATCAGAATTGCGGATCACGCCTCCAAGACCCACCCGCCCTTCAGCCACAGAAGCATCAGTATTTAATTTGAAACTTGAAAGGGGTGGTCTTTGCCAACCTACAGCCACCCGAGGAGCGGCAGCAATTTTGGTGAAAAAATCTTTCGACGAAGCTCTCATCTTCTCAATTTCGACCATATAATTTTCAGCCCAAATCAAAGGACATCCTAACAACCCCACCTCACGGCCATGAACTTTAAGGTTTCTTCTATGCCAGATGGACCAAGAAACTAAGAAGGCTATGCACATATCACGGCAGCTTATTTTCTTCATTAGCATTGAAAACCAATCCAGAACATTCATGAATTTGTCAAAATGAAAATTCAAAAGAGCACTCCAATTAGACCAAATCATAACAGCATACTTACAGTCCCATAAAGCATGAATCTCGCTTTCCACAAATTTTCCGCACATTGGGCACCAAGGATCCTCCACCACAGTCCTGCTGCATAAATTGGCTCTCGTAGGAAGAAATTTGTTACACGCTCTCCAAATAAATAATTTGAACTTTGCGGGGATTGAGGAGGTCCATAAAAACTTCCACCAATCCTCATTGTTAACTGAGCACGAAGGATGATATTGGTTCATGAGAGAAATTGCAAGTTTGTATCCACTCCGAACCGAATAAATCCCATTCTTTTCATAATGCCAGATATACTTATCTTCAACCACTCTTCTACTAAGTGGGATACTTAGAATCTTCAGCGCGTCCTCTTGAAGAAACAGATGATTTATCACATTCTCATTCCAACACCTATCTCCATCAATGAGTTGGTTAACATTCATAATAGATATGGGAGAGATAGGTGTGATGAGTTTTAAAGAGCGATCTCTTGGAATCCAGTTGTCTGAGAAAATTTGAACTGAGTTCCCATTTCCTATTCTCCACCGTGCACCTGCTGTAGCCAACTCACGACCCCATAAAATACTTCGCCACGTATATGAAGGTCTCCTCCCAAGCTCAGCATCAAGTAACGTATCATTTGGATAATAACGAGCTTTAAGAACAGCAGCGAGTAAGGAAGTCGAATGATTGATGATTCTCCAAAACTGTTTAGCAAGAAGAGCTTGATTAAAATTCATGACCTCTCGAAATCCCAAACCCCCTTTACACTTTGGTTTGGCAAGGAACGACCAGCTTGCCCAGTGAATTTTATTCCCTTTTTGAGAGGATCCCCACCAGAAATCAGCCAAAATACGATTAATATCCCTGCAAAATCTCCCTGTCAGCTTGAAACATGACATAGTATATGTCGGTATAGCCTGCCCAACAGCTTTTATTAAAATCTCCTTTCCCGCAGCAGTGAATAACTTCTCCTTCCAGCCATCTAGAACTTTCCACAATTTTTCTTTCACATACACCATTGGTTGGCTTTTATTCCTGGAAAGAGAAGATGGCACTCCAAGATATCTTCCATGGTCAGACACTTTTCGCACCTTAAGGATACTTGCAATGGTACCCGCAGTTGCATCTGGCACATTACCGCTGAAACTAATGGCTGATTTTGAGTAATTAATGGTCTGTCCAGAAGCTTTCTCATAAATGGTTAAAATATTGGCCACATTCCAAGTTTCATAAATTGAGGCTTTAAAAAATAACAAGCTATCATCAGCAAAAAAATAAGTGAGAAATTGAAGGAGCCAGAGGAGCTACCTTAATGCCAGCAATTCGGTTACTAATTTCAGCTTTTCGGAGAAGGGCAGACAACCCTTCTGCACAAATCAAAAACAGATAAGGAGAAAGTGGATCCCCTTGGCGAAGACCGCGACGAGGATTAATATGACCTGTAGGGATGCCATTAATCATAACTGAGAAGGACACTGATTCAATACACATTGCAATCCTGGATATCCAGTAGTCACTAAAACCCATTTTAGCCATCATAAGCTTGACAAAACTCCATTCAACTCGGTCATAAGCCTTGCTCATATCAAGCTTTAAAGCAGAAAAACCCCTCTTGCCTTTGAATTTTGTCTTTATCGAATGAAGACATTCGAAGCCAACCAAAACATTGTCCGTGATCAAGCGACCTGGGACAAAGGCGCTTTGATTTAAAGATATGATTTTATCCAGAACTTGCTTTAGCCTATTAGCTAGAACCTTTGCAATGAGTTTGTAAATTACATTGCATAGACTAATAGGTCTAAAGTCTCCAACTGATTTAGGGTTATGAGTTTTTGGAATCAGCGTGATCCAAGTTTCATTAATCGAACTGGGCAACCTCCCTTCCTCAAGATAAGCCAAGCACGCTGCTTTTACTTTAGAACCAACTATATGCCAATATTTCTGGTAAAATAAAGCTTGGAGACCATCTGGACCAGGGGCTTTGGTAGCACCCATTTGTTTTAGAGCAATCTCGATCTCCTCCCCAGAAAAGGTCTTGTCAAGCTCTTGGCTCATTCTAGTCGTTACAGTCGGCATAACTGCATCAAGAATTTGCTCAGTTGCCTGAACATCAGGGGCTGAGGTTTTGAATAAAGTATCAAAATAATCAACAAAAACCACTCCAATTTCCTCCTCCTCATCCACCCAAATTCCCTGCTTATTCAGGATGCCCAGAATCGTATTTTTCTTCTTACGATGACTCGCCCCTTGTATGAAACCATTTCGTATTCTGATCCCCCCATCTCAACCATTCTTCTCTAGATCTCTGTTTCCAGAAAATTTCTTCTTCCATTAATAAATTGTTCAGTCTAGATTCTGCCCTTTTGATTTGATGATAATCCAGAGTAGTAAGATCACATTCAAGAGAATCCTGCAAAACCTTCCTTGCAACCACAATCTTCTCCTTATAGTTCCCTTTTTTATTTGATCCCCACCTTGACAGGGTGCTAAAAACATTATGAATGCATTCCAAAATATTACTTGTAGCCTCACCATTGTCAGTAGAGCTCCAACTATCCATCACAACCTTCTCGCAATCTTCATACCTCGTCCACACCTCTTCAAATCTGAACACATCTTTTTTTATATAGGGGCCTCTGTTACTTTGAGCATCAAGAGTGACCTCAATTGGCCTATGGTCAGAAAAATAAAAGTCCAGATGTTTTACAAAACCGACTGGGAATATTTGAGATAACTCAGCATTTCCAAGACCGCGATCAAGACGTTTTCGGACTACCTCTCCACCCCTTCGCGTGCCAATCCATGTAAAAAATGGCCCTTGGTATCCTAAGTCGAACAACTTACAATCATTTAAAGCACACCAGAAATCTCTACATCTATCAGCATTTAACCCCCTTCCACCATCAATTTCTTTTTCAGAAAGAGTTTCATTGAAATCTCCAATCACCAGCCAAGGGAGATTTATTGATTCATTTAGCCTTCGCAACAGTTTCCAAGAATTCCCTCTCATTGATTGAACCGGATCACCATAGAAACCGGTAAACCTCCACCCTTTACCACCACTCTTCATATGGACATCTATATGAAATTTCGAGAAATTGAAAAGAGAAACCTCAACTTCATTTGTCCAAAGAAGAGACAATCCACCACTCAACCCAACACAATCCACACTAAAACAACCATGAAAGTTCAAACGCATCTTTAATTTATCCATCGAACTTGTTTTTGCCTTTGTTTCCAGCAAAAACAATACTTGGGGTTTTTTCTTGAGCACCAAATCTTTTAGTGCTCTGAATGCCCGAGGATTCCCCGTCCCTCGGACATTCCAGCTTATAATTTTCATTGTGACCGGCAAGCCTGCTGAGCAGGTCTCGCCGATTCGGAGGATGCATGGTCAGGATCCTCCAATTTTTGCTTCTTCTTCTCATCTTCATCATCCCCCAACTATTCATCACCTCTGGGATGTTTTTCTCCAACTCGCACAGCTTGTCGAACAACAGACCCACCGCTTTTTCTAGCACATTTTTTCCATTTTCTTAACCCCTCATGAATTATTTGATGAAATTTTATCATAAATACCCCTTAATGAAGTGTGGTTTTCAAAACTACCCTAAGAAAAAAAATAGTTTCTTTTCTACCCTTAATTGGTAGTTTTTATATAGTTAGTTATAGTATCTCACCAATCAATTGTAGCCACTTGTCAATTTTAGGGTAGTTTTGAAAAGTTTAAAAACATTAGGGTACTTTTGATAACTTAAATCATAAAAAGGGTAGTTATGAAAATTACCCTTATTTGATTAGGCATTTTACTTTTCTCAACTGCATGGGCTTCAATAGGGCTAAAAGGCCCACCATTCATTAAGCCCATGGGAGATGCAAGCCTCTCTTCAGAATGGGCCTGTACATTTTTATTAATTGAATTAATTGAACTGGTCCCACCACAATCCATCAGATTTGACATTTCATTCTTCCCATAACTATTTTCTTCATTCCCTCCATTTCCACCATTTCCGGATGGATTTTTGGCCTTGGCATCAGCAATCACATTAATTCCCATACTAGCTGGCCTTCCCAAATTTACGACCAGATTTTCATCTCCTTCCAAATTGAGCATATCATCTGCAGTCTGGTCCCCATCGCCCTTCCGTTCGCCGGAAAAGAGCTTCGCCGGCTTCTCAGCTTGTTCTTTTCTCCAACTAGTTTCATTTCGCTCATTCGAACCACTCCATTGTTTACGACCATTGAATCGCATTTTTTCACCAGAATATCTTCTACGAAATGCACCATCAACATCAGCACGAAGCCAAGAACCATATTGGTTGACATTCTTATCAGAGTTTTTACACAAATTTTGAGACATTGCCGAATGACCGATGATGCCACAATTATAACAAAAATCTGGTAATCTCTCGTACTTGACTGCTATCCATATCTTTTCTCCCTCAGAGGGTCCTCTGATAGTTAAACCTCGACATAAAGGTTCGGAGATATTAATTTTCACCCTTACACGTGAAAATCTCCCCCAAATTTCATCCTCGTCATCGCCATCAATCTCCAGAACTTCCCCAATACGAGCTCCCAACAACTTCGCCATTTTCTTATTCATACAGCCAAACGGGAGATTGTGCAGTTGAATCCAAAAATTGGAGAAAAGAAACTTCACAACAGAAGGATTATCAAATCCACCTGGAGACTCGAGCAAAATCAAGCCTTTATCAAAACTCCATGGTCCTCCCATCCAAACCTTATGTTTATCCTCTTCATTCATAAATTGGAAGATGAACAAGTTGTCACCAACACACTCAATTTTTAGCCCACGACAAAAGCTCCAGACCCCCTTCATCACATTCTTGAAAGCTTCAACATTCACCACTTTAGTAGTTGCAATTTTCCCCATGAGACATCTATCCATTCGCTTTACAACGTAGTCGTCCATGGCATCTTTCACATCAATAATCGTCTCCTCCTTTTTAGAAAGATTGAGAGACGCCAAACTATTGGTGAGATCATACGTATCCATGGGATTGAACTCTACTGAAACCAATACTGGCTAGGTTATCTTGCACTCCAGCAAGAGGTATCTCTCATGTCGAGAGGAATCCATAAATATAGTAAATTTTGATGGATGGGGCAATCTCGGCCAAGTCGTTTTTAAATATCCCTTCGGTCTGACGAATATATCTTTTGTACGGCGTTCTTATCCTATAGAAATTGTCAAATTAGAGAACTCCACGCTCACAGATTTCATAATTTATCAGTCCCCCACCTTATTATATAAAGGAGAGCTCAGTCGAGCCCGAAACTCAGCACAACGAAAATCACAATTATCGAGATGAGGAACTCGGGAAAGAGCTGGAAACCAACCTGGAAATCCGATGAAAGAAGGGATCGGAAATCAGCGACGGGAATGAGCGGATCGCCGAAGAAAGGAGGTCGCGGCGGCAAATTCACCTGGGCGGGAGACGGTTATTCTTCGGCTGAGACCGGATTCGGCAATGACGTTATCGATGTGAAGGATCCTAACTTCGAAGATCCGGAAGAGATCGCGACCTTGACCGTGGCCGTTTGATTTTACTGATTCGGATCCTATGGATTTGCTTGTGATGTGAGAGAACTGTTAGGGTTTTTCGTTAGGAAGAATAGAAGAAGCAATTGCGTTAGCGTGAGGGGCACGTTAAGGTCCGGTAGGCTGGGGAGGATGGAATTCCATTGGTTTTTTTTTTTTGTAATTAGATAGGGTTAGTTTAGTTGTCAGGTTTAAGTTGTTAGGTAAAGTGTTATTAAAACGGGTTTGGTTTTACAAAACATATATTATGTGCCATGATTATTTTGTTTTTTTTATATCCATAAATTTCAATAAATTGTTTCTTAGTCTTTTGATGCTATTTTTTCGTATCATGTTCAACATTAAAATCTTACAACACTTGTTGCTAAATTTGATATCTAACTCAATGAGTGGTTTAAAATACAAAATTTAGATGCGAGACTAATATAATTGATATACATAGTTTATACCATATGTATGCCAATTTCATAACAAATAAAATTTACAAATCCTTAAACCATAATGAGGTATTTATGGTCAGTTGCCTTAATCCATCAACCGTAACAAAGTCTATCCTTAATCAAAACACATATTTAACAAGCTCAAACTTTAACAACTTCATGCTTAACAAAATGCCAGCCCTGAGATTGAAGTTCGGACCAAACACTTTATGATATATATATATAAAATGCTAGGGGTGAAACTGGTTCGGTTTGGTTCGATTTTCAATTAATTTTAAAAAATGAACCGGTTCGGTTTATATTGGGAACCTATCCGGTTTTGAACAGTTTTGTCGGTTCGGGTTTTCCGTTTTTCTAGTAAAAGACATTTGCATTTAGTTTAAAGATAAAATTCTCTTATATTGAAGAATGAAACCAAACAAAAACAAAACTTTAGTTGAAAAAAATGAGATTAATAAATATACGAACATAGATTAAAATAAACTGATAAATAAATATATTAAATAAAATAAATAAGTAAAAATTATGGGGAAATAGGGAAGAGGTATGAGAATTTTACTTGTTTTTTAGAAGTCGGTTCGGTTCAATTTTTTAAGAATGAAAATCGGAACGATTCAGTTTTATGATCCAATCTGGTTTAATTTTTCGTTTTTTTTAGTTTTTTCTTCCACCCTAACGATCATGAGAGATAAGCAATTTTATATTGTTTTTTTATATTAAAGATTTTTTTCCAAATTGATCGAATCTGTTTGTCGTTCTTTTGATTTCGTTGTGTCATCAATCACCGTGAGACAGATGAAGTTAGATGTAGTTCTTTTTTAGTTAAATGGAGTTAGGAATAAGAGTGACAAAGATAATTTTGTCTTTTCATAAACATATTCGGTAAAATTAAAAAAAATGAGGGATGATCAATAAACCATGAAAAATTAATTTAGTTTAATTTCATAATTATAAATCTAAGCTAATATATTACAAATATGACTAAAATCAGCCTTATGCGGTGGAGATGTGGTGGAAATACGAGAAACCTATTACTAATATGCCCCTTTGACTATTTATGATTTTGTTATCACACGTAAGGGTGGTGAGATATTAGTTTCAGTTTGTGATTTAGTCCGGACCGAACACTACAAGAAATTTGAGTAATGCCGGCGAAATATTTCGCCACCATTGTCCATATTTTCGCCGGTAAAGGCTATGCCAGTGAATTCTTTTCGCCGGGGCAATTCACAGGTAAACGACCGTCGTTTTAGGCTATGCCGGCGAAATGTTCAGTTTCGCAGGCGTAGCTCGACTGTGGGAAGAGGCTATATACTAACCTATGCCGGCGAATCGCCGACATAACATTTTAATATTTTTTTTTAATTTAGGCTATTTCACCTGCATAGCCACTGTAGTATTTGAATTATTATTTTTTTACAATTTAGAATTCTTACATTTCAAATTCCTGTATTTTCAGTTGTATGAAAAACAAATTCCACGTATCAAATTCTTGTACTTTTTAAGCAACATCAAAATTTGCATATAACATTCATATCACATACAAAACGTCCATCTAAATTAGAAAGTGTGTCCAAATACAAAAAACCATCAAAGTGTTCAAATACATAGTTTTTACAAAACTAGCTAGTATCCTAATCTCGTGAACTACTATCCGTAAATGAAGTAAATTAGTTCTTCAGGTTGCCTACATCTTGTGCAAGACTGTCATACTTCCCCAGGAGTTCATTGTAATTACCTCTAAGTTCATTGCACTCACCTTTAAGTTCATTGTTTATGCATGAAGATTAGCCACACCCAAAGTTTGTGCAAGACCGTCATATTATGTGTGGCTAACTTTGCTGCATGTTAGCCACACCCAAGTTTTTAACAATTGTAAAATATATATATAAATAACAACTATAATATAATATTTTATGATAATTAAGTCTGATGAGTACTTGAAAACGTACCTATCATTGCTCGTCATGTTCGTTGTTTGCCAAAATAAAATTAGCTTATTGTGAACTACAAATAAAAAAACAACAATCATAAGTAAAACAAAATAAATTAAAAAGTACAAATTAATTTTGATCAATTCGAGTAATTCTTAAAAAGTTTTGACATTCAATTAATTGAAAAAACTACATTTAACAAAGAATTCAAAAAAATTATATAATTAAAATCAAAATAACATTTATCTTCAAAAAGTTCAATTTTCAATTAAAAAAAAGTGTTTAAATTTGGTTTAGTTCTTTCATTGCATATTCATCTTGCATATGAAATACAAAATTGAAGAACAACCTTTGAAAAATCCATTTGTAAAAAATCATAACATAAACAAAGTATGGAACTCACATCAATAACTCAAATTAAACACATAAATACAATCAAATTTTAATCATGTGAGCACTAATTATTGTTTTTAATCAAACATTTAGCTAAAAATTGAAAGATTTAAAAAAAATAAAAATAAAACTCTAACTTTTCTAGTCCCTTTGTTTTTGGAGAAAACCTTTAAAAGAATACCCTAAACTCTAAAATACTACCCTAAATGAAATTTAGGTAGAAAATTGGAAGAAAACTGACCTGAAATCGTGGTCCACCGCACCGAAAATGCTCTGCCGCCGAAGAGATGCCGAGAACAGCTTCTGCGATTGGGAAAGAAAAGAGAAAGGAAAAGGAAAGGGGAATGGGAAGGGGAAGGGGAAGCGGCACGGGTTAAAAACCTAGAGGCAAAGCCAGCGAAATTCTGCCCTACGAGACGCGTGTCTCGTTTAAGTTACAAAGCCGGTCAATTTCGCCAGCTTTGTTTATTAGTTTTTTTTTTTTAAAAAAAATATACTAAATGCCGTCGAAATGCCATATTTCGCCGGCTTTTCCCTTAGCATTACCGGCGAAATTAATTTCACCGGGATTACTTCGCCGGTAATGCCCCTTATTTTTGTAGTGGAACCAAACCGATAAGGATTTGGACCGAACCAAAATGACAAGGATTCGGTTTCGGTTTAAGTTTTTTCTTTTCTTTTTTCTCTTGTACTAATTAGCTATGTTCTATTATATACTTGACATTTTTTGAAATTGTTTTTATTTTCAAAACTATGAGATTTATGTCAAATTTATATTTAAAAAATTCTATATTGAATTTTGGCTTTCAAATAACTATAATATTTAATTTATTATTGATGTTAATCTAAAAGTAATAAAAGTACAATTATATTTGTAGAATATTTTAATAAAAAATTAATAATGTAGGTGATAGTTAACAAATATATTTAATAATATCTATAACATTGTAAAAAAATAGGTTGAATTAGCTTAATATATAAATTATATATATATATATATATATATTATTATTATTATTATTATTATTTTGGGTAGGAGCAGTGGGATGAGGGTGGGGGTAAGGATGGCAACGGGGCGGGGCGGGGCGGGGTCGGGGATGCACTTCCCATCCCCTAACCCGCGGGGATTTTTAATCCCCATACCCTACCCTATCCCCTAATCAAAAAATCGGGGTCGGGTTCGGGGATTCCCCATTAGGGGATCGGGTTCCCCGCGGGGAAAATTCCCCGTTGTACATTTTAATTCTTATTTAAAAATGAGATATAAAAATGAAACATACATTTAAAATATACATTTTTAAGTAAAAAAGAAAACATAATATTAATCATTTTATATTGTATTAGTTAATATAATCATATTTCACATATATTTTTCAATAAATAAAGATAAAAGTAAAAAAAAATATAAGATATTATTTAAAAATCTGGTTCGGGGACGGGGGATGTATTCCCATACCCTTACCCTATAACAAATCGGGGGGGAATTTCTCACCCTAACCCTAACCCTAAAGCAAAAAGAAACAATGTACTAAATCAAATAACCAAAATGTTTCAAACTAACATAAAACTCAGATCTCACAAAACAAATATAGTCAATAAAAATTCAAGTACTTTATTCTCAAAACTCAATGAAAATAAATAATGCATTGGCTAGCCACCACGACATGAACCCCTCATCTTTTCCACTTCATCAACCGCCACCTCTCGGTCCATTATTACCTGAAAAGAAACCACAAATAGCACTGTGAGGCTAAAGCCAGTGAGAAAACGATCTAAACGAAGGTAAAGTTTTAAATAGTCTCTAACAACTTAAACCGAGTCCCAACACTCAACACTCTCCAATGTCTCTTTCACACATAACTTCTCTTAAACCTCACATTCAATCTCTTTACATGAATAGGCAATTATTAACCAAATTCCATATCCAAGACCCACATTCATAATCATCTTTTCAATACACATCCCAATCCGATACATAAGCCAATTCTAATTTAACAAGTACAATCAAACAATTATTCAAACCATCCACTAAGAAGGCGGTCTCTCGGGACTACAACCATTCTTAGGTACTTAGTTATAGTCGTAACCATAACTAATCCCCTAATGGATCGTTCATACGAGCAACGTCCATTAGCTGTTATGAGCTCACTCTCATAACTATATATTTTATTAAGTATGAGCTCGTAGCCTCATACTAGTTTAACACACCTGTCAAGCCATCATCCACAATCTCTTTACAATATCCTCTTGATATTAACCATTTAAAATCAGCAAGGACAATTAAAATACAGCAGTCCCAAAGATTCTAAATAAAATATGCAAAAATACATTTTACGATAAACTGCCGAAAAACCGTTAAACTAACTATTCGCTCTCAATCATTCTCAATTCAAATCTCATACCAAATCATCTTAAAATACTCCATAATAATCGAGCATTGAGTCCCAAATTAATCAGAAACAAAGAGAATCGAAAAACATCAAAAACTGCCGAAAACGAATAAACTAGTTCTAATCGAAAAATTCTTTCACCAAATGATTTTTCGATGTTTCCATTATGAATTCACTTCCTAAAGCTCCATAATAACATATTTGAATATATCGAAACATAAAATCTACGGTAGAAGCTTTAGATTTCTCTAAAACTCCACCAACGAATAAACCGTTAACTCACCTCGAAATTGCTTAAATCCAATATCAAAGCTACTTTCCTTGACGAACCAGACCTGAAACGGAGATCCTAAATAACTTAAAATACAAATTAAAATATACTAAATTTATACAAAAGGTTTGGGGTTCGATGGATCAAAGAACGGAAAACAAACTACAAAGGGAATTGGCTAAAATTTGGGGGCGTGGGTGGTGTGTGGGCCGCGGCTAGCCATGGCCTTTGGGACGTGGTTCGGTCGCGGTTTCGTAGCTAGGGTGATCGATCTTGATGGTTCTAGGTATCGGTAATCAAGATCGATTGGGTGTTCGGCCATAGTTTGGAAAATTGATAATTATGGAGGTTGGATCAAGGGTTAAGGGGTTCTTGGTGTTCATATGAATAATAATTAATTAAAATCCAGAATTTAAATGATTGAATAATCAATCACGAAAGCTTACCTGTCACTTGAATTTCAAGAAAAGGGCTTCCGATTTTCCCTCTTCGATTCCGTGCGATTCCACCGATCTCCTAATTAACAAATTGATGAAAACTCATCAATCCTTACCCTATGCATTCACGGCAACAAGGAGGAAAAAGAGAAGGAGAGTTTTCGTTACATTCGTGTCCAAAATCGATTTCCAAAAATACTTGAATTCAATCCCGATTCACGATCAAACGACAAATGAGACGAACGTCGGATTCCTCTTTTCTTTCTCTAAGGGGGGCGGCGGAAAGGGTGTGGGGAAGATGAGGAAAATTCTAAAAATTGATAATGAGAAGTCCTCCTTTAGGTTAAAATCCCGAGTTGCCATAATTACGAAATTGTCACTCACCTTAAAACGTCTATAACTTGATCACCGGGTCTCAGAATAACAAACCGTCAGTTGCGTTGGAATCGTGACATCGAGACGATCAATTTTATGTCAAAATATTAATCAAATCATAAGTTTCAAATTTCGAGGTTTTTCGGGAAAAATTACCATAATACCCTTTTTGAAATAACACGATATTTCTGTTCTAGTTAATCGATCAAGCTGATTAATATTATTTAACAAAATAATATTGATTTTTAACTTTCTGGTGACGGGGCGTTACATCCTACCCATGGATATCTTGCGAAATCGTCCTCATTTTCTAACAACCTGAGATGTAACTTCTTTATACTTGTTGATGTTTGTACCGTGAATAGTATTGATTCAAGAATATATATAGCCTTGTAATTTTCTCAGATAGTTCTTCATCATCAAAGTCTATCTGTTTGTATGTTTTTTCTATATCAGACCTGTCTATTTTCTCTCGATCTATAAAGAATGTTGACATAATAATGTTTTCAGGTAAGCAGGCAATGTTTAAGTACCTTTCTTATGTACAGAACAATCAAGTTATGATGCAGAACTCTTCAATACTGAATGTTTTTACATGTCTATCAAAATTGAAGCTTAGAATGTCTGGATTCGAATTACACACCATCTTACCTATTAGATGCTACATTAATTTTGGTGGGAAGTTGATAATTCCCAACTCTAAAATGTTCTTGAAACAACCATCTTTTAGTTTCCTCATGGCTGCAGGGTTGATCAGTCTTTTCGACATTGTAATCATTTTTGTTTTTTTTTTGTGTTGGGATTTGTCTTCTTGTTATTACGCCAGTTATGAAACTTTACAATGTAAGGAGGATCTTTTTACAATTATGATAAGTTTCACGTTTGAAACGTAGTTAAATTTGAAACAATAGACGTATTTTTTTATGAAATGTTAGCTTCGGTTGAACATTGTTATATAGTTATTTTTGTAAACCTTAAGACATTTGTTTTTTTATTACATTCTCAAATGTGTATACTTTTGTTTTCTTAAACTTTGAATGCTTACCTTGTGGTTGTTTTTTGAAGCCGTTGAATCTTTTGTACCTATTTTTGTCATCTGTATGCTATGTTTTCCTTTCTCTTTTGCTTCTTTTTTCTTTTTACATTCCTTTTTTCTCTTATTCTTTTAGTCATCAGTCTTTTTTAATTAACAAAGAAGCTTTGCTTTGTATACTGTCAAGGGTAAACATACAGGTAACCAATGAAGCTTCTAATGTGTTCTCTTACCTATAGATCTCCAACAGCCGTCTCAAAGACATCTTCCCAGTTTGGAAATTTTTCAAAAAGAAATTCGATCAACATACCGAACTGCAAACAAGAAGCAAAAAATGAAAAACAGGTGATACATTGCCTTTATATGAAAGCTTTCTATCGTCCCAAAAGTAAAATCTCAGGTCAAAAATTAAATTTGTAAATATTTGAAACATTAAAGGAATTTAAATAAGTTTAAAGCCATTGAAAGACGGAAAACAATATTAGAAACTCTAGATATCTGTATCTCTCTGAGACATAGTTTCTGCATGGCAAAACAAAGTAGAGCAAAAGCAGCAAACTAGAAATTATAATTAAGAGCAGTATTCATTTAACATTTTGGTGAAGCAATTATTTTAGCAGGTTATGAAATATATACTTTAACCCAACAATATACAACATCATGAAAAAATGTTCAATCCTCAGATATATAAACTCTTCTAAACAACATCTAAGATGAGTTGGACTTGCGTTCCCCAATCACCAACATGGTTTCTACGAAGAACATCAACATTTGAGAACTCAAGCATTCGAGCAAGTGTGTCACCAATGATTGTAGATCTCAAGTGGCCAACATGCATTTCTTTTGCTATATTAGGTGAGGAGAGAAGTCAACTACTGCTCTTTTAATTGGAGGCCAAGGAGACCAAGTTTCAATACCATCAATTAGCATCTTTTGTATAGTCTGTAGTAAAAATGCATGATAAACAAACTTTAATATACAAACAGACTCATTGACTACGATAAAGTGAAACTCGGGTAGACAAAAGAAAAATAACAACCAAATTCTTCCAGTTATACAAGTTCTAATAAAATGACATTACCTTAGCAATCCAATTCTTAGCTAATAAAACATTCACAAAACCAGGGCCCGCCACAGAACATGATTCAATGATCACCAATTGAGGAAGATTACTCATGATGGCCTACAAATCAAGAGAAAAGTTTAATCAATTGACTCCAACTCAATTATTCAACTAACAGATAAAAAATAAACCAAATGACCTGTTAATAGAAATACAGAAAAGCATAAATACGTGTCCAACGGATGGAGGACCACGGAACTGAGTTCGAGGAAAAAACTCATAATTTGAGGCAAAATTCAGGGCAAACTTCAGGGCAACCCAATTTTTTTTTTTTTTTTTTTGGTAAAGAATCAAAAGCTTGAAGATTACTTGATTATGTGAAGAGAATGTTGAGGTAGAGAGTGGAGAGGGTGTTGAGGTTTTGTGATTGATAAAAAATGCAAATGAAAAATTCTTAGAAAATGGTTTCATGGAAGAAGAGAAGAAAAATGTTTCATGGAAGAAGATGTTAAAATATTTATTTATTTATTATTAATATGCTATTTATTCGGGTCATTAAGTCGTCATTTAAATTAAAAACCCATGGACTTTCTGATTGGCGTGGCTCGTTGAATAGAAACTAATCTGTTAATTTTAAGGGATAATGGGAACCCTAGATTAACATAATATATAATAGGGTTATGGTCCCCAATATGTTAATCAACTCTACAGTCTCTTATTCCCCATCAAGCAGAGAGAATTGCCGAATTGTTTTTTGAAAAGTTGTACTTTTTAAAACTTATGTTAAAACTACCGGTAAGTGGAAACGTTTTCCAAAAATAAGCAAAATCGTCTGTAGTACAGACGATTTAGTCTAAAAATGTGCAAAATTGTTTGTAGTACAGACGATATATGCTGACATGGAAAAAATTCGCCTAGGTGGCCGTAAATCGTATGTAGCACAAACGATATGTAGCTAAATCGTTTGTAGTACAAACGGTTTAACTCAAATTAAATAAAAAAAAGAGCGGCGAAACGTGTGTAAAATCGAACGAAAACAAAAGGAGTAAAAAGAGAAAAGTGGTCATCTTTTCAAATCAAAAATGAAAGAAAAGTAAAACCTATCACTCTCTTCTCAAATCGAAAACGAAAAAAAAAAAAGTAAAATACGATCCTTTTCTACTCGTAGAATCAAACCGAAATGCTCAGGTAATTGAACCAGGTTAGCATCATCTTTATTTCCTTCAGGCCTTTATCTCTCTTGATTCAGCTTATGTTGATTTCTCATAGATTTTTTGATTGTAGAGTAGGGTTTTGACTTCAAATTGAATGGTTGAAGAAGATTCAATGGAGTTTGTTACTATATGTAGAGATTTTGGATATTTCTCACGCATCCCCTTCATCCGCTTCAAATTGAAGTACTTACTATTCTTCACTAATCTCCTTCATCCTATTTTTTTACTGTATGTTTGGGTTTTTTATTCTTTGTTTTTCTGTCCAAATACGAAATCACATGGAGTAGATTATTTGACTGGAAGGACAACATTTTATTCTTCACTAAGAAATTTCTGAACAATCAAAAGAGTCAATTTGCACTTCTTTTTTAGTCTTTTATTTTAAACCAGTATGATAAAAAGCCAATCAATTCTCACCATCCAATTAATTATCATATATTCTTCTCTTTGTTTTTTTAGTACTTCCAGTTCCAAATTGTTGTTGCTTGATATTCTTTGTCTCAATCTGTCTTTACATTCCATATCTCTCAATCGGTCTTTACATTCCATATCTCTCTTTCTCATTCTACATGCCAAGGAAAAGAATTATAAACATTTTGATAAATCTCTCTCTCTCTTAGCAATTTCATTTCAAAATTAAAAAAAAAAATGGAGAGAGATCACTGCATATAAGAAGTTGCATTTTACCTAGAAGCAACAATTTGTTTTTGATTTTTGTTCTAATCACATGAGGCCATCTATTGTGGTGAATTTGATTCTCAGTTTTAAACATATATAATCATATTACAAATTAATAAGAGTGTTTTTATTAGGTGTACACCCACTATTTGCATATAACTTTCTTATATAACCTATCAATATAGAGAATGTGTTAGAAATCTTTTCTTAAAAATCTGAATGAGTTTTTTTAGGCTGCTTTTGATGTGTTATTTGCTTGTTTTCATTAAGTATTTATGCTGTTTTGGTTGGGCTGCTTCAATTTACGTGGTTTTTTTTTTTGTTAGATTTTAGTTACAATATGGGAATGAGATTTCTCTCTCTAATTCCTCACTGATTTCAACCCGTTCAAGGCGATTTTCTTCGTTGCTCTCGGTTTCAAGCCCAAACTAAGGCGATTTAAAAGGTTAGAATCCCCCTTTTCTTTCTTCTTCTCTTCATTTCTCACAATCAGGAAGAAGCCATTGCTTGTTTTTTTTACACTCAAGAATTTGAACAAGTTCGTCCTAAACAACACATACTTCTTGAATGTATTGAGAATTATTGAGATGTATTGTGGTTTTGCTGATTTAATCCTGAACAATTAATAACAATTAGTAGTTGAATGTATTGAGAATTATCGAGATGTATTGAGTTTATTTATTTATCTATGGGCTGGTTATCCTGCAGTTATGGTAGCCATAATGAACAATAAATTGAAGTTTTTGTGATTTATTCAATATAGGTAAATGAATTTATAGATGTTAGTACATTGACTGACGATGAATTTGAGGGGTTTGACATGGAAGGTCCATATCATGAGGCTTCATCACCGACTTTCTCTGATTTAGACATGGATGTCATCGATTCAATTAAGGAGCATGATCCTATCACAAAAGCTGGGAGAATAAGTGAGGGTGCTGAATTGTTTATAGGATTTGTATGTGATAGTAAGAAAAATCTATAAAATGCAGTGAAACGTTATTCTATTAAGAAAACATCATCATTTTGAGGTAATAGAGTCGACATCATCTATATGGGCAGTAAAGTGAAAGAAATCAAAGGAGGGTTGTCATTGGAGACTTTGTGGTATTAAAAAAAATACATCAACGCTTTGAGATTACTCAATATGGTGGTCCACATACTTGTTCGTATCCACGTTTAACACACTATCATTCAAAACTAGACTCTAAAATGATTGCTTTTGAAATTCGTGATATGGTGAAAAAAGAGTTTGATGCAAAAATAGTTTTATTGCAAGAATACTTGAAAACGAAGTTTGGATACCATGTCAATTATAGACGGGTTTGCGAAGGAAGACGAAAAGCAATCGAAATGGTATTTGGGAATTGGGAACAATCATATCAACAATTACCTAGATGGATGCATATATTGAAACAAACTAACCCGAGAACACAGATTGAGTGGAGGTTAGAAGACATAGGGATAAGAGGTAACAAAATTCTAGATAGACGAGTTAGCCACACAGGACTAATTTGTAAAGAAAATTTAACAACTCGTCTGTAGAACAGACGAGTTAGCCACGCAGGACTAAGTTACCCGTTAACCAAAAAAAGAATCTAAATCACTGTTGTACAGACGATTTAGAGTATTTTTGAAATAAGTTTCCTGATTACAATATTTCTGGAATAAGTTTGTACAATAACTATAGTCCCGTAATTACCCCGAGAATTGCCTATCAAAGGTCTGTGGTGATTAACTGAGGAAGACCGATCTCACCGTTTTTTATTTCAGGTTAAGGATAAACAACAAGTATTTGATGGATCCAGGTAAATCTATTATTGTAATTGATTTAGGGTTTTTTTATTATGTATAGATGTTGGTGATATTTAAATTCAACAAGTGGGATTAGAGCCTATATATACACGATAGAAACTCAAATCGGTAGTGATAAATTTATGAAATTGTGAATAACACATAATTTTCCCTAAGGCATTGTTTTACGCAAAAGTTTGATTTTTCTTCTTACGTAATCTGATTGATTTTGGGCAATTTTGGGTATAATTTGCTTGCCTTGGATTTTGTAAAACATAAATTCAATTTTTGGTTCAGATACATGTGTCCCTTATCTCCTATTGCGTCTTTTAGCATTCGATATGTTTTTTGCCTTAAGATTACAAATCTGTCAATTTGTGCTTGTTATCATGAATTGCTCCAATTTTGAATTCACATCTTTCCGTTGCAACTAAATAATAATAATAATAATTTGAATCCATTCTTGTTTGGGTTTATTTCATTGGAATTATTTTTTTTATGCCTATTTCAGTTTATTTTTAGGCTTTTCAGTTTATTTTAAGGCTCAATTTGGGGTTTGAGCTTTGTAAATTTTGATAATTTTAGAGGATTATTTTCCATGTAAAATTGTGCATTGTGTTTTATTATCATTAAAGTTAAATAATCTGATTCAATTAAATTATTTTGTAAGGTTGATAATAAATATAGTATGACATTATACATGATGTGTCTAATTTTATTAAATACTTTTTAATAAACAAAATATGTTGCCAAAGTAGCCTCTGTTTTGAGAGTTAAAAAGCATTTAAATTATTAGATGTGTATTTATTATTTATGTAAACTAAAATTGGCCCAAAGGAAGGTTCAATTTGACAAAATAATAAGTGCACCTGTGATGATAAATATGGATAACATAAGGTTGTGTCATGTGAATGGTAGTCGGCCCAAAGGAAGGCTTTCATTTGACTGGATAAATTATTGTATTTGATTATTACAATGAGAGCATCACTTACAAATTAATATCTCTGTCCAAAGACTAGGTGTTAATGTTGTGTTCGATATCTTATTGTCCTCATTAAACTTATAATGTCATATTTTATGTTGCATATATGACATTGTTTATTAATTGACCTTGCGCTTAGGACAGATCATCCCTCTCCCGCTGAGGATAATTCAAATGAAGCAAAAATTCAAAAATTGGACTGATCTAACCGCATGTGTTTGATGATCATAAAGCACACAATTCCATAAGCTTTTCGAGGTTCTATTGTTGAAGGTAAATATGTCAAATTGTTTCTGAAGGAAATTGATCAATACTTTACCAAGAATGAGAAATCGGAAGCAAGTGGTCTTTTGGCTAAACTTGATTCCATGAGGTATAACGGCAAAGGGAATATCAGGGAGTATATCATGCAGATGTCTCATATCACCCTTAAACTTAAGGGGCTCAAGTTGGACCTCTCTGAGGACTTGCTTGTGCATTTTGTTCTATTCTCTCTTCCAACACAATTCATTCAATTTAAAATGAGTTATAACACTCAGAAGGCTAAATGGTCTCTTAATGAGCTCATTTCTCATTGTGTGCATGAGGAAGAGAGACCGCAGAGGGATTAAACTAAAAGTGCTCACATGGCATCTACTGCTAAACCTAACAAGAGAAAATTGAATAAAGATACTGCGGAATCTTCTCAGCAGAGGAAAGTTAAGAAACAGGATCAAGTTTTCACCTGATATTTCTGCAAGAAGACTGGGCACGTGAAGAAAGAGTGCCCTAAGTATGCCACCTGACGTTTAAAGAAGGGTGAGTTTTTCTCCTTCGTTTGTTCTGAAGTTAATTTAGCTTGTGTATCTATGCATACTTGGTGTATAGATTCTAGTGCTACTATTCACATAAGTATCTCTATGCAGGGTTACATTTGGAGCCGGTCACCAACTGATGCTGAGGAATTCATCTATGTGGCTGACGGCAAGAGGGTCAAAGTAGAGGCTATATGAACTTTTAGATTATTATTAAACAATGGTTGTTATTTAGATTTGATTTAGACTTTTATGGTACCGTCATTTAGACGGAATTTAGTTTCTGCTTCCAGTTTGGACAAACTTAGTTATTTTTGTTCTTTTGGAGATTCTAAATTTAGTCTTTATAAAGATTCAAATTTGATTGGCACTGGTTCTTTAATTGATAAACTTTACATGCTTCATAATGTTGCCTTTTATAATGAAACCTTGAATGTAAGTTCAATTGGTACAAAGCGAAAATTGAAAGATGATTCATACACATTATGACACAAGCGCTTAGGTCACATCTCTAAACAGAGAATAGAGAGGCTTGTGTCAGATGGAATCCTTGATTCCCTTGATTTTACAGATATCATGGTCTGTGTAGGTTGTATCAAAGGGAAGGAAGCAAACAAAAGAAAAATAGGTGCCTTAAGGGCTAAAGAAGTCTTAGAGTTGATACATACTGATATATGTAGTCCATTCCCTAAAGATTCTTGGAATGGACAATTTCTTGGAATGGACAATTTCTTGGAATGGACAACATTGTTCTATCACATTTATAGATGACTTCTCAAGATATGTCTACCTATTTTAATTTCATGAAAAATTTCAAGCATTGGACGTATTCAAGTCTTTCAAGGTTGAGGTTGGACTTCAACTTGGAAAGAAAATAAAGGCTGTCAGATCTATGCTTGTAATTGATTTAGGGTTTCTTATTAGTTATAGATCTTGGTGATATTTAAATTCAATATAAGAGAATAAAAGGGTTTTTAGACATCATCAGAAGATCAAAAAAGTTTAAAATGAGAATGGAGGTCAATAACCTTATTTGTCAATTTTGAAGATCAATCAAGCCAAAAAAAACCCTCTCTTCCCTGCCTGTTTCTTAAGGCTGAGAGCGAGATTTCCCCCTTTTTAACGGTAATCCATTTGTACGGTGGAGATCTAAAGCCCAATTGTATTTCAACGTTTCTGGTTGATTGAGGGAGGTGGATTTGCCATGGTTTTATTTTAGTTTTGCTATAAGACTCTCTACTCTTTTCGTTTCTTTGTTAGCTATAAAATGGAAAAACAAATTTTTGTCTTTCTGAATTTGTTAATTTTTTTTTTATTAATATTTTTTTTTGATACATAATGTTGGGGGTGGGGATTGAACTACTCTCTTGATGGTGAAACTACAATGCCTTAACCATTAGGCCATGCCCATGTTGGCAATTAAAAATTATTATAGAATAGGAAAAGATATATATATAATAAAAGTAGTGTTTTTGTAAAGTTTTAATTGAAAGATATAAAATGTACTTGATAGAGTTGTAAAATATCACTTTTGGTTTTGGTTCAACTATGAATGTAGCCCTTATGATTTAGGGTTTTTATTAATTTAGTCTCTTTAATTTTTTAAATTGTTGATTAAAACTCTAGATATTAATTTCTTTTATATATATATATATATATTTAGTAACGTGAAAATATTTTGTATATTTTTATCAAACTATAATAACTAAGTTTGTAGAGATTAAATTAATAGATCCGAGATTATATAGATTGAATTGAAACATATCCTAAATCTCTAAGATAAAATTTATAATTAAATTCATAGTTTTTTATTATATAAATGATTTATCCAAGTAAAATAAAACTGAATGCAAATAGAATAGAATAACACATGGAAATTAAAAAACCAAAACTAAATCAAGGGAATAAAGATGAAAATTGGGGTAAAGCAATAAAATATCCCTTCCAGTCTCATGAACCTCACGGTACATTCGGGAGTAGAAGAATATATCTTTCGTGCCGTACACCATGGGCGTTCTTATCCCCACCCTCTCTCTTATATAAACGGGAGCTCAATCAAGCCCTAAACTCGCAACAACGAAAATCAAATCATCGATCGATCGAGATGAAGAAATCGGAAAAGAGCTCGAAACCAATCGGAAAATCCGATGAGAGAAAGGATCGGAAATCAGCGACGGGAATGAGCGGATCGCCGAAGAAAGGAGGTCACGGCGGCAAATTCACCTGGGCCGGAGACGGTTATTCTTCGGCTGAGACCGGATTCGGCACTGAAGTTATGGATGTGAAGGATCCTAACTTCGAAGATCCGGAAGAGATCGCGACCGTGACCGTGGCCGTTTGATTTGAAGACGAAGTGTTTGTTCGTTAGTTTGATTCTGAGATGTAAATATTCTTGATGGAAATGACGGTAATCAGTGTTTTTCGATTTCAATAAAATCACTCTATCTTTGTACAAATTTCTTGATAATGCAATGTCGAATCGTTCTTTGTTTTTGAGATAGAAATCTGCAAATCTCTGATCAACACTTTCAGATTTCGATCGGTTATCGATGGATGGCGCGAGTAATATAATGTAATGTAATTTGATTTTACTGATTCGGATCATATGGATTTGATTGTGATGTGAGAGAACTGTTAGGGCTTTTCGTTAGGAAGAATAGAAGAAGCAAGCAACTGCGTTAGCGTGAGGGGCACATTATGGTCCGGTGGGATGGAATTCCATTGGGTTTTTTTTT